>VDFB02149513.1:0-419412 GCA_007258455.2 Sequoia sempervirens | reverse complement strand
TTTATCATGTGGTAATAAATACATGTAAACTAATTTAGTATAATCTATAATAGAAACACATAATTTATATCAATTCTAACGATCCACTAGTTCCACAAGTAAGGTTTAACATATTGTTTTCTAATCTAATTATATCTATGTTCATAATGTTTAATTGACTGTGTCTCAACATCTCTCTAACTTAAAATGAATACACATTTAAATGTATAATATTTATCAAATCCTATTTCATTGTCAATATCAAGGACCCTAATTTACTATGTATCAACCTAAATCTATCAAATAATTTCTTCCATAGGCAGGCCTACATACTTGTCTCCATACAATGCAAATGAAATTTAAAATATTTAAACAATGCAAATGATTTTTTTCCATTATCAAATATTCAAGTTTGAAATCAGGGTTTTCAAATGCAAATTTTTTTGTTTGATTTCAATTTAGGGTTTTTAAATGCAATTTTTTTTTGTTTGAATCTCAATTTTGTGGCTCCCAAGAAGCAAATTAGGGTTTTCAATGCAATTTTTTTGTTTCACATTTCAATTTAGGTTTTCAAATTTTTTGTTTGATTTCACTTAGGTTTCAAAAAAGAAATTAGGGTTTTCAAATGCAAATTCCCTTTGTTTCATTTCCCTTGAATTAGGGTTTCAAATGAAATATTTTTGTTTCCATTTCAATTTAGGGCTTTCAAATGCAATTTTTTTGTTTCCTTTCAATTTAGGGTTTTCAAATGCAATTTTTTTTGTTTGATAGAACAATTCAGGGTTTCAAAAGGTAAATTTTTTTCTTAGGTTACGATTTAAGGTTGATTTTTTATTTTTATTCAATATATGAGGGTTTCATTTCATGTTTTCTTCTTCTTCTAAAAATCACAATTTCTTTTATCACAAGTAAATAAAAATGCATAAAACTCCAAAGAAATTTCAAAAAAATGCATACTAAACTCTAACTTTGTATTAAAATTTATTAAAAAAAAAAATTAGGGTGGGGTGTGTACCTAGAGGTCGCTATTTGTCTTCCTCAATTAGGATCTCATGCATGTAGTGAAAATGACTACTGTTTCATTTTTTTAAATAAATACTACTACAAAATGGTATCTTGTTTTGTAAAATTTGGTATCCCATTTCCCAAAGGCTGGTTCAAGACACCATTACTAAATAGGATCATATTTTTTTAAAAAATGGGATCCCATTTAGATTTTTGGCTTGGGATCCTGAACTTAAACAGGATCCCATTTATTAAAAATTAGGATCCCATTTTCTTCAAGTTGATTTTAGTAAGGAAAAAAAATCCACGTTTTGTGGACTCATCTTCTTGCATTTACCCAATGGCTATTGGTATACATGCTATGGATTTGGGCATAAAACTAAACAATGCAGATCTAGAATGAATAGAAATAAGATTGGTCAAAAAATATCATATGTTACAACTACAATAGGCCTAGACACACTTCTAAGTTTTGCAAAAGAAGAAATATGAATAAGGGTAATCTAGTTAAAAACAATGATCTAGTAGAAAAGATTGATCCGACAAAAATAAAGAAGCAGATGGATAAGATTTGGAGAAATAAGGAAGAGATTAAGATTAAAGATGAATCTATGCCAGCATCTTGTGTAAATGTTTCCTATTAAAACTAAGTTGAGAGCTTTGACTCAGGGGGGATTTAAATGAAATCTTTTATCCCCTACCAAAGAAATGGTGTTGATGGTTCAACACGAGGATATATTGTCTAGGTCTTGACATGCTTGATCTTTTGGAGAAAATTCTAGTAGAAAATGTTAAAAAGTGGAAGATTGCATAGCTTTTGAAGGTAACTATGCACATAGTGAAGGGTTTTCTAGCTTTATTGTTTGAAGCATTCAATATGAAATTAGGTTAGTTTCAAGGGTTATAAAGTGATTTTACTTATCCAAATTCATTCACAACGAGAATTGAGGAGCAAAGAAACAAAGAAAATATTTGGAGTGATCAAGGTGATTTGTGATCTAGTGCATTCAAACCCTAATTAGACAAGCGAAGGAAAAAGTATTTGCAATCTTTGTTTTCTCTAGTTTCATTTTGAAATGGCTACATCAAGGTTTATTGAAGCTACTAATAGGCCACAAACCAAGTTTAAGAAACATCCAATTAAATCCATGGAGGTCGACTCCTTAGAAACTTTTCTAAGGTTCCGTATGGTGTGTTGCATATGGAAGACATAAGGATTTACATTCATTACAAATTGGAAGAACATAATCATTCTAAGCTAGGAGAGGTGTGTATGAATGAAATTACTTGAGATAACTTTACCCTGAAATCAGAATATCAAAACCTAGTTGTGAAGAAACTTGATGTGTGGGAAGGGTTTCCAAATTTTTTCTTTGATGATAAATGGGTTAGAATTGCATTTGACCAAATTCATGATAGATTTTTCTAGACTGATATGCTTGGGTTAATCACAAAGGATGTGATTAGAGAAGTTGTAGGTTGTGCTCCACCAAACCCATTCCAATGCTCAAATCAGTGAAAATGAAGTGGTCACACAATTAACGGATGCTACATATGACAAAAGGGCTTTGACAGTGAATACCATTATAAATCCAGCTATGAAGTATGCAACTATGACAATAGGTTACAAGCTTTACTTCACAAACAAAGAAAATTCTATATCTACCACCACAATAAACACTACCTATGAGATGGTGGAGAGAGGAGTTGACTATGATCTTTGTGAGTTGTTGAGACAACAACTAATGGAAAATTTGGAGAAGACCAAGGAAAAGAAACATCCATTTAAGTATGGTACCCTAACTATTTGTCTACATTTTTACTTCTTGAGAGAACTTGTCGAGATTTTAGGTGATTTTAAAAACTTGAAGGATCTTTGACTCTCACATAGTCCTTTGTTATAATCGAAGATCGATACATAGATGAAACTTGTTTGAAGTTATTTTAGTTTTTTGAATTGACTAAACCTCTAACAATAAAGTCTTTACTAAGGAATCAACAATCAAAGAGTTTTGAAAGGACTAACAACTCCTGATAAGGTAGCTCTTGAAAAGAGCAAAGCTATAATTTATTTTAAAATCCCAATACGTGAATTTTCTAGAGCTTGAACTTTTAAGAAAATGACTAACTTAAAAACAAAGGAACCTGGGAAGAAAAGACTTCTACACATTAAAATTTAAAGGATGAGAAAAGGATGAAACTATAGTAACAAGAGTAAAAGGTTTTTGCAAGGGTGTAGGTTTGAGTTTCGAAGACCTTAAACTCATTCAAAGGATAGGAAAAATTGGTATGAAAGTGAGACACTGTTGTGGGTGGCAACTGAGAAATTTCCCTTCAACCATATTCTGCAACTAGTTGTGGTGGAGGATCAAAATAATTTAGTAAGTAATTGGTCATCCCACATGCAATCTCTCCTCTAGTGGAGGAAGTTAGATTTAAATTCAAACATAACTAATTCTTTCAATAGCTTGTAGGAAGTGGTGAACTTCTAATGAAAATTTCAAATGTTCTCTTCTAAATAGTTTTCTAGCAAGCTTAATCTTGTTTAATTGGTTATTTCCAATTATATATAATATTTTTTATGTAAAATAAAAATTAATTATTTATAAAGTCTATATGCAATTTTTTATTAAATAATATTGAAAAAATAAATTATCAATAATTTCATTGGCTAATATCTCTTAACTCTTCTTTTGATTGACTAACATTTTTAGCTATTATATTAAACTTCACTTCAATCAAAGAGAAAAAAATTGTAATATCTATGATTTGTAATAGGGGAGAGGACCCAATAGTTGAGCATGTTTCAATAGTTGTGATAGTAGTTGGTTATAGAATGCCCAATAGTTGTGATAGTAGTTGTTTATATAATGTCCAATAGTTGTGACTTGACTACCCATCATTAAACAAAATGTATTCCTTTGATCTAAAAAACAACCAATCATGTGATGCCACATCAGCGCTCAACTACCCATGACGTGAATGCACAAGTATTGGTCTCACTTTTTTTTGGCCTTTTTGGACACCTTGACAAAAAGCATGCTGATGTGGCATCATATTTGATGATGTGACCCTGAAACGGAAGTTATAAGCAGGGGACTTGCCAAATAAGCTGCTGTAAAAAATTGGGATTGATTTGAAATTTCCATGTAAGATTTTAAAATGCACGAAATTAAGGTACACAACTACTGGGTCCTCTCCCCTATAATACCTTTACCATGACAAGTAAAATTGGATTACATTTTCCAACATATGAAAGTCAGTAGTAAATTTAAGTAGACTGCACACAATTATAGTTGGTCGGATCTAACCACAGCTTGTGGCAAAAGATTACAACTTTATTGCGCTTATCAAACAGCAAAAAGTACCATTTTTAAAATACAACCTTATCCTTCTAGAGTTAACAAGTCAAGATCATGTCGCTGGATGTTCTGCTGTCTGCTGTATCTGACCAGGATGTTTGATTTTGAGGAATTTTGTCGGCGCTGTACGTTTTGGACGGGTCAATGGATTGTAATTTAAAGTAAGTCACGGTTTTTAGGCTTCAATACTATGGTTTGAACAATTTTTTTAAGCATCGTTAGAAGCATACCTTTTATTGTATCTCTTACACAAATAGAAAAACCCAAATCAAGTGGTTATGGTGGAGGCTTGAAAACCTATATATGGGATAGCAAATTAACCTTGTAAATACGAATGCATGTCTTTATCTTTCTAATATCTGCATTGGAGATTGCTATTAAAACATGAAAATGGTCTCTGTTCTGTTTGCAACACTGTTGGGTATTTGTTTATTCTTACCAGCCAATGCAACCTACAATGGACTCGGCCAGAAGCCTCCAATGGGGTATATTTCTTCACTGTCTATACTTATGATAATGCAGAAACTATTGTTTTCTTTATTTAATTAATTGAGAGGGAAACCTAACATGAGGTATTGAATCATTGATCTAAAATTTCCTCAGTCTCTTATAAGCATCGAATGGACTGATCTTATCTGTATAGATGATGACAAATACTTGAAAGAGCCATCTACCCTGCATATCTTCATTAGGTGGATGAGGAGGACTTTGGAGGATGGTGGGGTGTCTGCAAATAGTTAAAGACTAGTTACCTTTTATTGAAAGTGGAAAAAATAAAACAATATGCCCATAAATATACGCTAATGCAATTGTTGTGACTATTTTCGTATTCAGATGGAATGGTCGTGGTTATTTCTATTGCAGTGGCATTAGTGAAAAGGGTATTCGCGGAGCAGGTGACTTTTCAATTTTTGCTTGTCGTGACCTCACTTTTGTATGGTGTAATGGTTTTAGGATGGTTAATAACAATAACAATAAGGCTCCAGATTGCATAGTTTGCCATAAACTTGATCGTCTGTAATAGCTTAATGTAGCCCTTTGTTGATAGAAACAGTTCTAGATTCATCATTTTCTTTTCCTCTAACGAGTCAGTCCAACTGTTCTTAAATTTAAGGTTACTAGAAAACAGCAGGCTTGTTAGTTGGAAGCGTAGTTTCATCTTTGTTGAAGTCCATTAATTTGATGTAGCGAAACTTTGTTCTAAATCTTTAACATTGGGCCATTGTAAATGTGCACAATACAGCTGATGCACTGATTTCGACTGGATTGTCAAAGTTAGGATACGAATATGTAAATATAGGTAAGTTAATTTCCCTTTGATGGATTCGAAACCATTAATTGCATGTAGTAAGTCATGTTTTATTCTAATGTTAAAATGGTTTTGTCAAAAACTACCAGATGACTGTTGGAGTGAGAAACACCGAGATGCTCAGGTATTGCCATAAATAAGTAAATCAATAAATAAGTTCAGCATCAAGTCATTATGTTCGCTTTAGATTATAGCAATCTTGGGACTTGATGAAGAGAACTCAGAATTGTCTCCATAGCTTGTCTCCATAGCTAGCTTTCACTGTTGAAATTCCTGTTTGCTCATGTAGTTTAGTCAGTTATGTCCTCTTCTTGTTGCTTATGTAAATTTTCCTGACTATTCTTATTATAGTACAGTAATATTAGACTTTATAATTACCTAATGAAAGCCATATTTAGGAGCAACTGAGAACCTTCTTGTTTATTGGCAGGGTAATCTCATTGCTAGAGCAAAAAGATTTCCTTCTGGCATTAAGGCTTTGGCAGACTATGTTCATTCTAAGGGACTCAAACTCGGAATATATGCTGGTGCAGGGTGAGCATATTATGCTAGAATCAACCAAAACCCTTATATTTTTAGACAGGGTATATACCAAAATCCTGATAATTAGTATTGACTTCAATGTTTGGTTTATTTTGCCAGATCACAAACATGTTCCTCAAGGGCAGGTTCCATGGGCCATGAAGAACAGGATGCCAACACATTTGCTTCATGGGTAACTTGCTCATAATAACATTTTTTCATCTGTTTGACCCAATTGAGCTCCACTACAGATTGGTTTCTCATGTCATTGAAATAAAATGCACGAGATCTCAGAATAACAACTTCAGATATTGTTATACTACTTCAAATAATATTTAGACATTGTTGTAAAAAATTTCAACACTTATTAGTAAATTAATTTTCAGTATACATCCTTAGAAAAAGATTCAATGCACCATAATGAGGAAACAGATTGGTCTTTTATCATATCATTTTTGGAATAATAAAGAATATCTGGTGTTTGATATATGAGCAGGGAGTAGACTACTTGACATATACGAGCTGCCATATTCCTGAGTTCAGTCCTCGTGCGAGGTACATGACATTTATACCATATTATTTCTATCAACGGGCTTTTGAAATGTAGATTTAGAATTTGATTTAACAAAGAGTATAAAATTTGTATTGAAATAAATAGGTACCAGAAAATGAGTGAAGCTCTCCTAAAAACAGGGCGTCCTATATTCTTTGCCACTGATGGTTGGTAAGAAAGATTTTCAAGCAATAATCTCCGTATTCAACAAAAAAAATCAACACCCGCTTGTTTATCAACTGAAAATGATGCTAATTCTTTCTATGTTGATGTACAGGAACAACCTAACAGATTTCATTGATTTTGGACCTAAGATTGCCAATAGCTGGTTGAGTGGGTATATTGGATATACATATACTGGGTAATACACTTAACACACCCATGCACAATATATTATTTGCTGAAGGATGAAATTCAGAAAAAATATATATATAATTTTTTCGTTTCTTGCAGCATGTTAGATGTCGCTGACCAGAACAATGAGCTTGCTGCTTATGCAGGTCCTGACCGTGGATGGAATGGTACATTAATTGCTCCATGAGTCCATTGACATGATATTAATGTTGATTTCCGTGGTAATATCAAATAATTTTATGCTTGTGTTATCCGAACCAGATGCTGATGTATTGCAGACTGGAAGGATGGGCCCCAGTTTGACAATTGAGTACAGATCACAATTCAGCATATGGGCCTTAATGAAGGTAACAAATATATGCTTCTCCTTAATGCGTAAATAGCTGAAGTGGGTTCCTTCGTAAATATAGAAATTGGTAGTTTGGCTAAGAATCGGTATCCATAACGCACATGCAATGTTGCAAAACATGGTGCCTCTAGGTCATATAAACATATTCACATCCGCACAAGCACCAGACACCTTGACAAAGACCTTTATATTATCTTGTGGCTAAGGGTTCATATCTGTATCTCTTGCAGGCACCCTTGATGATTACCACTGAATTAAAGAAAGCGAGTAAGGAAACTCTAGAGATCTTGGGAAACAAAGAGGTTATTGATGTCAATCAAGGTGAGTTGTACATATCAGTTCAATTTAAATATTTTAATATAGAAGATTAAGGGTTTCAATCTTCATTCCCATCTCAAATCCTTTTTTGTATTTGCACAGATTCATTAGGAGTTCAGGGGAAGAAAGTGAGCAAGCAAGGAGACCTTGAGGTATGAGAATTTTTTGTGGGTTAATGGATTAACAGATAGAAGATTTTTATTCAGCCTCTGAAATTAAAAAGCATCCTTTTTCCCTTAGAAACAATTCAGATTTTGTATGCCTAATCTGTGTCGATTTGATCCTTTGCAGGTGTGGGCAGGGCCTTTGTCCAACAAAAGAGTGACTGTAGCGTTGTGGAACAGAAGCAATTCTACAGCTTCTATCACTGCCAAATGGAAAGACATTGGCCTTTCATCAAAAACTGTTGTTCAAGCTAGAGACGTGTGGGCTGTAAGACTACGACAAATCTCCTTGTTATGTTTTTTTTGCCTAATATTAGCTACCTGATCAAGATAGCAGCATATTTTAGGCTTTCTCTTGTACTAACTATAATGGGTTCTACTAATTTGACTGCAATTTTGTGTCTATTTTGATATTAAGTTTTATGAATTTGACTGTAATTATTTGTCCATTTTGGTATTGCAGCATTCATACCTTCCAACAAGTTTGAAAGGAAGCCTCACCTCAAGTGTTGATTCACACGTTTGCAAAATGTATATTTTGACACCAATCTCTGCTTAAACTTGAGACAAAAGTTTGAAGCTGAATAAATGGTGTTTTTGCTTTGGTCTTTTATGTTATACAATTCTGGTATTCATCCAGATATAAAAGTTGAATAAAATATGAAGTCTGCAATAATTTGATTATCCAAGCAGTTTTCATGTCTGACCATTCAATTAACAAAGTATGTGTAATTTGGCAGCATCTTTCCAAGGCATGGGATTTTCATTAATTTGAAATTTAGTATGCTTTCAAATTATATTTAATTACAAATTATGGTTAAATTGGCATCATTATATTTGATAGACAATATGGTATAATTATATATGTTTTTTTAACTTGTTAAGAAAAGGGTGTTAAATGAATGAATAAGTTAATTAAGTATATTTAATATTTTAGATATAAGAGTTTTGTATTGTATATCTTACAAACAAAAACAGGATAAATTACAGTTGTGTATCTTGTAATGTGAATTTTAGTTGATGATATATTATGATAGAAGATTGTAAACTATAAATTGGAATTGGATAATTCACCAAAGAATAGAGATGACTTAATCTTGAAAATCTGAGTGTCTAAGATGGAATTGTGCCAAATATCTTTTCTAGGAGCATGATCTTGTCCTAATTTCTATGATCCTCTCTTGAGCAAACCTAAATCTTTAGTACTTGTTGTATATCCTAGATTTGGAATGACAATACAAAACTAATGCAAATCTAAGTTCTTTATTTGAAACTTAAGAATACTTCAAATAGAGCAAGCAAGGAATGCAAATATAATAAAAAATTAGCAAATTATTACCAAATGCAAGCCTTGGATATGTTGGATGTGCTCTTAGATGATTGATGTGGAGATGTCGGTTGCTCCTCAAATCAACATGTACTTGTGGATTGATCATTTATTTATGATTTCATGATGGATTGGGCGATGATTTATAGTTTTTTGATTGAGGATATACATGGCAAGGATTTAATCTTGAATGGATGGTTGAGATTGATTAGGATGAGTGGAGAATCTTAATTAACTAAAAATTATCAAGAGTTATGATGATTCCTTATTGGGCTCTAAAATGGGTGAGGATAACTAATATTTTTTATTTATTTGCTTTGACTAATTAGTTGTTCATAGGTTAAATAAAGAAGAAAGAATGGAGTTATGATGAAATATGAGTGAATAATTATATTTTTTTATTATTTATAGAAAGATAAGTGAAAATAAACTTATTTATTTATTTTGGGATAAATGAATAAGTATTAGCATAATTAACCATGTAACATGAAATATTAAATTAATTAGTGGAACTAAAAAAAAGGAGAATTATCATGAAATGAAAAGAGAGTCAACATGGTATTAAGATCCAATGTTAGATGTGATGCTAGAAAGTGGTGATAAATAAGTGTCTACATTTTTTCACACTTTGAAATAGCATTGTGAAGTAACAATAATTCAAAGAAAACAAATATAAGAACTCGGTGAGAAGATATTGGAACTTAGCAAGAAAATATAATATGCTCCAAGCATTGAAATTTAAATTGTAGGATTAATTGATGTTTTAGCAACGCTCCCTTGAGAGGATTGGTGGGTTGAAGAACATGAGTGTACTCTCAAAATGGATGATAGAGAGATTGAATAGTTAGGGATCATGAATGTAAGGGGTAGATGGGATAGATTTAGTGATGCATGAAACGATTGGTGACGAGTAGAGTAAGGTTTAAAGGATGGATATTGAGGATGAAAAGATTAGCGATGAATGAAAGGAAGAAGTACACAAAAGATCAATGATATATGAATAAATGAGACAAGTGAAGTTATTATTTTATTTTTTGGTTGTTTAGAAAGGTTGGATATGATAAAGAGATAGGTGGAATGGATATGATGGAGAATGAAATAATTTTGTTGTTAATGTGCATGCTATGAATCTTACATTAGATTTTAATATATTTAAGCAACTTGATGTTTGCTATATCATATGATAGGATGTAATATGATATGAAAAATCATGATGATGTTGTTTCCATGTATTGTAAGATTGATTGAAAAGGAAAACATGGTCACAAGAAGTAATATCACATATAGCACCATGAATAAAAGATCATGATGATGTTTTCATCAAATTCCCCAAGGATGAAAATAGATGCAAAGTAACCCAAGAAAAAAAAACACATGAGCAAACAAGAAAAAATCTAAAAAATAAAAATAAAATTTCCCTTGATTGTATAGCTTCATCCATGTTCAATCAATTAACATAGGAAATGCATACATAAACTCAATGGACCAATGGATCTCTTACTAAGCAATTCATTATCCTAGATGTGCTAATTTAATTTATCAGCCAAGGAATTGTTATTTCTTGGATGATGCTAGCATTGTATGTGTAGCTAAGAATCCTAAGTCACCTAATCAATTGTGTATAGAAGAGCTAACAAGAATAAATTAAATTAAAGGAAACTTGAAGGAAATAAATTTATTTAGAAGTGAATCTAATTGAATAAAAATTGCTATAGGTAATTGCTCTTGTGAAGACAATGATTTAATGATTCAACTATGCTACAACTTACTTAAGATAATTGTAATGAAAATTAATCACTACTCAACAATTCAATCTAACTTTAAACAAAAACTACAACTTAGCAATTTATTCTACGATAATTAATAACCTAAACTAGGAGTGTTGCAATTAATTTAAGTGGCCCTTGTTTGAGTTGTTGCAATCCCATGTTATCCCTCTTAAATATTAACTCAAAATTTCATGTAAACAATTGAATTTTTCTTTATTACAATTCAAACAGATAACTATGAAAAAAGTATTGAATTGACAAAAAAAGTACTTATATCCAAATCTACTTAACATGAGAATACTAGATCCTCAACCTCTCATAAGATCAAAAATATATACATGATCTTGAGAGTTTGATTATTATTGGACTAAAAAAAAAAACTATAAACAACTCTCAACTGTCCCCAAAACATAGGAAGAGGCCTCAGTCTTTATTCCAAATAATAATGGAAAACTAACGGAGGTCAAAGTGTCAAAATCATATCAAGACTACATCTTAAAGAAGAAATTTATAACTAAATATGTCCTTAACAAGGCGTAACTTATTGTGAGTCATGACCATTGTTATTACAAATATCTTCTTTCATCCATGGCTATCTCTATCTAATGAAAATATAAAGTAAAATGATAAATTTATCTATTAATAAATCATTTTTACAATGGGTAAGTGCAAAAAGATGGGGGGCCAAAAAGAGGTCTTAAGTGGCCACTTTATTTTTTGAAATCAAGAAATATTGACCTTACTCAAAATTTTAAGATGCAACAAAAAGGTTAAATTTTTTTTGGTATTTTAAAATTGCTTTGATGAGAAATTAGCTAACAACATGTAGTTTATGCTCAATTTTTCTAATAAATTTTTAATGAATATTTGATTTTTTACTAATTTTCAAAGTGGACAAATCTTGAAAAATAGAATTTTGGCCATGTACCCCTATAATTTTTGAAAACTAATCAAAAATATTGTTTTTCAATGTGTTGAATGGAATCTAGTTTATAAAAGTGTAATGTATTTGAAATTTTAATGAACGGTTAAAAAATAAGGTAAAAAATACCAAACAATGGTTTTTGACAAAAATAGACACACAAACAAAATAAATTAAAGATGAAAGCTTTAACATTGTCAAAATGTGAAAAAAATTACATCGTTAAATAGATAAGAGAGAGCCTAACATTACTCAGGTGTTTTATTTACTTGACCTTGAAATACGTGCAAACCTGACAGTTAGCATGAACGAGATTATGTGAAATTTTGTAGAATATGAAAAAACACGTCTTTGGATGTTAGCAAGGCACTCCAAGCCTTTGGGTTGGAAATACAAAGAAAATCCCAAGCCTAAGGCTTGGTGATTCCCAAAGCAAGATATAATGCGAGCGTGTTATAACATGCTCGCATTATGTTTTTTAAAATTTTTCTCCTTTTTTTCCAAATGTTGTTGTATGTTTCTCAAGCTTGACATAATGCGAGTGTGTTATAATGCACTTGCGTTGTGTCTTGCTTGGAATTATTTTTGTACAAGTTTGTTAAGTATATTTGATGTATGAATGTTTGTATATATATTTGTATGTATGTCTGTCTTTATGTAAGTATATATGCCTATATTTATGTATGTATGCATGCATGTATGTATGTATGTATGTATGCTTGTATGTATGTATGTATGTATGTATGTATGTATGCCTATATGGATGTATGTGTGTATGTATGTATGTATGTATGTATGTATGTATGTATGCCTATATGTATGTATGTATATATGTATTCTTGTCTGTATGTATGCTTATATATTTGTTTGTATGTATGTATGTATTTATTTATTTATGTATGCTTGTATATATGTATGTATGCTTGTATGTATGTTTGTATGTATGGTTGTATGCATGTACATAAGGGTTTTGGGTTTAGGGTATATAAGGGTGAGGGAATAGGTTATAGGGATGAGGATTGAGGTTTTTGGGTTTAGGGTTGAGGGTTAAGGGATTAGGGCTTAAGTAATAGGTGAGAGTACAATGTAGAGGGTTGAAAGTTATAGTTGAGGGCTAATACTCGGCTTGTTGAGTGCATAAGATTAAGTGTGTAAGGTATATGTATCGGGGTTTAGGATATTGGGTTTATGGTTTATGATATGGATTGAGGGTATAGGGCATAAGGTGACTTGGATTGAGAGTACATATGGTTTAGGTTTTAAGTATAGGGTTAAGGGACAATATTCAGGGTTTATGGTATAAAGGTGAGATTATAGGGTATAGGGATACGATTTTGTGGGTGTAGGGTTTAGGGTTTAATGTATAGGGTTGAGGATTTAGGGATTATTGCTTAATTATATGGTTGATGGTATAGGGTTGAGGGTTCAGAGTTTACAGTTGAGGGATAATGTTCAAGGTTGAGTGTCTAAGATATAGGGTTTAGGGTTAAAGGTTGAGGGTATAAGGAATATGGATAAGGCTTGATGGTTTAGGGCATAATTATAGGATTGAGTATATAGGTTGTATGGTATAGGGTAGAGGTTTGAGGGTTGAGGGATAATGTTTAAGGTTGAGTGTCCACGGTTAAGTGTATAAGGTATAGGTCCATTAGGGTTTAAGATATTGGGTTGATGGATTAGGCCTTAAGTATAGGGTTGAGGTTTGTGGTTGTAGGTTGTAGGGTTTAGGGTTTAAGGTTTGAGGGTTTATGCATTAGGGTTGAGGGTTGAGGGTTTAAGGGTGGTGCAGGAGCACCCTTGCACATTTTGGTTTGTTTTTCCATTTTGGAGTCTAAATCTAGTTGTACAATCATTTATTGTTGATGTGATAAGGTCAATTAGATGAATTTGTGATGTAATTGAGGTTATTTAGGTCCTAGGGGTGTTGAGACTAAAAGTTTTCATTAGTGTTGCAATTTGGCAAAAGTTGCATTGTGCATTTTTGTCATTTTTGGTCTTAGTTGGAAGTTGAACGGTCATCTTTTCAAATGGTGGTTAAATACTATTGGTATCTCTTGTGAAACATAATATAAGGCCTCTTATATCATTGAGGAAGATTGGCTTATTGAAGATTTAAAGAAATACAACATTGTTGCTCTATTTTTGTGAGAATTTATGTGTTCTTTTGTAATTTCTAACTCTATACGTCTTTGTACGGTGAGTTTATCATGTAAATTCAATGTGAAGTGGTATTTTTTAGTGTTCACTTTCATTTGAATCCACTTGGAGTGATTTTCATTCAAATTTGAGGGAGATAAAGGTAGATTTTTTTAAGTTGCACAATTTTCTAGGGTTTTGATCAAATTCATGGAAAATTAGGCCATTCCACCATAGGAAAATTTTGTAGGTTGGTGGCATGGGCCTCTTAGAGGTGTTATTTAATATTTTCTTGGTTGTAGGGAAAGGTGATAGTGTTTGGGGGATTTTAGCATGTGCCCTAATCTGGCAAGTTTGATTGTCAGGCTTGAAATCATTGGTTTTTGCTTGGGACAACATAAAATTGAAGTGTTCTGATGAATCTAATGGTGAAATTGTGATTTTTGTGACTATTTAGATTTGTTGGTGAAGTGGTTTAAGTTTTTTGTGAAGGATTTTGAGCAAAATCCTTTAGAAAAGAGGCCTAATTTGGCCTAGAAGCGACATTAAAGGAAAATTTAGTGCAAGATATTCCAAAACAACCTTTTGCAATAGGTTGATATGTTGAATGAGAGAAAAATGGGTCTCTAAAAGTGTTTGTGACAAGTCCCTAAATTACCTTCTTGAAGAGATATAGTTGAATAAGTGTGTTTGGTGACCTACAAGCGAGTAGGTGTGATTGTGAAGGAACCAACCCCATATTTGGTTAGACACTTTGAAGACCAATTGAATATAGTTTCTTTATGCCAATATTACCTTTCTCTACATTAGGTGATATCTGAGCTGAGGATGAGCATTTGCAAGAAATTTGGGATTTGGAAGAAAAAAAGTTGAAAGGTTCTAAGGCAAGGTATTGGAGATGCCTCCAAAAGGTAATTCAATTGATGTTTCTAGGGATTTGAGGGCCCTAACAGAGTCTCAAGAAGCCATGGCACCCAGGATGGAAGCACTAGAGAAGATAGATAGAAGATACAAAGGTCTTGTTGAGGAGAGTGACTCTAAAGAGGAGGAAGAAGGTGAAGAGGAGAACACCCCAAGAGAATCCCAAGAATAGATGGATCTAGAAGAGAGGAAATTTCTTCAAGTTCTCAAGGATATGAAGGGAGAGACACAAGATGTGAAGATGGAGCTGTACCTATGTATGGTGGAAAAATAGATGTTGAGGAAGTAATTTAATAGATAGATGCCTTAGATGATTATTTTGAGTTCAAAGAGATCACTGAAGATAAGAAGGTCAAGTTTTCCAAAACCAAGTTGGAGGGACCATTACTTACATGGTGGAACTACACCTAAAGGAGAGGGTGAAGATAGGTAATTCCAAGATCAATTCTTGGGACAATATGGTGGCAAAGGTAAAGAGACAATTCTTACCTGTTGATTATGAGATACAACTCTTTAGAAGATTACAAAATTTGAAGGAAAAAGAGTTGGATGTGGCATCCTACACTGAAGAATTTAATAAACTTAGCATAAGGTTAGGCCATATTGAAAATGAAAAGGAGAAAGTTGCTAGATACTTTAATGGTTTGAGGTTTGCAATACAAGATGAAATCAACCTTGCCACTCCTAGGACCATTGAGGAGTGTTTTCAAATAGCCATTAAGGTTGAAGAGAAGATCAAGAGGAGGTAGGAAAAACAATCAAGGGGTAGAGGAAATAGTTTTAGGGGCTAAGGTAACCCTGGTGGAAGAGGTTCACAAAGAGGACCAAATGAACAAAGCACAAGTCAAGAGTTTAGTGGTGAAACAAGAGGGAATTTCAAAGGAAGAAGGCCAAGAGGTAGGGGCAGATTTAATGGAAAAGTAAAGGGTCTAATACTTTCTCTAGAAGGTGCTATAACTATAATCAATATGGGAATCCTATTTGGAAGTTCCTAGACAAACAAGGTACAAGTCCTCATAGTCGAGAAAGAAGGAAACAACTTGTTCAAGAGGAGGATGAAGAAAGTGTTAACTCACCTTCTCTTCATGCTACACAAGAATTAGGAGAGGCTTTGATGATTAGGAGAACACTAATAAAAGTACCAACCACCAAGGAACCCCCTCAAAGGAAAGCTTTGTTTCAGAAATGTAAGTCTCAAGGAAAGGTATGCAAATTCATCATTGACTCTGATTCAACAAATAATATAGTGTCTTTGGAAATGGTAGAGAAGCTCAAAATGATAAGAATACCTCACCCAACTCCCTATAAGATTTCATGGCTCAATAAGGGGTACCAGGTGCTTGTGAATGAGTAGGATTGGGTAGATTTTACCATAGGAACTTATAAGAAAAAATTATCCATGATATTGTGCCCATGGATGTGTGTCACCTACTCTTTGGTGGGCCTTGGAAATTTGACTGGAAGGCTGAACATGATGGCTACAAGAATGAGTATGTTATTGAGAAGGATGGTGTTTCAATATCCTTGGTACCTTTACAAGAATATGATAGTACAGTTCATGAAGATCCTATTTTAATGGTTGTCAAAGAAAAGGTGTTCTTGAAAGACCTAGAGAAGGAAGAAGTTGGTTTTACAATTGTGGGAAAGCCAATCTTTAATGCTACAGTAGATCAAGTGGAGGTTCCAAGTGAAGTGCAAGATTTTTTAGACAAGTATGAGCATATTGGAAAAAGAGAGTTTCCTAATACATTTCCTCCTATTAGGGATGTAAGTCATCATATTGACTTGATACCGAGTGCAAGTTTGGAAAAAAAGGCACAATACAAGATGACCCCTCAACAAAATGAGTCCAGATCAGGAAACAAGTTTAGGAGCTGCTAGATAAAGGATTGATAAGGGAGAGCTTAAGTCCCTAAGTTGTACCAACAGTATTGGCCCCTAAGAAGGATGGATATTGTATACTTTGCACTAACTCAAGAGCAATAAATAAGATCACCATAAAGATACACGTTCCCTATACCCTAGATGGAAGACTTACTAGATAGCTTGGTTGGTGCTAGGAAATTTTCAAAGATAGTCTTAAAAAGTGGATACCATCATATCAAAATAAGGAAATACAATGAGTGGAAGACTTCCTTTAAGACCAATGAAGCCTTATATGAATGGCTATTGATTCCATTTGGATTATCAAACACTCCTAGTACATTCATGAGACTAATGAATGAGGTGTTGAAGAGATTCATAGGTAGATTTTTGGTAGTTTAGTTAGATGACATCCTTGTGTATAGTAAAAAAAAATACAACCACTTGAATAACCTTGATAAGGTCTTGAAAAAGCTCAATGAGGAAAGGTTAATGATCAATCTCAAAAAGTGTGAGTTTATGAATAGGGAACTTGTACACCTTGGGTGTGTGATATCAGAGGGAACTTTGAGGATGGATCCTATAAAAGTTGAAGCCATACTCAGTTGGCCAACACCAACTTTGGATGGAGAAGTCAAAATCATTCATGGACTAGCCAGGTTCTATAGAAAGTTCATTAAGAACTTCAATCACATATGTGCACCAATGATTCAGACCATTAAAGGAGTTAAGAAGGAAAATTTTTGTTGGACTGTAGATGCAGATAAAAGATTTGAATATCTGAATCCAAGAGTGGCACAAATTCCTATCCTCACACTCCCTAATTTTGATAAAGTTTTCACTATAGAATGTGATGCAAGTGGGTTTACTATAGGGGCAGTTTTGAGCCAAGAAGGGAAACTAGTTTCCTTCTTGAATAAGAAACTAAATGATGCCAAAAAGAGGCACTCCACATATGACCTTGAACATTAAGCCATGGTTTAGTCTCTTAGAAAATGGAGACATTATCTCTTTCCAAAGGAGTTTTTGGTATTCACATATAACCATGCATTAAGTTACTTGAACACTCAAGACAAATTGAATCAAAGGCACATGAAGTGGATAGAGTACTTGCAAGCTTGTATATTTTCAATCAAGCATAAGAAAGGAAAAGAAAACAAGCTTGTTGATGCCTTGAGCAGAAGAACCATGATGGTGCAAGAGGTACAACTTCAAAGTGTTGGAATAGACTCTCTAAAAGGTATGTATGAGCATGATGACGATTTCAAAGAAGCATATACTATTTGCAATCAATTTCAAGGTAGTTTTCATAGTGAGTATGCAAATTTGTGTTTCAGAATGGTTTGTTATTCAAATGGGCTCAGTTGTGTGTGCCTAAGTGTTCCATGAGGGAAAATTTGATAAGGGAAAAGCATTGTGGAAGCTTGAGTGGGAGTTTTGAATTTGACAAAACTTTGGAGCAGGTTGAGATATTTTATCACTGGCCTAGAATGCATGTTGATGTCAAAAGGTTTGTAGAAGGATGTGGAATTTTTCAAAGAGCCAAAGAGACAAACTCTAATGTAGGTTTGTATCAACCTTTACCTACTCCTAACTGCCCATGGGAGTTAATAAGAATGGACTTTGTTTTAGGTTTGCCTGAAACACAAGAGGGAATGATAGTGTTTATGTTGTTGTGGATAGATTTAGTAAGATGGCACATTTCATTACTTGTAGAAGTAATACTGATGCATCTCATATAGCTGGTCTATTTTTCAAATAAATTGTGAGGATACATGGATTTCCCTTGAGTATTGTGTCTGATAGAGACTCCAAGTTTATAGGTCACTTTTGGAGGACCTTGTGGGAAATGTTGGGTACTAATTTGCAATTTAGTTAAGCCTACCATCCACAAACAGATAGCCAAACTGAGGTTGTTAATAAGTATCTTGGAAACTTGTTGAGGTGTTTAACTAAGGAGCATGGTGAGTCATGGGACATTGTCCTTCCTCAAACAAAGTATGAAAATAGTGACTCCATTATCTAAAGCATAGGGAAGAGTCCTTTTGAAGTGGTCTATGGGATGAATCCTAGAGGCATTTATTGTAAGGAAATATAGGGCCTCTCAGAGTAACCTCCAAGAATAATGGTGCCTTCGGTAACTTTAATTTGAATCAAATTGCCTCAAAGACACGTACAAATATGTCCAAATGCAGAAAAAGACACATTTCATTTTCCACATTGATCCTTCTGAGAGAAGCACATTTAAATTCAATAGCAAGCAACAACACAGATGAAAGATAAGACAAAAAATAGAATAATAAGATTTACGTGGGGAAAACCCTTTCGGGAAAAAAACCCCACACTCCAAAGATCGAGCCATTGTATTATTCATCAATTGAAGGTTACAATACAATTCAGGCTCATAGCCTTTTCAGAGATTACATCTTGTTCATTCTGGAAACAATCTAGTAGCAACTGATCCAGAGAGATCAACCATGGCATTCATGATCAGGAGAGATTCCAGCATCATAACACTACCTCTCTCTTCTTCTGCTTCAACCTTTTAGCCAGCCACTTGACCTTCTCTTTGTTAGCTCTCTGTGTCTTGTCTATCTCATTGGCTTTGGCTCTCTTTCCTCATTACAGAACGTCCAATGATTTCATGTATGCATTCATTCTTAACAGGCTCTTCATGTTCCTCTTCCAACTGTCGGATCACAATCTCTAGCTTAGCATCATTATTGTCGAAGATGTTTCCATTTCCTCGTGTAGATTTTTTCCTTTCCACACAAAAATGGTCGCAATGGTTTCATAGTAAACAGTTCACATTTTGCTCACTCTAATTGATCCACATTGCACCACGTTAGACAGTTTTCACTTGTTCAACAGCGATCAACTTGTGTTGCATGTCGGTGAGACACAAGAAGTATCTCCCTGATGCCACAAGACCCGTTTACACGTTGTCTCTAAGAGTTGTCTCCATTGGCAAGAGGTTCCACTGAGCTTACAAGTTGCATCGACCTCAGCATGCACATCGATGAGACTATCGCTATCGCCAGGAGATCACATTGAGCCTTCAAGTCATACCAAAACCCACTGTATTCCTATCGGCATCCATCTATCGGCAAGAGTCTCCTCATCAGCATGATCGGTGAGACCTCTCACCGACCTCCAGTTGAACTCATCTGCTAACGCTATTGCTAAGACATACAACTATCACCAAGAGCTTATACCGAGTCTCCTCAAGTTTCACCGAAGCACCCGATAGTCAGCAAGACATTCGTCTTTCACCAAGACCTCACACCAAGCTCTTCATGTTATACCGAACTACGAATAGTCACCAAGAGTTATGCCGACATCCAAGAAGCATCGGCCAGACCATCGCTAATCGGCGAGAGGTCATACTGAAGTCCAAAGGGTCATACCGACATCAGGATTCCCATTGGCAAGAAAAACACCCTTTTCCAAGACATCACCCCACAAGTTCCAAGTCACCCCGAGTCTATCCTATCGGCCAAACATATCACTTTTTCCAAGACTTCATACCGAAGCCTTAATGTTATCCTGAAGACCACCATTCGCCAAGAGTCATACCGAACACATCCCACAACATCGGTGAGACAAAATTCTCATCACCAAGACTTCATACTGAAGCCTTACGTTACACTGATGACTCCACATGTATATTGTTGGTGAGACTTTTGATATTTGATGAGACATCATACCGAAATAAGCCTTTCAGCAAAGGGTTTCCCCGATGTCTTCGAGTTTTACATTGTCGCCAAGACAATCCTTCATCACTGAGACTTCACACCGAGACCCTTAAGTTACTCTGAGTGTCCGTCAGTGAGACATACTGACTATTGCCAAGAGATCTTCTCAAGCCCTTATGTCACTCTGAAGACTTCTATCGGTGAGACATTCATATCGGTAAGACTTCATATCGAAATGTAAACCTTTCATCCAAGTGTCCCTAATATCCAATAAACACCAATAGTCAGTAAGATATCTCCACTCAGCAAAGGGTTACAGTGAATGCCACAAGGTCATAGGGATAGGCTCCTTCGGCAAGACAGAAGCAAAGTCTCGGTGACATGAGCAAAACACAAGATTACTGAACTACCAGTCGGCCAGACAACAATAATTTCACAGCGACCATGCTTTCTCAAAGGTTTGAGCCTGTGAGATTGAGGCAACAAATCCAACAATCTCCCACTTGACGAAGATCATGTAGGAACCTCCAAAGCAACCACAAACTAGGATCGCACTAGCTCCACTAGTTCAAACCCCACAATACTCAAGACACCTAATCAACATGATTCCATAGATAATAGTCCATTAGAAAATCTGTAACAAAGACTAGGAATCCAACTACAACTCTTTGTCCAACAAACCAACCAATCACAACCTTTCAGGAAGCCACATAGACCTCAAACATGCTCTCATGCTCTATCAAGAATTCTGCTCCAACATCCAAGATGTCCACCATTCAAGCAAAAATCTTGTCATCTTCCACGTGTGGAAGAAAGATACATCACCAAGGTGAATAAGCACCATTCCAACGAACACAAGAAAACGATCCCAGTGATATCTTCAACAAGATACTGCTACCACTTCACTGTGCTCAAATGCTATATAGAAGCAATATCAACTTCAAAGCTTCAAATAGAACACAATAGTGAAGTCATTATCCAGAAACAAGATACAAAACATCAGCTAGAATAACAATCAAAATGACTGCTTCCATCCAGCTAATAAACCCATGTGACTGAAAATGGCTCCCACAGCTCATGCTATACCATCCAATCTCACATACCTCAAAGGTATCAGCATTAGTAAACTCATGCCACTCTAAAACCAACCCATCAACAACAAATGCAAGCTCCAAGTGTCAACTAGTCTAAGATGACAAGACACATATAAAAAATCCCACTGCTTGAGTAATCTAGATCTGAAAGATCAAAAGGAATCGTAAGTCTGCCAATAACAACACATAGAAAATGTAGCCATGTAGTACCAAGGAAATATCCACAATGACATGCACAACCTATAACAAACTACTACAAGAAACATTTCTCTCACTAGAAACCTTCACGGCCACAGAGAGAAACTCTACACATCATCTTCCTATAGAACATCCTCCTACATACACTTCTAACAGCCAGTTGTGTCAGGAATGATCTTCTTCACATCCCAAAAGAAAAACCTTAACATCATCCATTCGTTCAATCACCAAGATGAAACCGACTTTTAAAAACATGGATGTAAGCTTCTCAAAGAAGATCAAGCTACTTCATTCCCCATTTCAAGAAATCAGCCCATACAACATCTCCTACCAATTCTCATCAGTAACGAAGAGATAAAACAAGTTGTACAACTTCCACTATGAATCCTCTAGAATCATTAGACAACAATTCAAGATCCATATCATGAAAGTGAACATTAAACACATCTAAAAAATAATAATGGGCCAAATACCTTTCAGATAAATTTCTGAGTAGACCAAGAGTGGGAATGAGAATAATCCTTTAAGATATACAAGTCATCATGAATAATCCAAGAGAAATCTCCTCATAGGTCTCTTATTGAACTTAGATTCAACCAAGGTGTAGGCTTCTCAGACTTTTTGCTGAATTTTTTTAACAAGAGTGACAAGCAGCAACACTTCTCTCATAAGAGAAAAACAACCTCACCTTATTCTTCATGTACCCATGAGTACTAGCAACCGATCATCTCATGCTAAACTTCAACTGCATTATTGTACTATCACGAAGTATCAAGCAAATAATCAAAATACTCAATACACAAAGAATTACCAGACCATTGTCAAGGCTCCAATCATCTGAATCAAGAACTTATCATGACACCATGATCTACACATCCCCTTAGGGGATACTATGCTTCAGGTGACTTCACCATTGTCTCAAGTATAATACACAATGCCAAAACTCTAGTGCACAAAGAGTATACCATGACATAAAGAAAATAGACTCAAAACCAACATCACCTGTCAAGCACCACCAACAGCTTAGCCAAAGACTCCATGGATCCAAGATGTCGTACATCTTCAAATAATGTCCATGCAAATGCAAAAGAGCCCTTCTGCAACAACAAGATCAAACATCTACAACACTAAAGAAGACCATTCACCACCATGTGATGAACCAACAACCACTGCTAAAGCTCCCACTGGAACGTGAAATCCGAGCTCTCCAAGCATCATGACCAAATGCTTCAGGTTCCCATAACTAACTATTCAAGTACTCAATAATATCCATCCTCTCATCTCAAAGCAATCACACCAATGCACAAGTGACCACATACAAGGCCAACTAACAAGTCTGCACCAACAATGAATCAATCTCATGGATAAAGACAGTCCACATCCAAGTTATCTCACTGCAACCAATGGGTAGCTAATCCACCAATCAGATAACTCGTAGATCACAAACATCAAACATGCAAACCTGTTATCACATTGAAAACTGCAACATTGAGATATCAAAGAGAATAACCACATAGACAACATGACTCAAACACCAGATCACGCCAAATCTGGTTTTCCAATCATGTCCACAATGAACACCATAATCAAGGAACCAACAAGCATTACCACAAGAATGTTGAGTGAAAAAACACTTACTGACACTCCCATGTAGAGAAGGACTCATACCTTCTCAAAACCATGCACCAAGCATGCGTGCAAAACTGCAACTATCTCATCTAGTAACACCCCAAAAAACTAGTGCCTAGAAAATAGCTTCGCAGCAATTCCACAATACCACAAGTTTTGCTTAACTATTTAAAACCTGCAAAACCAAAGAGCCATGCAAGTACAAAACATCCTTAGAAGGAAAACAACAGTTCAGTAGAATCCAGGCCCCTTTCAGGCCAACTCTAAACCACTAACATGTACATGCATCCAAGAAAGATGGGAAGGCTATTTCAGAAGCTTGCAAGTCATCTAATGATTAACTTCATAGCCTTTAAGTATTCGAGGTTGACAAGAAACTGTGCCTTCCAACACTAGGAGCCACTTATGAGCCAAGTTTTTGGAACATTTTGATCATACTTTTATGAATACTTTGCTATTTTTATTATACTAAAACAAACATTCAGTCTTTTTATGGGATAGGATATAGACCTTTTCATGACTTAAATATGATGAGTATATTGTGATAAGAAGTTACATGATTATTATCTTTAATTTTTTTTTAGTCTGATAAATACTTTATGGCTTTTTGTGATCATAAACCTTCCTGTAGCCATATCTGAAATAATGTTTTACTTAGTTTAATACTTAATGAATGAATAAATAAAGTAATAGATTGTCTTAAAGGATGAACGTGTTGAGCTAAGTTTCTTCCTTAAGAAAAGATGGCAAGATATTTTGCAGGTACCATGATTGAAGGAAGTGAATTCAATTTCCACTTGAAGAATTGAAGACCAAATCCATTAAGACTGGCTCTACAACAAAAGATGAGGAGACAGTTTCAACTCATCCACCATGCAGGGAGAGTGTTCTAGAAATCTAGGCCAGGCATCTTGATGTTGCATGAATCCAGGATGATGGCGCTTTAAGATTGCTAAACCAATTTGACTTAGTTCTTTCATTGTCATTCACCTCTTTACTTAAGTTAGTTAAATGTAATAAATGCCTCTCGTTTTATAAGGGAATGTTAGTTAGTAGTTAGGATCAGTTTTCAATAAATAGCCCATTCTCCTTCAGAGAAGGGGCTGGCTAAGAAAATCTCTATTGTAACACACTTTTAGTCTTAGAAATTTAGCCAAGAGATTGTGCCATGTACTTGTTTACATTGAATCAATAAAGCTTATGAAGTTTTTCTCCTAATATGTTGTCTACTTTTGGCACTACCTAAGGGGTCCCACTTAGGGAGTTGTCCACACTTTTATTCTGCAAGTGAGAATAGCTGCATTTCTTTTCATAGAAGTTAATGTGAATGTTCTTGTAGCTGGCAGAAACACAGAGCTGTCAACTATTCTTGTAGCCACTAGGAGCAGAATAGGTTATCTTTCGAGTTTTTCATTTCTAAGCAAAGTTAAACAGTAAAGTTATTTTCAGTACTTAAATTCTAGTCTAAGGCATTTTAGGAATCATGCATGTCTGGAAGGGTGATTAGTGCATATCTTGTGCTGTTCCATTTCAAGTTTACATCCCTAGGTTGATAATTAAATAAGGTTCTTTAGTGGTTCATGACTGCCAGTTGTGGTGTTCAAACCCTGAGTAGAGGAATTCATGTTCCTAGTTATTGAGCTGATTAAAGAACACTACATTTTTGGTGTAGTTGTCGGGGATGGTGTCAAACTAAGAACCTATTATAGGCATGCTAGTAAAAAGTTTAAGATTTCATTCTTAGTACTTTTAGTTTAGAATTCGGCATTCTAGCATCTCCATAGTTAGTTTACTTTTGTTGTATGCATAGAAGAAGAGACCAATTTGGAAGATTGCTTCCTGGGAGCATAGATATTGAAGAGATTGAACCGAACCTATTCCAAGATGACTCATATCTGGATGTTGGCCAAGACTTAGTTACTTCATCTTCTTCTTTTGAACTAAGCTTTAACCTATCTGAAGGAACAAAATCAAATGATCCACTTGCTCTTGTAGTTCATCAACTAGGAGCTAATCCAAGAATACAACCAAGAATGGCAAATCCTATTTTTCCATTTCCAATTCTTGGCCTACATGACAATAATAACCTCAAGAACATCCCTGCCTCCTTACTGCCAAAGTTCTATGGACTTATTACTGAGGACCCTCATACCTTCTTGTTTGAATTTGAAATCCTTTGTAGAAGCTATGACTATACAACCTCAGCACACAAGATGAAATTGTTTCCCTCTACTCTAAAGGAGGTAGCCTTGAGATGGTTCATGGGATTGGGAAGCAATGTAGCTAACAATTGGGATCAAATGAAGACTATGTTCTTGAATAAATATAAAGAATATTGTAGAGGAAATGATCTGAGAGGAGATGACATCTTCAAAATGTCACAAAAGGAGGATGAAACCTTGGAGGATTATGTGTCAAGATTCTTGTTTAGCGTGCAGAAGAATACTCATCATGAGCTAAATGAGGAATCTCAAAAACTTCTCTTCTTAAGGGGAGTTAATGATACTTGCATGGAAGCCCTTGACTTTATGGCAGGAGGTGATGTCACCCAAAGTACTTGGGATGATATCAAGAAAATCTATCTCAATTACTCCAGAGCAGCTGTAAAGAAGGGAAGGGGTTTTAGACCTTCTTCTATAAAAGGAAGTGGCTCTGGAATATCTAAAGGGGAGATTACCAATCTCTTGACTGACTTCAAGCAGGATATCATCAATGATGTGGCTACTCAACTGGATACTATGCAAGCTAGAAGGAAGAAAGAGGAAGCCAAGGCAATGTTAGCTGAATATTGGCCCCACTGTTGACAAAGAAAGAAAGACTATTGATGCAAAACAATGGCCAATTTGGAGGTACAACATCTCCCCACTGAGTTCAAAACCATTGAAGGAGAGGAGGACGTGTTCTTTGTTGCTCAGCACAGGCCATGGGCCCCAAGACAAGGTATGCCTCAGGACCCTTTGCAAAATTTTGGTTCATATAATAGTCAATGGAAAAACCAGTACCCTCCAAACTATGGGCCATACTCCCAACCTCAGTGGAATAACCCTTGGCCAAATTCCTAGCAAAACCATTGGCAATCCTCACAAGGGAATTGGCAATCACCACAGTAAAATTAGTGGCGGCCTCCGCAAGGGAATTGGCAGTAGTCCAACCAATGGAGTGGAGGCTAGCAATGGTCAAATCCACCCATTGGTTCCCTACAGCAACCACTGCAGCAATCCATTATGCCACCTCCTACAGCTAATCAAGGTTAGAATCCAAAACCAACCCAACTACCTACTCAGGCAACACTTAATCCAAATAACCAGCAACCGCAGCAGCAGCAGCAAGTCTATTTTGCTGATTCTAATCATCAGCCTGCTTATGCTCTTAACCTGAATAATATTAATTTACGTTCAGGAACTATGCTGCCCACACCATCTCCTCCCATAATCTCAGAATTTCCATATGAGGAGACTGACCAAGAAGAAGATACCAATGACCAAGCCCAACCAAATGAGCCAATTCAGATTCCATCATTACCTAAGGCATCTGATAAAGTGTCCCCTCCTTTCCCACAAAGGTTGGAAGGTGAAAATGTAAAAAAATAAGAGGAACCTACCTTCAACATCCTTAACTAGCTAAAACATATATGTGTGAAAATCCCCTTGTTCTAAGCAATCAAAGAAGTACCTATCTATGGCAAGGCCATCAAGGAGGAATGTTTGAAAAAACCAGGGAGGAAAAAGAAGGACCCTCAAACTATCCATGTCATAGGTCAACTCTCTAACTTAATGCTAGGGAAGCTTAGCATCCCAAAATATTTAGATCTAGGAAGCCCTGTTGTGGAGATCAATGTTAATGGGTTGCAAATTAAGAATGCTTTAGTAGATCTTGGTGCAGCTATCAATGTCATGACAAAGGATTTGGTTGTAAGACTTAATATATTAGACCTAAAGGCTACACCTACAATATTACAGCTTGCTGATAGCTCAACTATCAAATCTGATGGGGTAGTTGAAGACCTGATAGTCACCTTGGATTCTTGGGAGTACCCTGCTGACTTTATGGTCTTATCTCTGAAGGCATCATTAGGGGGAAACCCTGTCATACTAGGAAGGCCTTGGTTGGCTATTGTTGATGCTTATATTGGTTGTAGGTCGGGTAACATGACAATATCTGATGGATATAGCACAAAGAAGCTTACCCTCTATTCTCCAGCCCTGCCCCAACTTGAGTCTGGAGAGGTTGTTTGGCCAGATTTGGGAGACAAGGAGGAAGTGAACTCTGTGGCCAATTTAATGATGATTACCAGAGAGCCTTTCATTGCACAAGAAGAAGAAGAAGATATATTGTCTTATATCCTACTTAATAATTATGGTACCGAATATTTTCATTGTGAAAAAAATCCATGTTCTTTATAGACCATTCTTCCTTTGTCTAGATCAACTCATTATCCTGTAGCAACTGACTACTTACACACCTTGCTACCCCACAAGGTAGAGATGCCATTTCTTCCTGAAGTATCTATGGTAGATTTAACCTCCCAAGTTGAGGCAGCCGCAGGAAAAACCTTGAGCATCAATAAAAACCTCACAAGTGAGCAACATGAATCTATGGTCAAAATGCTTTCCAGTCATAAGTCAACTTTTGGTTGGGAATATGGTGACATGAAGGGTTTAGACCCAAAACTCTGCACACATCACATATACATTAACAGTGAGTTTATCCCTATCAGGCAGCCTCAAAGAAGAATTAATCCCGCTTTGAGAGAAATTGTTAAAGAAGAATTGCAAAAACTGTTAACAGCTGGTTTTATCTACCCAATCTCAGATAGTTAGTGGGTTTCCCCATTGGTTATTGTTCCTAAGAAAGGAGGAAAATGGAGGGTATGTGTAGATTATAGAGAACTCAACTTGGCAACAAAGAAAGATTACTTTCCTCTTCCATTCATTGATCAAGTTCTAGATAATTTAGCTGGGAAAAAGTACTTATCATTCTTAGATGGCTTCAGTGGGTATAATCAAATCAAAATTACTCTTGAGGATCAAGAAAATACTACTTTTACATGCCCTTGGGGAACGTTTTCCTATTCATTTTTTCCTTTTGGTCTCTGTAATGCACCTGCAATTTTCTAGAGGGCAATTATAAGTATCTTCTTAGACATCTCATATGATTGCATGGAAATATACATGGATGACTTTACTAATTATGGTACAAAATTTGAGGAAGCTCAATCCAACGTGGAGAAAGTACTACAGAGATGTGAAGATCACAACCTATCACTGAATAGTCAAAAGTGCTTCATGATGATGCAGGAGGGAATAGTGCTTGGTCACCATATTTCTGTTGCAAGAATACAGGATGATCCTGCTAAGATTGAGGTCATCTCTAATCTACCCTTTCCTACCAAGTAGAAAGAAGTAAGAAGATTTCTAGGCCATGCTGGCTGCTACAGAAGATTCATCAAGCACTTTAGCCAAATAGCAGGGCCCTTATATAGTTTGCTGAAGAAAGATGCAGATTTTTCTTGGACAGATGAATGTGAAAAAGCATTTCTTGATTTAAAAGTCGCCCTTACATAGGAACCTATTCTGAAAGGACCTGATTGGTCACTTCCATTTCATATTCATATTGATGCATCATATTATGCCATTGGAGATGTGTTAGGGTAGAAGGGTGGTTCAACAGAACATGCACTCTACTACATAAGCAAAATTTTGCAAGGCGCTAAATTAAACTACACTGTTACAGAAAAAGAAATGTTGGAAATCATCTATGCCCTCAATAAATTTAGGCATTATATCACCGGTTATCAGATATTTATCCATACGGATCATGCAGCAATCCGGTATCTCATTAACAAAAGCTCAATAGCCGGGAGACTGGCAAGATGGTTATTGCTGATGTAGGAATTTGTCATTACAATTGTGGAAAAGCCAGGTAAAGCCAACATGGTTGTTGATTTCCTTTCTCGAATTCAAAGGCAAGATGACTCTGCACTTATTGAAGACTCATTTCCTAATGAGCACCTGTTTGCAATCAAGGTTATTCACCCATGGTATGTCGATATAGCCAATTATTTGGCTGCAGGAAGAACTCCTCCTCAATTCTCCCCTAAGGAAAAGAGATTATTGATAGAGAAAAGCTTTAACTTTTCTTGGATTTCAGATTGCATATTTTATATAGGGCCAGATCAAGTTATGAGGAGATGCGAACAAGAGGAGGACACTTATGATATACTACATGCAAGCCATGATGAGCCATGTGGTGGACATTTTGCTGCCAAAAGAACAACAATGAAAATTTTAAATACTGGCTACTATTGGCCAACATTGCATAGAGATGCAGCCAAATATATCAAGAGATGTGATAGATGCCAAAAGATGGGAAGACCAACTCGATCCGATGAGATGCCTCTATTTCCACAAGTTGTCGTTACACCCTTCGACAAATGGGGACTAGATTTTGTAGGACCATTTGATCCACCTTCCAATGGTAAGTCCTACATCCTTGTATGTACAAATTATGTAACAAAATGGGTAGAGGCTAAACCTATGAAACATGTTAGGGATAATAAAGTAGTTGAATTCCTCTATGAGGAAATATTCGTTAGGTTTGGTGTCCCTAGGGAACTAGTGACGGATCAAGGAGCACAATTTACTTCTACACTTATCACAACCTTAGTAAATGAATACAATATACGACACAGGAAATAAAATCCTTATCACCCCTAGGCCAATGGACAAGTTGAGGTCTCCAATAGGGACATCGAGGCCATTTTGATTAAAACTGTAGATTTGCATAAGAAGGACTAGGCCGCAAGGTTACCAGAAGCTATATGGGCCTACCGTACTACCTGGAAGACGGCTACAGGATGTAGACCTTTTGAAATGGTGTATGGTAAAACAACTGTGATGCCAATAGAATTTGAACATAAGACTCTAAGAAAAACACTAGAGATGGACATGGATTTAACAAATGCACAAAAGGATAGAGTCATGTAGCTCAATGCTTTGAATGAGCTCCGCAAGAATGCCCTGCAACACACTGAGATGATACAATATCAGAGAATAAGGTGGCATGATAAATACATCAAGGAAAAGAAATTCAATGCAGGAGATTGAGCTCTGCTTTATGACTCACGGTATAAGGACAGTCTAGGAAAGCTACAAACCAGATAGTTGGGTCCATATGAGATAGAAAAGGTATTCACCAATGGTGTTGTTCAATTAAGGACCATTGATGAGGTCCAATTTAAGCTACCAGTCAATGGGCATCGCCTAAAGCTCTATTCTAAACCCATTGACAAGGAAACATTTTTGAGACAGTTCGAAATTGAGCAGGATGATAGTGATCCTGCAGCCAAAGGAATTGAGCCTAGGCTCAAATTTTTGGGCCATGCATAAAAGTGCATACCAAATCATAATAAAGGGGTTATCTAATAAGATCCCCATTCCATTCATTCACTTCATCCACAATCCGTACTCACTCTCTCTCTTCCACATCATCCACCTGTCATTTCTCATATCATCCATGTTTCTCCATGTCACTTGTTGCAATGAAGACGAAAGTCACATTAGCTAATTACGATGATTCTCTCTAGGTACGCTCCACTTCATTTTAAGATTGCTTCAGTTACTTTATTTATTGCATTTCATTTAAGTATTAATTGGTGTGAACAATTTCCTATATGGTTGCCATTTCATTCGGCTCATTCGCATGATTGAGCACGTTTTTACTTTGCCACGTCCTTAACATCGCCGCCATAAGCTTGTCTCGTCAGTTATCAAGAACCCTCAATATATGAAACCTATAATCATTAATTAAACAGTCTTTCCTTCCTATAACAATGAACCTAAATGCATTATGCTTATCCATGATTACTCTCTCCCTGAAAATGATTGCATGATCACATTGTTTTCCCTATTTTTTGGTCACTTTTGAAAAGAGGTTCAAAAGTTTCAGTTGAGGGGAGGGGCAGAGTGTTGTAGAATTGCAGAAGGGTTCATTAATTGGGTTACAAGAAGTTCAATTGGAAAAGCTAAGGGTTCATTAATTAGGTTATAGGAAGTTCAGTTGGAAAAGCTAGGTGAGCATTGCTTAACGCATTTAATTATAGAAAACCAAGGAAATGGGAGGTCAGCCGATTCAGCATGAGCCTACAAACCATAGCATCTTGTTGCAGGATGTGTTGCATGTGTCACTATTCAGACAATATGAGTGGCTCAATTACTTCCTGAAGCTTAGAAATTTTAATATAGACATTGTAGAGGAATTCACAAGGACATTTCATGATGGGGAAACAAAAGTTAGAGGCATAATAGTCAATGCGTCAATTGATAGAATTGATAAGGTAATGGGATTACCTCAAGATGGAGAACCATTTCCCAGAGGAAGAGATGCAAGAAGTGTCAGGGCTGAGTTCACTCGGCCAAATGACCCTCCTCTACGGGTAGATAAGCAAGGTGCGCAAAGAATGAGTCTGTCGTAGGACTAGGTGTCACAGGCAGGGTATATCATCAAATACATAACCTGTGAAGGTAGGTTTTCAGTACTGCACTCTCATCACTTCAAAATTTTGTCTCATTTACACCATGGATTGTTGATGAATATTCCTAACTTTCTTTACAATTTGCTATCCAACAATGCTGCTAAATTTAAAAAGGGTAGGGTTAACTTTGTATCTCACCACTTCCTTATTAAATTACTTGTTAAAAAATCCATTCAAGATGCATCAGGAATGACCTGCGAGGAATTCATAGTCCCCTTCAACCCTAAAATTCAAAATGTAGGACCTAGGGGTGAACCTCTTCCCTTTAAGCAACGAACCTCCCAGTCCACAGGCCAAACCTCTGCTGCTATGTCCTCTTCTTAGGAATCATTTGATTCATAGGATGATGTTCCTCTTTCTGAAAGAACTCCCAAGCAACCAACACAAGGTCCTATCAAAATTCATGAGCCATCTCCCAAGGATAGGAAAGGAAAGTCACCTATTGTAGCAACCCCTTAGCTTATAAAAAGAAAGAAAAAGGGAAACTTCTCTGTTCCTGCAATAAAACCTTCCAAAAAGTATAAAATAGTTCCTACTTCCATAAGAAGGAGCTCTAGGCTCCAAAACCAGGCAGTCCGCCAATCACTTAATACTACTCCTGCCACACCACCTTCAGATCCTTCCAGTCCTGAACTGAGTGAAGGAGAACCTGTTATCGAGGAGGTTGTGAGTACACCTGAAGGGGCTGACCTGAATAAGTTGGCTACCATTGCAGAGCAGCTACAAGAAGATATGGAATGTGATGAGAAGGAAGAAGAACCGGTTGTGTTTTTGTCAGAAGAAGAGCAAGGTAAGGTGGATGTGTTTAAAGAAATACAGGAGACACCTATGGTGTGCTCTAATCATAGACCACCACTCCATGTCACAAACTTGGTTGCAGGAATGGCATGTTTTCAAGAACTTCAACAATAGCATACTGCTTCTACACTTGAAATTGAGAGACTACAAAGGATAATCCAGAACAATAATCTGGAAATTGCTAACTTGAATGACACTCTCAACTTGTTGGTAGAGTTGGTTCCACAACTAATGCAATGTCCTGTACCTTCACCTATCTACGCAATGTATCTCAAAGAGTTGTATTTGAACTTCCAACTAATTAGAGTCTAGAAAGGTAAGAATCCTTCTTTGGATACCCCTAAGGAATTTTATGAAGCATACAAGGATTCACCTCTGCACATCAAGAACCTCCTGTGTGAATTTTATCTGCACAATTTGGTTGTATCCCAGGATAAGGAATGTAATCTCTTATGTTATGTCGGTGATATTCATATCAGTACTCTAATATCCTAGATCACCAATGCAATAAGCAGAGGAGAACAATTTGATAGCTATATGCATGATGAAGTAAATATGCCATTGTCTGTAAGAAATGAATCTAGAAATGGAATGGGTATTTACTTTGATTGGAAGAAATTGTGGAGAGATGAAAGAGCCAAGCCATTGATTGAGCCTCTAAGGAAAGAGGTATTTTCTCAATACTCCCAAATTATAAACAGTGATTTTAATGCTACAACCCTAGACATTCAGAACAGATGGGAGCATCTTTCATTTCAATTAAAGAAAGCAGAACCACATACCCCTAATACCTTGTATGCAACAACCAGATGGGAAGAGAGGTACATGAGGAATGCCAGAACAAAGAAGGAGAATTGGTTGCCATTGGTTATGCAGCCACCTATTCTCCTATGGCCATTATTGGCTATATAGGGGGATAATAGCACTTATAATAGAAGTTCTGAAGATAGTAGATGGCAAAGGCTGGAGGCAATGCAAGCTCACTTTTGAAGTTTCCAGAATGGTGAATGTGGACAACAACTGAGTGCAGATCTGAGAGAGTTTTCCAGAAGAAGGAATGCTAGACTTGTTGAAGGGTCCAGCAAGTAGTTGGTTGAGGGGAGTGATGAGCCAAGTTTTTGGCACATTTTGATCATACTTTTATGAATACTTTGTTGTTTTTATTATACTAAAACAAACATTCAGTCTGTTTATGGGATATGATATAGACCTTTTTATGACTTAAATATGATGTGTATATTGTGATAAGAAGTCCCATGATTATTACCTTTAATGTTTTTTTTTAGTGTGATAAATGCTTTATGGCTTTTTGTGATCATAAACCTTCCTGCATCCTCTACTACCAAAACTTCCTGCAGCCATATCTGAAACAATGTTTGCCTTAGTTTAATACTAATGAATGAATGAATAAAGTAATGGATTGTCTTAAAGGATGAATGTGTTGAGCTAACTTTCTTCCTCAGGAAAAGATGGCAAGATATTTTGCAGGTACCACGATTGAAGGAAGTGAATTCAATTTCCACTTGAAGAATTGAAGACCAAATCCATAAAGACTGGTTCAACAGCAAAAGATGAGGAGACAGTTTCAACTCCTCCGCCATGCAGGGAGTGTGTTCTAGAAATCTAGGCCAGGTGTCTTGGTGTTGCATGAATCCAAGATGATGGAACTTTAAGACTACTAAACAAATTTGACTTAGTTCTTTCATTGTCATTCACCTCTTTACTTAAGTTAGTTAAATGTAATAAATGCCTCTCATTTTATAAGGGAAGGTTGGTTAGTAGTTAGGATCAGTTTTCAATAAATAGCCCATTCTCCTTTAGAGAAGGGGCTGGCTAAGAAAATCACTATTGTAACACACTTTCAGTCTTAGAAATTTAGCTAAGAGATTGTGCCATGTACTTGTTTACATTGAATCAATAAAGCTTATGAATTTTTTCTCCTAATCTATTGTCTACTTTTGGCACTACCTAAGGGGGCCCACTTAGGGAGCTATCCACACTTTTATTCTGCAAGTTAGAATAGCTGCATTTCTTTTCATAGAAGTTAATGTGACTATTCCTATAGCTAGTAGAAACACAGAGCTACCAACTATTCCTGTAGCCACTAGGAGAAAAATAGGTTATCTTTCGAGTTTTTCATTTCCAAGCAAAGTTAAACAGTAAAGTTATTTTTAGTACTTAAATTCTAGTCTAAGGCATTTTAGGAATCATGCATGTCTGGAAGGGTGATTAGTGCATATCTTGTGCTATCCCATTTCAAGTTTACATCCTTGGGTTGATAATTAAATAAGGTTCTTTAGTGGTTCATGACTGCTAGTTGTGGTGTTCAATCCCTAAGTAGAGGAATTCATGTTCCTAGTTATTGAGCTAATTAAAGAGCACTACAACCACCACCTAGCATAAGAACTCTCTTCCATGGCTAAGAAACAACATAGTCTTGTTCATATCACCTAGGAGCCTGTGACACAGACACGAATATGAAAGCTTTACTGCTACATAGCCACAGAGTAAGAAAATATAGCTCATACTCCAAGGTTATATTGCTACCAACCAGGAGACACAGATCACAACATGATCAACTCCCTTTTCCATCTTTACCATCCTTCAAGTTGCATGTTGTCTCAGAATACCACAAGGCTTCCACTCATCAAAGGATCAATACATCAATCCATTCCCCCAAATTTCTTCTAGCCTAACAAGCTAAGAAATCTTCACAAAAGAACTATCTAGAACAAACAACCAGAAGAAGGCTCTGATACCACTTGTAAGAAAATCTAGGGCATCTCAAAGTAACCTCCAAGAATAGTGGTGCCTTCAGTAACTTTAATTTCGATCAGATTGCCTCAAAGACGCATACAACTATGTCAAAATGTGGAAACAAACACAGTTCGTTTCCCACATTGATCCTTCTGAGAGAAGCACATGTAAATTTAACTTCAAGCAACAACACAGATGAAAGATAAGACAAAAAACTAGAACACAAAGATTTACGTGGGGAAAACCCTTTTGGGTAAAAAACCCCACACTCCAAAGATTGAGCCATTTTATTATTCAGTAACTGAAGGCTACAATACAATTCAGACTCATAGCCTTTTCAAAGATTATATCTTGTTCATTCTGGAAACAATCTAGTAGCAACTGATCTAGAGATATCAACCATGGCATTCTTGATCAGGAGATTCTCCAGCAGCATAACCTTGCCTCTCTATTCTTCTACTTTGGCCTCATGGCCTCAACCTTTCAACTAGCCACTCGGCCTTCTCTCTGTCATCTCTCTATGTCTTCTCTATCTCATCGGCTCTGGCTCTCTTTCCTTGTTACAGAACATCCAATGCATTCATGTATGCATTCATTCTCAATAGGCTCTTCATATTCCTCTTCCAACTGTCGGATCACAATCTCCAACTCAACATCATTATCATCAAAGATGTTTCCATTTCCTTGTGTAGTTTTTTTCCTTTCCATACAGAAACAGTTGCAACGGTTTCACAACAAATGGTTCACATTCTGCTCACTCTAATTGATCCACATCGCACCACGTCGGATAGTCTTCACTAGGTCAACAGTGATCAACTTTTATCGCATGTCGGTGAGACACAAGAAGTGTCACCCTGATGCCACAAGACTCGTTTACATGTTGTCGCCAAGAGTCGTCTCCATTGGCAAGAGGTTCCACTAAGCTTACAAGTTGCATCGACCTTAGCATGCACACGGTGAGACTATCGCTATCGACAAGAGATCACTTCGAGCCTTCAAGTCGTACCGAAACCCATTGTATTCCTATCGACATCCATCTATTGGAAAGATTCTCCTCATTGGCATGATTGGCGAGACCTCTCACCAACCTCCAGTTGAACTCATCGACCAATGCTATCGCTAAGACATCCAACTGTCACCAAGAGGTTATACTGAGTCTCCTCAAGTTTCATCGAAGCACCCGATAGTCGGCAAGACATTCGTCTCTCGCCAAGACCTCACACCAAGCTCTTCATGTTATATCGAACTCTAAACAGTCACCAAGAGTCATGTCGACATCCAATAAGCATCAGCTAGACCATCGCTAATTGGTAAGAGGTCATACCGAAGTCCAAAGGGTCATACCGACATCAGGATTCCCATCGGCAAGAAAAACACCCTTTGCCAAGACATCACCCTGCAAGTTCCAAGTCACCCCAAGTCTATCTTGTCGGCTAGACATATTGCTTTCGCCAAGACTTCATACTGAAGCTTTAATGTTATCTCGAAGACCACCATTCACCAGGAGTCATATCGAACACATCCCACAACATCAGTGAGACAAAACGCTCATCGCCAAGACTTCATACCAAAGCCTTACGTTACAGCGATGACTCCACATTTATATTGTCGGTGAGACTTCTGATATTCAATGAGACATCATACCGAAACAAGCCTTTCGGCCAAGGGTCTCCCTGATGTCTTCGAGTTTTACATTGTCACCAAGACAATCCTTCATCGTTGAGACTTCACACTGAGAACCTTAAGTTACTCCGAGTCTCCGCTGGTGAGACATACCGACTATCACCAAGAGATCTTCCCAAGCCCTTATGTCACTTTGAAGACTTCTATCAGCGAGACATTCATATCAATAAGACTTCATATCGAAATGTAAACCTTTTGGCCAAGTCTCCCTGATATCCGATAAACACTAATAATCGGTAAGAGATCTCCACTTGGAAAAGGGTTACAATGAAAGCCACAAGGTCATAGAGATAGGCTCTTTCAGCAAGAAAGAAGCAAAGTCTCGGTGACATGAGCAAAACACAAGATTATTGAACTTCTAGTCAGCTAGACAACAAGAATGTCACAACGACCATGCTTTCTCAGAGGTTTCAGCCTGTGAGATTGAGGCAACAAATCCAACATTTATGAACTTAGAGACCTAAGGGACATGGAGAAAAGAACTGCAATATGGGAATACTTTTCAATTGCTATGAAATATATTCATGATCAGGTCAAGGAGAACTTGAGAAAGAGTGTGGAAAAATACAAGGTGAAGGGAAATTTGAGAAGGAAAGATGTTCAATGCAAGGTTGGTGATTTAGTGCTTGGAAACCTTAAGAAAGAAAGACTTACAAAGGGAAAAAACACCAAAATAATGATGAAGAAGATAGGAACCTACATGATAGTGCACAAGTTTGGTTAGAATTCCTATGAAATTGAACTACCTCTAGGAGTTGCCATTTCTCCCATTTTCAATGTTGTTGATTTGTATCCTTTTAAAGGTGTTGTGAATGCAGGTGATGTTGTAGGTACTGTAGGTGTTGAAGATGATGAATGGGTCAAGGATTTACCTCTAGTCAACCAATGAAAGTGTATGTGTCCTGATCATGATGGGCCAAAAAGTGGTGATATGATGGGTATGTGTAGGGTATGTAGCTGAAGACTTTTATTTTACCCAAAATTTATGAAACGAAAATATTTTTTAAAGGAAAATATTCCCATGTTTCCACCAATATAAATTATGCTTTACTTTGAATTTAATAAATAACTATGATTCATTTTCTATTTGAATTACGACTAAAGCCTTGATTGATAGGTTGATTGAAAAACATCTATAGCTCTCAAATAGTATCACATTTTTTTAATCCAAAACATACATCACATTTTATGCTTTTCATACTATAGGATTAAAAAAAATTAATTTCATGAAGTTTTAACCAAGTTAAGGTAGTTAGACATACGATTTTTTATATTTTTAAAAATTTGTAATAAAAAATTCATAATTAATTATTTACTTGGGAAAAAATTACAAAAAAATATGCATCACATTGAAACATGAGTCCTCTACTTATATCTAAAATTTTATAAAAAAATATTATCATTTTATTGTGGTTAGGGTGGTCAGACAAACACCTACTTCTTATTTTTTCCCTAAAATTTAAATAATATTGCATTGAAATTTCAAAATTTCAATGTTCAAATAGTTTTAAAAAAAAAAAAAACCTAGTAGTTTAGAAACTACATTCAATTTTCTATACATTATATTCTTCATATTTTTGAAATAATATAGATAACTTATTTAAATTTTTAAATCAAGTTGGCTAACTTTGATTTTTCAGAATTTTTCGCCACTTAAGGGCCTAGTTTTTCCACAATGATCCTACACATACCCGAAACTTCAAGGCATGATAGACACAAGGGAGGTCAAAAGAACTAGGAAGAAGGTATACAATGAGTATTTGGTTAAATGGAAAGATATTCCAATTGAATATGCTCAGTGGATGACTGAAGATCACATAAAGCAGCATGTCACCTTTGTCCAAGAACTCATTTCATCAGGATGGTGAAATCTCTTCCTCCATGGTTGAATGGTGCAGGAGAACCCTTGCACATTTTGGCTTGTTTTTGCATTTTGGAGTTTAATTCTAGTTAGAGTCATTTATTTTTGATGTAATAAGGTCAATTGGACCAATTTTTTATGTAATTGAGGTTATTTAGTTCCTAGGGGTGTTGAGACTAAAAGTTTTCAATAGTGTTGCAATTTTACAAAAGTTGCATTGTGCATTTTTGTCATTTTTGGTGTTATTTGGAAGTTGAACCGCCATCTTTTCAAATGGTGATTAAATACCATTGGTATCTCTTGTAGAAATTATATAAGGCCTCTTACATCATCCAGGTAGGTTGGCTTGTTGAATATTTTAAGAAATACAACATTGTTGCTTTATTTTTATGAGAATTTATGTGTTCTTTCATAATTTCTAACTTTGTATTGCTCTGTACATAGAGTTAATCATGTAAATTCAATATGAATCAGTGTGTTTTAGTGTTAGCTTTCATTTTAATCCACTTGGAGTTATTTTCATTTGAATTTGAGGGAGATAAAGGAAGATTTCTAAAAGTTACATAATTTGCTAGGGTTTTGATCAAATTCATGGAAAATTAGGCCATTCTATTGTAGGAAAATTCTGTAGGTTGGTGGAATGGGCCTCTTAGATGTTTTATTTAATATTTTCTTTGTTTTAGGGTAGGGTGATAGTGTTCGGGGGATTTTAGTACTTGCCCTAGTCTGGAAAGTTTGATTGCTAGGCTTGAAATCACTAGTTTTTCCTTGGTACAACACAAAATTGAAGTGTTCTGATGAATATAATGGTAGAATTTTGAGTTTTATGACCAGTTGGATCTATTGGTGAAGTGGTTTTAGTTTCTTGTGAATGATTTTGAGCACCTCCTTTGGAAAAGAGGCCTAATTTGGCCTAGAAGCAAAGTTTAAGGACAATTTAGTGCAAGATGTTCCAAAAAAGCCTTCTACAATAGATTGATATGTTGAATGAGAGACAAATGGGTCTCTGAAAGTGTTTATTAAAAGTCCCTAAAAAACCTTCTTGAAGAGATATAGTTGAATAAGTGTGTTTGCTGACCTTCAAGCAAGTAGGTGTGATTGTGAAGGAACCAACCCTAGATTTGGTTAAAGACTTTGAATACTAGTTGAATCTGGTTTGTTGATTCCAATATCAACTTTCTCTAAATCAAAGGGTTAAATTTTTATGGTTTAGGGTTGATTTTTTAAGGGATAAGAAATTAAGGGTTGAGGGTTTAAGGTTTGATGGATTAGGGGTTGAGGATTTAGGGTTTAAGGGTTGAGGGATTAGGTTTTAAAGGTTGAGGGATTAGGGTTTAAGTAATAGTGTTGAGGGTTGAGGGTTTAGGGATAGGGTTTAATATTTAATGATTAAGGCTTTAGGCTTGAGGGTCTGGGGTTTAAGGGTCTAGGGTTTAGGGATTAAGGGTTGAGGGTTTAGGGTTTAAGGGTTGGGGTTTAGGGATTAGGGTTGAGGGATTAAGGTTTGGTGGTAGAGGGTTTAGATTAGAGGGTTTAAGGGTTGAGGGTTTAGGGTATTTGGTTTAGGGTCAAGGGTAGAGGGTTTAAGGGTTGAGGTTTGAGGGTTGAGGATTTAAGGGTTTAAGGGTCAAGGGTATAGGGTTGATGGATTAGGGTAGAGAGGGAGGGATGGAGGGAGAGATAGATGGAGGAGAAGTGAGATATATAGAATTATAGAAGAGGATAGAAGGAGAGAGAGATTAGGGGCTGAGGATCCAATGCATAGGGTAGAGGGTTGAGAATTGAAGGTATAGGGTTGAAGGTTTAGGGTATTAGATTGAGGATATAGGGTGGATGGTTGAGGTTATAGGATTGAGGGTCTAATTTATATGGTGGAGGGTTGAGAGTTTAATGTATAGGGTAGAGAGTTAAGGGTTTAAGGGTTGAGGGATTAGGGATTAGGGTTCAGGGTTCAGGGTTGAGGGTATAGGGGTTGAGGGTTTAGGGTCTAAGGTTTAAGGGTTGAGGGATTAGGGTTGAAGGTTGAGGGATTAAGGGTTGAGGGTTTAGGGTTTAAGGATTGAGAGTTGAGGGATTAGGGTTGAGGGATTAAGGGTTGAGGGTTTATGGTTGAGGGTTTATGGTAGAGGTTTTAAGGGTTGAGGGTATAGGGTTGAGGGTTTAGGGTATTCGGTTGAGGGTAGAGGATTTAGGGTTTAAGGGTTTAGGGTTGATGGTTTAGGTTTGAGGGTTTAAGGGTTTAAGGTTTGAGGGTATAGGTTTGAGGGATTAGGTTAGAGAGGGAGGGAGGGAGGGAGAGATGGAGGGAGAAGTGAGATAGAGTGGAGAGAAGAGGAGGGAAGCAGAGAGATATATTATGGTTGAGGATTCAATGCATAAGATAGAGGGTTGAGAATTGAGGATATCGGGTTGAGGGTTTATGGCATTGGGTTGATGCTAGAGGGTTTATGGTATAGGGTTATGGATTGGGGCTGAGGGTCCAATGTATAGGGTAGAGGGTTGAGGGTTTAATGTATAGGTTTGAGGGTTGAGGGATGAGGGTTGAGGTTTGAGGGTTTAGATTAAGGCTGAGGTTTGAGGGATTAGGGTTGAGGGTTTAGGATTGAAGGTTTAAGGGTTTAAGGAGAGAGAGAGAGAGAGAGAGAGAGAGAGAGAGAGAGAGAGAGAGAGAGAGAGAGAGAGAGAGAGAGAGAGAGAGAGAGAGAGAGAGAGAGAGAGAGAGAGAGAGAGAGAGAGAGAGAGAGAGAGAGAGAGAGAGAGAGAGAGAGAGAGAGAGAGAGAGAGAGAGAGAGAGAGAGAGAGAGAGAGAGAGAGAGAGAGAGAGGTGAGATAGAGAGAAGTAGAGAGGGCAGGAGAGAGGGAGGGAGGTTAGAGAGAGGTGAGAGTTTAGGGTTTAGGGTTTAGGATTTAAGATAAAAGGTTGAGAGTTAATGTACCATCCTGAGCATATAGGGAATTGTGGTGAAACTTCATATCACACACAAGATGAGACATACATAGAAATTAGATGTACCTTAACCGAAGCCCCTATTGACACATGATAATAATTAAGAAACCTTTACAAAATTAACTTTTCCAAAACAACAGGACATTTTGGAAATGTGCTCATGTTATAACGTGAGCATGTGCTATAACACTAACACATTTTGTCTTGCTCTAAATATGGTAAAATATCTAGGACACTCGTGATCTAGGATCACATGCTTTGTTATTCTCCTGCTTTTGCACATGATCCAACAATTTTTTTTTTTTTATGCTATTGGGAAGAGCACATGCAAATTTTACACATTGCATCACCTTTGCATCAACTTTCCACCATCTTTTTTTGGTTTTCCAACTTAAGGAGGAAATAATAGATTTCTTACATAAAATTTGATTATATCAACTCAAGTTTCAATATTTGTAGTGTTGAAATATTAATTATGATTGAATTGTTATAATTTAACATTATATATTGGTTAATTGTGTAGTTTTTAATAGTTGTATTAGAGTTATATACAATTAAACATTGAAAAGAAAGAAATTTTGTGAAAAGTTCAAATTGTTGAGTTTGATGCAAGAAGAAAAAATACTACACATAATTGGGTAGTTTCTCCATTCAAATCTCTATTTTTAAGGTATGTTAGGTCTATATACATGTTCTTTACATTTTCCTTCATTCTATTATGTTTCTTTATAATCCCTTATCATACATGATTAATACAATGATTTGATTTTGTTATCATGTTGATTTTGGGATTAGATTTCACTAAGTATTCCAAATTATGAGTGCTCAACATACATAGACTTAATCAAATGCATTAGATTTTTCTAAGGGATTAGATTATATTTTGTTAAAATGCATATTCCATGTTCATCATTGTTTTTTTTTACTCTCTGAAATCTATGATAATTAAAGGGGGGTTCCTTTGAAAATTCTCATTAAATAACCTTAGCCCTTCTTGGAAAATTTTAACCTAGACAATTCTTCACTCTTTGTAGTGGTTTGGCTGCTCTTATAGTATCATACATAACTCTTGGGAAACCAAACAAATCATGGTTTTCATTGCTACAATATCCACATAGTCTCTTCCTTTCTTCCCCTCTCTAACCTTAATCTCTTTCTCTACAATGTCCTCCACTAAACTAATTGTAGTACGATCTTTTGTCATTATATTATTCTCTATAACTAGTAGAAGGTATGTCTTTAGGGAGTTTCAGTACTACAGTTTGAATTAAGTATATATCCACAAAGATCACAAAGACCACTTTTTAACCTACTCAAAGGCTCCCTTTTTTGCAACATTTCCCTCATCTTCCTCACACTCTCTAAAGTAATGACTGCAAACTTGTTGTGAAACCCTCTATGGTTGGGAAACAACTTCAACTTCACCCCAAACTACCAAAATTCACTTATATATATGAAAAAGATTCCAAATGAAAATTTTGGTTAAGGTATGATATGGTGAATATATAGAAATTTTGGTGGCTAGAGATGAAAGGAAATATGCCACAAAGGTTGCACAATGTTCCTAGTTTTCTCATGCATTAGGATTGATAAAATTAACTGTGTAATTGATTATAAGGATTTTATGTCAATCATAAAATACCATTTTTTCTATTTAGTCTTATGGTGTATCCTAGTGCAATTATGCATTAAGAATAATGACATTACTTATATGGATAATATACATGAAACTATTATCTCATGCCTGGTGTGCTTATGCATTCACCATGGTTGAGTGACATCAACTCTAATGTGCAATGGATTAAATTTGATGTCATATATGGTGTGCATTAAGGTTGAATGACATAGTATCCTTTGATTTTCATGCCTTTTGAGTGAAGCTTACATAATGAATATAGTGCATCAAACTCCTACATTATGTGTGTATTTTGGTTAACCATGCATCATGATTAGCAATATTTATGATAGTGTGTTTTGATTGTACTAGTTTATTTTAAGTTATAATAATGTATATTTCATTGAGTTGTATAGGTTTTATTTGAGTTTCTAATGAGATTGTATATTTCATAGAGATTGTATGGGATTAGGTTTTAAGGGTTTAAGGGTTGAGGGTTGAGAGATAAATATAACATTCTTAATCCTTCATTATAGTGGTGATTTCTAGGATAAATAGTGTTCTTAATCCTTTTGAGATTTCCAAATCCACCTATATTCTAGTAAATGTAGATTGAATCATATTTTTTTCTTTTCAATCAATTGCTAAAAATCAAATGAAAATCAATTGACCTATGTGAGAAGCAAAAGAAAATATGTAGTTAATGGAGCAAGGGGCAGATTACATCCATTTCCAAGGTCTTATTAAATGGAACAAGGGTATATTCTATCAAATCATTTGTACACTCATTGAATATGAAACAACAAAAATCTTGGAGCTCTAATATCACTTAAATCAATCTAGCTACAATGAAAAAGAGTAAATTACACTAACCATTATGGAAATGGACTACTATAAGTAATGCAAATAGAATACATAAGCATGTTTGTGTTAAATTGAAATCCTTTGTATAAGTTTACATGTATGCAGCTAAATTATGTCATTTTTTTCATTTCTTTCTTAAAAATCCTAAAAAAATAACTTTTATGCAACTTTCATCTTATTCAATATTGAATTCTATGTAAAAATATTATGATTAAAACTATGAAAGCAATGGTTTATATTGTCAAAACTAGACAAAAAAACTCAATAGAAGAATTTCAATTCTACAAAATGAATATATTACCTAATATAATCAAATATGATGTAGAAAATTCAAATTATATTCTTCTACATTTCACAACAAAAAAATTGGTTCTCAAAAGGTGATGGAACAAGCATAATATGGTACTACAATAAGTCAACTACATAAAAAGGCATCTTTTTGTCAGAGAAAGCACAAAACTAGACAAATCTGGAGAATTGCGGGTCTGTATCATGGGTCAAATATCCTTTTTACCATTATTGGTGCAAAAAAATTGGTGCTCACCAAAATTGGTAAGCTTAAAATAGGATACCAAACATCTTTACTATTTGGTGATCACCAAATATCATGTTTGGAGGTCTTACAATTTTGTGAGTGCCAAATGTGTTATATAAGGAACTTGTTATTGTGAAAGCCTCGACATGCCACAAAAACCTATAGAGGGGAGATATAAGAGTGGGAAATACCTAGCAAAGTAGAAAGGGATGGAGGGAGAGGTTTAATGAGCTATACTAATAATGAAAAGGATAAGAGAGGAGTGGTAGAGACCTAGAGGAGTAGTAATGAAATGAGTGAGAGGCGTAGAGATGGCTAAGGAGGGATGGAGAGGAAAAGAAGGATTGAACCCTCAACCCTAATCACTCAACCCTATACCTTAAACCCTAATCCATCCAACCTCAATTCTTAAACCCTTAACCCTCAATGCTTAAACCCCCAACCCTTAAATCCTAATCTCTCAACCCTTAATCCCTAATCCCTCAAACCTTAAACCCTCAACCCTCAATCCTCAACCCTAGTCCCTCAACCCTATACCTTAAACTCCAATCCTTCAACCCTCAAACCCTTAACCCTAAACCATAATCCCTCAACCCTTAAACCCTAATCCATCAACCCTATAACCCTCAAACTTCAACACTCAACCCTAATACCCTCAATCCTTAAAATCTAATCCCTCAATCCTCAACCCTAAAACCTTAAACCCTAATCCCTTAGCCCTATAACCCTCAAGCTTGAACCCTTAATTCTTAAACTCTTAAACCCTCCACCCTCAATGCTCAATCCTTAAACCCTAATCCCTCAACTCTCAACTCTTAAATCCTAATCCCTCAACCCTTAAACCCTAAATCTTCAACCCTCAAACCTTCAAACCTCAACCCTTAAACCCTAATCCATCACCCATCAACCCATAAACCCTCATCCCAAACCCTTAACCCTTAAATCCTCAACCATTAAACTCTTAACCCTTAAACCCTAATCCCTCAACCCTTAAACCCTGAACTCTCAAACCTCAATGCTCAACCATTAAACCCTAATCCCTCAACCCTTAAACCCTAATCCCTCAAACCTATAATCCTTAACCCTTAAAACCTAATACCATAACCCCCATCCCTCAACCCCTAATCCCTCAACATTCAACCCTTAAAGCCTCAAACCTCTACCCTTAAACCCTAATCCCTCAATCCTATAACCCTCAATCTTCAACCCTCAACCCTTAAATCATAATCCATCAACCATAAACTCTTAAACTCTCATCCCTCAACCCTTAAACCTCAAAAACATCCACCCTTAATCCCTCAACCCTCAACCATTAAAACCTCAACCCTCAAACATCAATCCTCTACCATTAAACCCTTAATCCTCAACCCTAATCCCTCAAACATATACCTTAAACCCTGATCTCTCAACACTCAATCCTCAACCCTTAAACCCTATTCCCTCAACCAATAAATCCTCAACCCTCAACCCTATAACATGTACCCTAATCTCTCAGCCCTTAGCCCTTAAACCATAATCCCTTAATCCTATAACCATCAACCCTCAACCCTCAACCCTTCAACCCTTAAACACTCAACACTAAAGCATAATCACTTAAACCCTAAACCCTTAAACCCTTAAACCCTCAACCCTGAACCATATACCTTAAACCCCAATCCCTTAACCCTCAAACCTTAATCATCAACTCGTTAACCATAATTACTTAAACCTCAACCCTTAACCTTCAATCCTCAACCCTTCAACCCTAATCCCTCAACCCTCAACCCTTAAACCATCATCCCTCAACCTTCAACCCTAAATCTCTCAACACTTAAAACCTCAACCATCAATCACCAACCCACTACCCTTAAACCCTTAAGACTCAACCTTTAAACCCTCAACCCTTAAACCATCAACCCTAATCCCTCAACCCTATACATTAAACCCCCAACCCTCAACCCTATTTATTAAACCATAATCTCTCAACCCTCATCCCTTAAATCCTAATCCCTCAATCCTCAACCCTTAAATCATCACACCTCAACCCTCAACCCTAATCCCTCAAGCCTCAAGCCTCAACCCTTAAACCCTAAACCATTAAACCCTTAAACACTCAACCCCCAACTCTCAACCCTAATCCCTCAACCCTATTCCTTATACCCTAACCCATAAACCCTTAACCATTAAACCCTAATCCATCAACCCTATAGCCATTAACCTCCAACCCTCAACCCTTCAACCCTCAACCCTTAAACCTTCCTTCAACCCTCAAGCCTTATCCCTTAAACCCTAAACCCTAAAACCTAAACCCTTAAACCCTCAACCCTCAACCCGTAATCCCTAATTCCTCAACCTTATACGTTAAACCCCAATCCCTAAACCCTTAACCCTTAAACCCTAATACCTCAAGCCTTAACCCTTAAACTTCAACCCTCAACCCTTCAACCCTTAAACCCTAATCCCTTAGCCCTCAACCCTTAAACTCTCACCCCTCAAACTTTAACCCTTAATCCCTCAACCATCAACCCTCTACCCTTAAACCCTAAACCCTCTACCCTCTACCCTTAAACCCTCAAACTATCAACCATCAACCATTAAACCCTAAAAAATTGCACTCTTAAAATCTCAATCCTCAATCACATACATTAAACCCTCAACTCTAATCTCTCAAACCTATACCTTAAACCCTAATCTCTCAACCATAAACAAAATAACCTATACATTAAACCATCAACCCTATTCCCTCAACCAATTACCATCAATCTTCAACCCTTAAGCCTCAACCCTTAAACCTTAAACCCTTAAACCCTTAAACCCTCAACCCTCAACCCTCAACCCTAAACTCTAATCCCTCAACCTTATACCTTATACCCTAATCCCCCAAGCATCAACCCTTAAACCATAATCCCTCAACCTTATAACCCTCAACCTTCAACCCTCAATTATTAAAACCTCAACCCTCAACCCTAATCCATTAAACCCTAAACCCTTAAACCATCAACCCTCAAACCTCAAACCCTAATCCCTCAACCTTAAACCCTCATCTCTCAACCCTCAATCTTTAAATCATAATCCCTCAACCATCAACCATCAACCATTAAACCCTAATACCTAATCCATCAACCCTTAACCTTCAACCCTATACTTTAAACCCTAATCCCTCAACCCTCAACCCTTAAACCCTAAACCATCAAACCTCTACCATTAAACCCTCAAACCCTCAAACCTCATGTTCACTTAAACCCTAAACCCTTACATCCTTTAAACACCAACCCTCAACCATATACATTAAATCCTCAACCCTAATCCCTCAACCCTCAACCCTCTACGCTATAATTTAAACCCTCAAATCTAATCCCTCAACCCTATACCCTAAATCCTAAAACTTAAACCCAAAACCCTTAAACCCTCAACCCTCAACCCTAATCCCTCAACCCTATACCTTATACTATAATACCTCAACCCTCAACCCTTAGAACCTAATCCCTCAACCCTAGAAACCTTAAAATTTAACCCTCAAACCTTAAACCATTAACCCTCAAGCCTCATCCCTTAAGCATTAAACCATTAAACCCTCAACCCTCAACCCTATACCTTAAACCCAAATCCCTCAACCCTCAACCCTCAACCCTCAAACATTCAACCGTCAACCCTTAAATCCTAATCCCTCAACCCTCAACCCTTAAATACTCATCCCTCCAACCTAAAACCTCAACCCTTAGTCCCTCAACCATCAAATCTTTAGCCTTAAATCATCAACCATCTACCCTTAAACCCTCAACCCTGAACCCTATACCTTAGACCCTAATACCTCAAACCTCTACCCTTAAGTCATCAACCCTTAAACCCTAATCCCTCAACCCTCAAACCTTAAACCCTTATCCCTCAAATTTTATCCCTCAACCCTCAACACTTAAAAACTAATCCTTCAACCCTCAACCCTCAAACCTTCAACCCTCAAACCTCAAACCTCTACCCTATACATTAAACCCTCAACCCTAATCCCTCAACCCTATACCTTAAACCCTAATCCATCAACCCTCAACCCTAGTCCCTATCCCTAAACCCTAAACCCTAAACCCTCAACCCTTAAACTCTAAACCCTCAACCTTTAAACCTTAAACATTCAAACCTTATACCCTTAAATCCCCAACCCTCAACCCTATACATTAAACCCTCAACTATAATCCCTCAAACCTATAACTTAAACCCTAATATCTCAACCCAAAACCCTTAAAGCCTTAATCCCTCAACACTCAAACCTTAAACCCTCAATCCACAACCATCAACCATCAAACCTCAATCCTCTACCTTATACATTAAACCCTCAACCCTAATCCCTCAACCCTATACCATAAACCCTCAACCCTAATCCCTCAACCCTATACCTTAAACCCCAAACCTTAAACCATAAACCCTCAACCCTAAACCCCTAATCCTCAACCCTCTACAATATACATTAAATGATCAACTCTAATCCCTCAACCTTCAACCATTAAATTCTAAGGAGGGAAGGGAAGGTAGAGAGTGTGGGAGAGGGGTGGGTAATGAGATAAGGAGGGAGAGGTAAAGAGGTAAAGAGGGAATGAGGGAGAGTCATGGAGATGGGGAGAGAGAGAGGGTGGGAGGAAGAGGTAGTGATAGAGAGAAAGGAGATAGATGGGAAAGAAATAATAATAGAGGGAGAGAGAAGAAGAGAGAGGTAGGGAGGAAAGGATATAGATGGGAATGCAATGTAGAGAGGGAGATAGGGAAAGAAAGAGTGGGAGAGACCTAAAGAGGGGAGGGGAGAAGAGAGAGGGAGCGAAAGGGAAATATCAATAGAGGAGTAACAAGGGATTTATGTAGAGGTATGCATGGAGAGAGTGAGAGAAATAGGGAAGAGGAGATAAAGAGGTGATGACCAAGAGAGGCGAGGGGGAGAGAAGATGGGAGAGAGAAGAAAGATATGGGAGATAGAGGTAGTGATCGAGAGAAAGGAGAGAGATGGGTGAGGGACAATAATGAAGGGAGATAGAAGAAGAGAGAGGTAAGGATGGAGATGGGGTTAACAAGGGAAGGCAAGGCGGAGAGGGTGGAAGAGACCTATAGAGGGTTGAGAGAGAAAAAGGTAAGTATTGGTCAAGAGGGTAGGAGGTATAAAGGGAGTGAAAGGTAAAACCTTGACTATCCATCATCGATCATAAAATATAAACTTTAAGCCTTATCAAAGTGGGGTAGAGAGAGAAAAATATAAAACTAATTTATCTTTTTTGTTAATGCAGTAAATTTGGTGCTAGCGAAATGTAATGCAACATTTGGTGAGTGCCAATTTTGACAAGTGCTAAATTTAGCGCTCAACAAATTGGCTACATTGGGAAATAACAATCCAAAGGGTTGGATTTTTCCTTAGGCATCCAACCCAAAGGGTTGGATGACCATTTCATGCCAATGATGTGATTTTTTGAAAGGGTAACAAAATTTCACACATTTTTGGTTGTGCTAACCATCAAGTTTGCATGTATTTCAATGCAATTTTATAAAAATTCTGATGATGTTAGGCTCCTTCTTACCTATATAACCATATATTCTCTTAACATTTTTATTATGTTAAGGTTTTCATCCATTATTTCTCTTGTTATTGCCTCTTCTTTTTTGATAAACTAACATGTGCTAGTTTTAGTATATATTTTTAATTGTTCATAGAACTTTGAAACAAATTACATTTTTATAAACTAGATTGCATTCTACACATAATGAAAAAAAATATTTTTGATTAGTTTACAAAAATTTAGGGGTGAGCACACTCAAATTTAAGCTTTTCAGGATGTCCACTTCAAAAATTCATAAAATATTATATATTGATTAAAAAATTAGCCAAAAGAATTGGGATAAACTATATGGTGTTAGATAATTTCTAACCATTCAGATTTTTTAAATTCTAAAAAAAAAATTAATGATAAAGGGGAGTCACAACAAACACTATGCTATTTTTTTTTGAGAAAAATAGGACCACTTTTCGTGACCTCCCTTTTTGAAACCCTTAATCTTCATTATTTTTTAAAAAACAATAGTATCTTAGAAAGTATATTCAAAGCACTAAAAGACTTGTTCTTATTGCATCTTCAAATTTTGAGTGTAACTGTGTGTATGAAAATATGATCAATTATAAATGAATTCAAACACATATCAATAAAACATTAGATCAAGGAAATTGAAAGGAAAACAGATAAACAAACTATAAGCAGTAGCTTCCTCAAAGTCATCTTATTTCTCTCTATCTCCAGTGTTTTGTTGTTTCCAGTTGCTCTCAGATTCAGCAGATCAAACTCAACAAAATGGACAACTGAAGAATGAGATATAAATGAAATGCATACTATGCTAAATGCAAGATTATGCTATGCTATGATAAGATGACTACTAAGATACAATTATTGCTAAGAATTCTAAAGCTGCGAATGCAAAAGTGTAAATTGTGTGTGCATATGTTCATGCATTTATGCATATATGTCTCTGTGTAACCAATGCTTGGATTTGCACCAGTATTTATAGATTTTTTGAATGAATTTGATTGGCTGCCATGATTAAGGGTTCAAATCAAGCTTATTAGAATGGACGGTGAAAGATTTTCAAAAGTTGAGAGAGAGATAGAAGGTTTCCTCCTCTTCAATTTCTCTCATTCACATCTGAAGGAAGTTTTCTGTTTTGAAGAATGAGTTGAAATGAATTTCATAATTAAATAAAATAAACTTATTTAATTATATGTGAAGATGAGATTATAATTTCGCATAATTAAATAAACAATATTTAATTATGTGTTAGAGATGATTTTAGAAGGTAATTAAATATTTAAAATATTTAATTATTTGTGGAGTGAGAAAAGATATTAAATTAAATATTTTTATATTTAATTTAACTATGAGATGAAGGGGGTGTTCAAAGAATATTCCATTATTTGAATTCAAATATTCAAATTTAGAATAAAATGATAATTAACATAAATAAATTATAAAATTTCTTTAATTTAATTAAGAGGAAAAATGGAAGATGATAATTAATTAAATAAAATGATTTATTTAATTAAGATAGAATAATTATAAAAGTGAACAATATAAATAAATAATTAAATTTATTTATATGTAGATGACTTTAGGAGATTAATTAAATACTTTATATTTAATTAACTAAATAAAACAAACTTATTTAATTATATGTGAAGATGAGATTAGAAGTTCTCATAATTAAATAAATAATATTTAATTATGTGTTAGAGATGATTTTAGAAGGTAATTAAATATTTAAAATATTTAATTATTTGTGGAGTGAGAAAAGATATTAATTTAAATATTTAATATTTAATTTAACTACGAGATGAAGGGGGTATTTAGAGAATATTCCATTATTTGAATTCAAATATTCAAATTTAGAATAAAATGATAATTAACATAAATAAATTATAAAATTTATTTAATTTAATTAATTAAATTAAATTATTTATTTAATTAAGATAGAACAATTATAAAAGTGAACAATATAAATAAATAATTAAATTTATTTATATGTAGATGACTTTAGGAGATTAATTAAATACTTTATATTTAATTAATTAATAAGCTTGATTAACCCTGACCATTTTAGATATATATAGTAACTATCTTCATTTTCTTGTGAACATGATACTTTCTTGATTTTAGAAAAAAAAAGTAGCATCTTAAGAGCCATTTTTGTGTCATGAGTTGGTGCACTTACCCTCCTATCATCTTGAAATTTTCTAAGTGTAGCTTTTTAACTATTCAAAGGCATCATCAAGCCTCTCCTTAGATATCTCTCTATATATCTCTCTCTACCTACCTCTCCCTCTCTCTACTTCTCCCTCCCTCCCTTCTTCCCTCTCTACTTCTCTCTATCTCACACCTCTCTCTCCCTATCCCTCTATATATCTCTATATCTTTTCTTATCTCTCTCTACAAATCTCTCTCTCTATCCCTCTCTATATATATATCTTTCCTTCATCTACTCTCTATCTCACCTCTATGTCTCTCTAGCCCTCTAGACATCTTTATATATATATCTTTGATTCCCTTTATATATCTCTCCCTCTCCCCTTTCACTCTCTCTCCCTTTCTACCTACCTCTCCCTCCCTCTCTCCCTTGTCTCTTCATCTATATGTCTCCCTTCCTCCTTTCTTCTCTAGAGAGAGAGGGAGATGGAGAGAAGAGAGAGAGGGAGGGAGGGAGAGGCAGGTGGAGAGAGAGGGAGAGGGAGGATAGAGAGAGGTTTGATAGAGATAAATAAATAGAGAAAGAGAGAGGGAGGGATAGGTTGGTAGAGAGAGATGGAGATATATAGAGATATCTAGAGGGATAGGTAGAGAGAGGTGAGATACATATAATTAGATATGGAAGGAGGGAGGGAGGGAGAGAGATATGAGAGAGGGAGAGATACAAACCTATCTAGAGGGATAGGGAGAGAGAGGTGATATAGAGATAATAGAGAGAGAGGAATTAGGAGAGATATAGATAAGTGGAGGGGGAAGGAGGGAGAGAGAGGGTTAGGTAAAGAGAAAGATATATAGAGAGAGATGTCTAAGGAGATGGTTGATTATGATTTTAAATAGTTACAAAGTTACCCTTAGACAATTGCAAGATGATAGGAGCTTGTTTATTATTAAAATTTGACTAAGTCTAAAAATTATAAGATCTTCTGAAACCTAGAATCTGCATTATAACTTCTAGAGATCCCAAAATATTCTCAAATATCCTAAAACTATATACATGAAATATAACTTAAAGTATATGTCCTTATGTAAGTGTCACTTATACTTAAATGTTTATATAGTCTAAGGAAGAGGGAGAGTGTGAGCTATATAAGGAGGTAGAGAAAGATGGGAAGAGAAAGAGCTTGATAGTTATTTTTTCTTATTAGCAATGCAATCACATTATAATGTGAGTATTTTATAGCATACTTGTGTTATATATTTTATGAGACTACTTGGTATCCCATATTTATGCACTTACCCATAGGCAAGCCTTAAATAGGATATCAACTAGTACACTAGTGATTAAACCTAGGATTGATCACTACCAAGCCATAATGTGAGTTGACTATAATGTGAATTCTCATCATGGATTTAAACATCATATTGAAGGAAAAATTTGGGAGTTGATATAATGGCTAAGTAGGTTATCAAGGGAATTAGAAGTTATTGTTGGGAGGGAAAAAATAAGTCTACCAATGAAGGTATTTGGAAGAGATACAAGTTGTTGAGGATCTCATTAGTAGGAGTGAAAATTTTGTTGTGTCTCAATACTATGTATGGGTACCAAGGTTCAATATAACTATTCATAATGTATGGTATCTAGGTATGAGGTGTCGAGGTACCATTTAAATGAGTACAAAAACCTTAAATTTAAAAAAGAACACTAAATATCACAAAAAACCTTAAATAATAGATATTTTCCCTCTTACCATGAAGAAAATATTTTATATAAACCATAAAACTTCCTTGACCAGTATGTAAACTAAAGAAATAGACTAGGGGCCTTTGGAGTGCTTCATTTTTAGCAAACAAACAATTGAATTTAGTGTTTATAGTTCTTATAGATGCAATGGAACTCTCATAAACTAGTTAAAATACTTTGAAACATGTGCAACCTGTAAAAAAATGCAAATCAAGCAACCAAAAACTAGATATTATTTAGCTTCTTAAATCTATTTATTTAAAGTGAAATGAAAAACCAAAGCCAATAATTTCAATCCTTCTAAACTTAATGTTGGGGACTAAAATTCTATAGCATTTCTAAAAAATTATCTTAGCTCACAAAACATCAAAACTTAATGCCCTTGAAAATAATAAAATGAACTAAACTAGGATATTATGGCACGTTGTATTTAACCAAACCCAACAAATCATGAAGACCTAATGCTTAAGTATTATCCACAAACATTACTCTAAACCAAGATCTAAAAACGAAATAGGTAGAATAATGTTATTCCTAATTGAAGATATGAAAATACTAAGAAGGTGAGTGTATTTATAAGAAATATAAGGGGAGAGAATGTGGAAAGATCAACCACTAATCAAATTAAAAGAGGAAAAAATAACTCTCAAAAATATTTAATATTATGTACTATTATTTGAAGATATTTATTATTATCCATTTAGGGCATCTAATGACCTCTCATCTCTCATAAATCATCTTTCATCCTAGAAAATTAAATGAGAAATCAATAGTGAAACACTTATATTTGGTGTAGTAAAAAAGGTATTGAATATGCACACATCAATCTAGAATTCTTGTTTTTCTATCTTGTATATAAATTTTCATATATTGACCTAGGAGAATATATCTTATAGTAACACAATAAACTTTCTAAGGTATTTTTAAATACTACAAGTCCTAGAGAAAAGAAAGAGACAAAAAATAAAAGATAAACTCTTTAAAATAGAGAGCAAAGACATGGAGGACGAACATACAATGATGGACTAGAACTATACCTATGGATTTGATTTTAGACAAGATGTTTACTTAGTATAGGTTCTATAGCACTTTACTAACAAATATCTGTATAATCTTTAATAATAGTCCCAACTCTTTCTTCCTCACTATCTCATGGGCATAGGCATGATCATAGTGAATTTTCCAAATGAGATAAAGGATCCTAGTATCAAAGATCTCAACCACAAGGTTCTAGAGATCATGCTACTTGTGGATGGTCTTATCCCTCTCAACCACCTTAAAGCTCTTCTCATGGGTGTGGTACTCTTAGTTGGAAATTTCTAGCAAGTTCCCTCTCTTGGTTTTGGCTATTACCTCTATTCATGCTTAACATCCCACTAAATATCAAGAGGAAGAGGGTGCTTTTATTGGCTATGAGCCTATTGATGGTGTTTCTATCCTCAATAATGTATTTGATAAACCAAAAGATCATGACCCCTCTAATTAGTGTTGCTCTTTCCACTTAGTATTGTTATTTATGCTTATTATTTGTCAAGCTCTTCCCTTTGCTTGTTTTCATCTTTTATTTTGACTTAGTAATCTTAATTAACTTTTGATGATATATGCATCCAATTGATTAGAGTTTATTTATTTATAATTCTCCTACATATGTTGTTTCATTTTAGTGACTATACTTTATTAGTAGTTGCCTTTGATAAGTATATTATTCTAATCAATTTTGTTTAACTTGTTATTCCCAATTGTACCTCTAAACCAATTATATTTTATTATTTTTATGTAAAACAAATATTTATCATTTACAAATTTTATATGCAAATTTTTTAATTAATAATATTCAAAAAGTAAATTACTAATAATCTGATTGACTAATATTTTTAGCTATTATATCATACTTAACATATGTTAAGAAGAAAAAATAGTTTTTGTAATATCGATGACTTGTAATCCAAAGATTCAAAACTAGTTGTAATTTTTAGTAGAATGTTTAAATTTGAACTTTAGAAATAATTTGATTCATCAATTGATTTTAATTCTTTGTTTATTTCCATTAGTATGATACATTTGCCATGATAAGTAAAATTATAAGAGGGGAAAGGGTTATAATTAGTCAATTAAAAAAAATTAATAAAAAAATGTACAGTCTAATAATTATTTAAATTAATACAAAATAAAATAAAGGTAGGATCACTTAAACCACTAATTTGAATTAATTTATGGGTTGATTATTTTGGCTGATTAGATGTAGACGTGCACACAATTATGCTTGTGGCAAAAGATTGCAACTTTCTTCATCTTGTCAAACAGTAGAAAAACCATTTGAAAAATACAATCTTATCCTTCTAAATTTGATCTAATACACGATGTTTGATGTAGAGGAGTTTTGTCGGCGTTTTGGATTGGTCAATACATTGTAGCTAAATTCAGTGGCGGCTTTTAGGCTTCAATACCATGGTTTGAACAATTTTTTCAATCATCGTTAGAAGCACACCTTCCAGTCACTTACACAAATATCTTAAAATATCAAGAGAAAACCACAAATTAGTGGTCATGGTGGAGGCCTTGAAACCTATATATGGGATAGCAAATTAAGCTTGTAAATATGAATGCCTTTCTTTGTCTTTCTAATATCTGCTTTAGAGATTGCTAGAACATGAAAATGGTCTCTGTTTTGTTTGTAACACTGTTGGGTATTTGTTTGTTCTTTCCAGCCAATGCAACCTACAATGGACTCGGCCAGAAGCCTCTAATGGGGTATATTTCTGCACTGTCTATTCTTAGGAAACCTAAGATAAGGTATTAGACCATTGATGGAAAATCCTTGGAATTGCCATCCACCCTGCATATCTTCATTAAGTGGATGAGCTGGAGTTTGGAGGATAGTGGTGTATCTGCAAATAGTTAAACACCAGTTACCTTTTAGGGAAAATGGAAAAAATAAAACAATATGCCCATAAATATACACTAATACAATTGTTGTGACTATTTTTGTATTCAGATGGAATGGTTATGGTTATTTCTATTGCAGGGGCATTAGTGAAAAGGGTATTCGCGGAGCAGGTGACTTCACAATTTTTGTATGGTGTACTGTTTTTAGGGATGGTTAATAACAATAACATAAGGCTTCAGATTGCATAGTTTGCCATAAACTTGATCGTCTGTGACAGCTTAATGTAGCACTTTGTTGATAGAAACAGTTCTAGATTCGTCATTTTTTCCCCTTTAACGAGTCTTTACTATTGTTCTTAAATTTAAGGTTACTAGAAAATAGCAGGGTTGTTAGTTGGAAGCATAGTTTCATCTTTGTTGATGTCCATTAATTTGATGTAGCGAAACTTTAATCTAAATCATTAACATTGGCCCATTGCAAATGTGCATAATACAGCTGATGGACTGATTTCCACTGGATTGTCCAAGTTAGGATATGAATATGTAAACATAGGTAAGCTATATTACATTTTTTCTCTTTACAGAGTGGAAATCATTAATTGTAAGTAGTCCTTAATTCATGGTCTATTCTAATTTAAAATTGGTTTTCTCAAAAACTGCTGCCAGATGACTGCTGGGGTGAAAAACACCGAGATGCTCAGGTATTGCCAGAAGTAAATCAATATATTATCTCAGCATCAATTCAATATGTTTGCTTTAGATTATAGCAATCGTGAGACTTGATAGCTAGGTTTCAGTTATGTAAATTCCTGTTTCCTCACATAGTTTAATCAGTTATTTGTTCCTCTTGGTTTTTATTAGAGAAACGTTTTTTAACTAGTTGAAATATCAACTTGATTTTTCTTGTTTATGTGTTCCTCTTATTGCTAATGTAAATTTTTCTGAATATTAGGCTTTATAATTACCTAATGAAAGTGAGAACCTTCTTGTTTATTGGCAGGGTAATCTTATTGCTAGAGCAAAAAGATTTCCTTCTGGCATTAAGGCTTTGGCAGACTATGTTCATTCTAAGGGACTCAAACTCGGAATATATGCTGGTGCAGGGTGAGCAAATTATGCTAGAATCAACCAAAACCCTTCTATTTTTAGACATATCAAAATCCCGATTACTATTACTGACTTTAATGCTTGGTTTCTTTTGCCAGATCACAAACATGTTCCGCAAGGACGGCAGGTTCCATTGGACACGAGGAACAGGATGCTAAAACATTTGCTTCATGGGTAACTCGCTCTTAATAAAATTCTTTCGTCTACCGACCCAATTGAACTCACCTTCAGATTTATTTATGTTTTGTCCATTAAATAAAATGCAGAGATCTTAGGATAACGCCCTCATCTTTTGTTAAACTTCTCAGAATTATATGTAGAAAATTATTGTAAAAGATTTTTACACTGTTTAAAAAATTACTTTGTATTATTTAAAGAAAAGGGATTACATCCTTACACGAAGATTTAATGCAACATAATGAGGAGATCTTATTGTTGTTGGAATATTAAAGAATGACTGGTGTTTGATAAATGGGCAGGGAGTAGACTACTTGAAATATTCGCGCTGCTACATTCCTGAGGTCGATCCTCGTGCGAGGTACATAATATTTATAGGTCATATTCTTGCTGCCAACGGGCTTTTCAAATGTAGATTTAAAATTTGATTTAACAAAAAGTATTAAATTTGTATTGAAATAAATAGGTACCAAAAAATGAGTCGAGCTCTCCTAAAGACAGGGCGTCCTATATTTTTTGCCACTGATGCTTGGTAAGAAGGGTTTTCAAGCAATAATCTCTGTATTCAACAATAAATCAACACTCGCTAGTTTATTAACTGAAAATGGTGCTAATCCTTTCTATGCTGATGTACAGGGACAACCTAACAGATTACATTGATTTTGGACCTAAGACTGCCAACAGCTGGTCGAGTGGGTATATTGGGTATACATATACTGGGTAATACACTCAACACACCCATGCACAATATATTATTTGCTGAAGGATGAAATTCAGAAAAAATATATATATAATGTTTTCGTTTCTTGCAGCATGCTAGATGTCGCTGACCCGAACAATGAGCTTGCTGCTTATGCAGGTCCTGACCGTGGATGGAATGGTACTTTAATTGCTCCATGAGTCCATTGACATGATATTACTGTTTCTTTCCATGGTAATATCCATACTATATCAAATAATTTTGTGCTTGTGTTATCCAAACCAGATGCCGATGTATTGCAGATTGGAAGGATGGGCCCCAGTTTGACAATTGAGGAGTACAGATCACAATTCAGCATATGGGCCTTAATGAAGGTAACAAATATATGCCTCCGCTTAATGTATAAATAACTGAAGTGGGTTCCTTAGTAAATATAGAAATTGGTAATTTGTTTGAGGATCGGTACCCATAACCCACATGCAGCGTTGCATTACTTGGTGTCTCCAGGCCACACGAACATTTTTACATCCTTATAAGCACCAGACTATTGAAAGGAGACACCTTAACAAAGACCTTTATATTATCTTGTGCTTAAGGGTTCATATCCATATCTCTTGCAGGCACCCTTGGTGATTACCACTGACTTGAGGAATGCGAGTAAGGAAACTCTAGAGGTCTTGGGAAACAAAGAGGTTATTGATATCAATCAAGGTGAGTTGTACATATCAATTCAATTTAAATATTTTGGTATACAAATTTGAGAATGGATTTCAATCTTCATCCCCATCTCGAATCCTTTTTGTATGGGCACAGATTCATTAGGAGTTCAGGGGAAGAAAGTGAGCAAGCAAGGAGACCTTGAGGTATGAGATTTTTCTGGGTTAATGGATTAACAGAGAGAAGACCTTTATTCAGCCTTTGAAATTAAATAGCATCTTTTTTCCCTTCAAAACAACTCAGGTTTGTACGTCTAATCTGTTTCAATTTGTTCATTGCAGGTGTGGGCAGGGCCTTTGTCCAACAAGAAAGTGACTCTAGCGTTGTGGAACAGAAGCAATTCTACAGCTTCTATCACTGCCAAATGGAAAGACATTGGCCTTTCATCAAAAACTGTTGTTCAAGCTAGAGACTTGTGGGCTGTAAGACTACGATAACTCTATTGTTATGTTTTTTGTGCCAAATATTATCTACCTGATCAAGATAGCAGCATATTTTAGGCTTTCTCTTGAACTAATTATAATGGATTTTACTAATTTGACTGCAATCTTGTGTCATTTTTGATATTGAGTTCCATGAATTTGACTGCAATTATTGGTCCATTGTGATATTGCAGCATTCATACCTTCCAACAAGATTAAAAGGAAGTCTTACCTCAAGTGTTAATTCACACGTTTGCAAAATGTATGTTTTGACTCCAATCTCTGCTTAAACTTGAGACACAAGTTTGAAGCTCAATAAATGTTGTTTTTCTTTTGGTCTTTTATGTTCTACAACTCTGGTATACATCCAGATATAAAAGTTGAATAAAATATGAAGTCTGTAATAAATTTATTACCGTTATTTACAATGAATAAGAAGCAAGTGGTTTTCATTTCTGACCATTCAATTAACGAAGTATGTATAATTTGGCAGCATCTTTCCAACACACAGGATGTTCATTTCACCATAACTTTTAATTAATTGATTTATTTTTTTTAAATTTGAAATTTAGTATGTTTTCAAATTTTATTTAATTAAAAATTATAGTTAAATTGGCATCATTATGCTCAATAATAATATGGTATAATTAATATGTGCTTTTTTAACTTGTTAAGAAAAGGGTGCTAAATGAATGAATTAGTTAATTAAGTATATTTAATATTTTAGATATAAGAGTTTTGTATTGTATATTTTACAAACAAAAATAGGATAGATTATGGTTGTGTGTCTTGTAATGTGAATTTTAGTTGATGATATATTATGATAGAAGATTGTAAGCAAAAAGTTGGAACTAGATTATTCACCAAAGAATAGAGATGACTGAACTTTGAAAATCTAAGTGTCTAACATGAAATCATGACAAATATCTTATCTTGGAGCATGGTCTTCTCTTGATTTCTATGATCCTCTCTTGAGCAAAACTAAATCTTTAGTACTTCTTGTATATCCTAAATTTGGAATGACAATAGGAAACTAATGCAAATCTAAGATCTTTTATCCAAACTTAAGAATACTTTAATAGAGCAAACAAGGAATGCAAATATAATAAAAAATTAACAAATTATTACCAAATACAAACCTTGGATATGTTAGATATGCTCTTAGATGCTTGATGTGGAGATGTTGGTTTTTCCTCAAATAAACATGTACTTGTGGATTGATCATTTATTTATGGTTTGATGAAGGATTGGGGGTTGATTTATAGTTTTTTGATTAAGGATATACATGACAAGGATTTAATCTTTAATGGATGGTTGGGATTGTTTGAGATGAGTGCAAAATCTTAATTGACTAAAAATGATCAAGAAGAGTTATGATGGCCCCTTACTGGGCTCTAAAATGGATGAGGATAACTAATATTTGTATTTATTTACTTTGACTAATTAGTTGTTCATAGGTTAAAAATACAAGAAAGTATGGAGTTATAATGACATATGAGTGAATAATTATATATTTTTTATTATTTATAGAAAAATAAGTGAAAATAAACTTATTTATTTATTTTTGGATAAATGAAGAAGCATTAGCATAATTAACCAAGTAACATGAAATATTTAATTAATTAGTGGAAGTAAATAAAAAGGAGAATTATCATGAAATGAAAAAAAGTCGACATGGTATTAAGAGTCAATGTTAGATGTGATGATAGAAAGTGGTAATAAATGTGTGTCTATATTTTTTCACACTTTGAAATAGCATTGTGAAGTAACAATATTTCAAAGAAACAAATATAGGAACTCGGTGAGAAAATATAGGCACTCAACGAGAAAATATAATATGCTCCAAGCATTGAAATTTTAATTGTAGAATTAATTGATGAATTAGTGATGCCCGCTTGAGAGAATTGGTGGGGTTGAAGAACATGAGTGTACTCTCAAAAATGGATGATAGAGAGATTGAATGGTTAGGGATGAATGTAAGGGGTAGATGGGATATATTTAGTGATGCATGAAATGATTGGTGATGAGTAGAGTAAGTTTTAAAGGATGGATATTGAGGATGAAAAGATTGGTGATAAATGGAAGAAAGAAATATACGGAAGATGAATGATGTATGAATAAAGGGGATAGGTGAAATTATTTTATTTTTTTAGTTGTCTAGAAAAGTTAGATATGATAAAGAGATAGGTGGAACGGATATGATGGAGAATGAAATAATTTTATTGTTAATGTAAATGCTATGAATCTTGCATTGGATTATAATCATTTTGAGAAACTTGATGTTTGCTATATCATATGATAGGGTGCACTATGATATCAAAAATCATGTTGATGTTGTTGCCATATATTGTAAGATTGATTGAAAAGGAAAACATGGTCACAAGAAGGCATATGACATATGGCACCATGAATCAAAGGCCATGATGATGTCATAAAATTCCCTAAGGATGAACATAGATGCAAAGTAGCACAAGAAAAAACAAACATGAGCAAACAAGAAAAAAGATAAAAAAAGACAATTGTTTCCCTTGATTGTATAACTTCATCTATGTTCAATCAATTGATGTATGCAATGCATTCGTACATCTCAACAGACCAATAAAATCCTTATTAAGCAATTCATTATCCTAGATATGCTAATTTAATTTATCAACTAGGGAGTCATTATTTCATGGATGATGCTAGCACTTTATGTGCAACTAAGAATCCTAAGTCGTCCTAATCAATTCTGTATAGAAGAGTTAACAAGAATAAATTTAATTAAAGGAAACTTGACTAAAATAAATTTATCTAGAATCGAATCTAACTGAATATCAATTTCTACAAGTATCTACTCCTGTGAAGACAATGATTTAATGACTCGACTATGTTTTGACATACTTAAGATAACTGTAATGACAATTAATTACTACTCAACACTTCAATCTAACTTTAAATTAAAAGTACAACAACAATTTATTCTACTGCAATTAATAACCTAAACTAGAAGGAGTATTGTAGTTACCTCAAGTGACCCTTGCTTGTTTCATTATAATCCCACGATATTCCTCTTAAATCTTAACTTAGAATTTCATGTAAATGACTAAATTTTTCTTTATTACAATTCAATCAAATAACCAAGAAAAAAGTATTGAATTGACAAAAAAGTACTTATATCCAAATCTACTTAACATGAGAATACAATATCCTCAACCTCTCATAAGATCAAAATTATATACATGATCTTGAGAGTTCAATGATTATTGGATTGAAAACAAACTGTAAAGATTTGTCAACTCCCCCAAAAACATAGGAAGAGGTTTCGATCTTTATTCCAAATAGTAATGGAAAACTAATGGAGGTGAGAATGTCAAAACCATATCTAAACTCTACATCTTAAAGAAGAAATTTACAACTAAAGATGTGCTTAATAGGACATAAGTACGAGCCATGACCACTATTATTACAAATATTTTCTTTCCTCCCTGAATATATCTATCTAATGACAATATAAAGTAAAATGATAGAACAATCTATTAACAAATAATTTTTACAATCTTTGGCCATGACCTCCATTAGCTACAAAAGACTACATGTGTTGTAGGTGATCACCCTCTTAGTTGTGGAAAATAGGCATCATTTGCTATGAATTGATAGATCCTTTGCTATGGGTTGAAAAATCCTTTGTTATGGATTGATAGATCCTTCACTTTAGGGGTTAGCTTATTTCAAAGGAATTTCTTCATTATTAGTAACCATAATCAACAAGAAATCTATTAAATTTCATAAAAAATCATAGATTGACACAATAATTTATCATCCTTAATGCTTTAATAAATAATAAAAATAGGTACAAAAGTATGGGTAATTTCTTTGAAACCATCAGAAATATCATGAAATATATGAAACTCAAACAAGGAAAAGAGGATAATTCTAGGACTCATCATTCCCCCCATCTTAGCCTTTTGCTTGTCCTCAAGCAATTCAAGGCCTTCGGTTATAATGTAATGCATTTTATCTACAATCTATAGTTTCAGTGACTCTTCCCCCCTACTTTAGGTAAAACCCTTTTTGTGCAAATATTCTTTCCCATCTAGCTTGCTCTGCCATACCTTGTTCTTCCTTCCTTCCTATCCAATGTGGAATTGGGTAAACGAGAAGGGGAGGATGAAATGTTAGAGGGAACCAAGTAATCTAATGTTGTAGGGAAGTCTTGATGTACTTATGTGCCCTTATGATTGATGCCAAGTAGTTAAAAATAGAACAAGGCTCTTTCCTTTTCAATTCTTGAGTCAACTCATTCCATCTATCCTAAGAGAAATTGAGTGCCTCTTTTCCTATTTCAACTACCATTTTTAAAAATATTTTATTATAGTTTCCCCTACGTTCCAAGATTTTCTTTTCCACCCAGGTTTTGTCTAATAGGTCAATCCATTCCTTAACTACTACATTGGGGTCATGCGCTTCTTCTTTAATATTGAGTAGAAGTAATTTGTGACTTCTCCATTTCATGATAATGTTGTCATAGTTGGCCTCTCTGATGTTCATTTTGGATGAATGAAACTAATTCCTTTATCTGAACATCTCCCACAAAAATTAGTGGATTCTAGGTATATTCACATGGAAAAGTTAGATTATGAAAAAGAAATCATATAGTTGAGCCGGCATGTTTAGTCTGGCCTCTTGATAAGCTTTTAAGAATACTGTTGTTAATGAAACAAGAAGATCGGTAAATAGCTAACTAAATTGAAAACTTAAAAACTTCTCTTGCAAGAATAGGGCATAGATGCTAGCAGGTGGCATGCAACGTATATGAGTTAAACAATCATATCAACCATTTCATCAATTTTCACCATCAACATCTTTATTTTTTATTTTTTCTTCTCTATTTCTCTATTATGCTTCACTATCAATTGTGCTCTTTCCTTGTTCCAATCCTATTGTAACTAAGAAACTTCTTCCATTTCATTCTACAATTTGATTCCTAGGGTAACCAGAGTTAGGGTTTTTGGTGTTGTTGGGGAATCATTTTGTTCATCATGTTTTGGAGTTTTCTTATTTATTTCTATGATGGCCAATTGAGCTAATTTTTCCAAACCTTCTCCTTTATGATGATAAACATGTAGTTGATTTTCCAATTCATTAGCCTTTTTTTGTACCCCTTTCTCTTTTTGTTGGTACCCCCTTGATGGTTCTTCTAACTCCTTGATTTTCTGAAGAGCTTCTTGTAGCTCATTAACTTCATCTTGCATTATTGGAATGCTAGGAGTTTTGGGTTTCTTCCTTGTTGTAAACAAATCCTCTTAAGATTTAGAATCTGAACTTGTGTTTAGATACATAAATTGTAGGCACCTTGATTGTCCTTTATCACCAAGAATATTCTCATTTCCCAATTCTATTTCTGACTCTATTATAACAACCTTTTCTTGTTGAGAATGGGTCTTTCCTCCTGCAATTCTATTTTCTTTTAGGAAGTGTGACTTGGATTGCATATGTCCTTTCTGCTCCTTTTTGGATGCATTGGAGGAAGGTGTACATTTTATTTTATTTGTTTTAGGCATGGAATGGTTTTCTATGGAAACAAGGGTTTCAAACTCTAAAGGTGTTGCAGGTTATGCCTTAGAGGCTGCAAGTTGGGTTTTCTATATCTTTGGCTCCGTTTGTGTACCATTACTGCAAATAACTGATAAAACTTGTGGGAAATCTCAGTTAAATGTTCCTCTTCCTCTTCTATTGGTAGCTCATTCATCTCCTAAACCCTATTTTCTTTAGCTAACCCAAGCCTCAAAGGTCTATCATTTATGTTATTGCATGTTAGAAAATATTCCCAAAAAATATTGGGGAATTGGGTGCTAATGCTTCTCTTTATCAATAGACTGGCTAAATAGTAATGAGACAAGGTAGACTAGTTTTGCTTTCTCTTATATTCATTTAAATATTGTATTGTATTCAAAACATTCAGAAGCATTTGATGGTGAAGGTGACTTAATAGTTTAAAGTGTATTATATACAAGAGAGATTATCTACCATCAAAGGTCAAATACTTAATTATGTGTATGGCTACATATACCCATAACCAAGGTAGAGAAATTTGTTTACTATCTTGGGACAATGAATCCAATTCCTCTCCTAATTGTCTGAATTCATTCTAAACTGCAATGACATCTTCTCATACTGGAAACTCCTCCCTAACTATGGGTAGTCTAGAGACCTCTACAACTAATTCTTTTGAGGCATTTACTCTTAGACCTCTTACTATAGTTTCATAATTCTATAATGTGCTATCAAATTATTCATGTTTCGTCACCTCATTAAATTCTATAAGACAAAGGAAGTAATCTAGCCATCTAACCTGCACTGAAAAATAGGAAAGCATATTTAGTCTTCTAGTAGTGTATGATGAGTTGTTGGTTCTTCAGGTGAATTAATCTTCAATCTGTTCATTGTTATTCCTTATTTCCTATCTCTCTAAATAGCTATAATCTATTTTTTGTGACTTTCCAAATTGGTTTATGGTACCTTTACTAGAGATTTCTCGAGCTAGTATATTCAACTTGAAAATCAAACCAATTGATTTCTATCTTATGAGGGTACAAGGATTAGTATGGAATCCCAAATATTTCCACATTTATAATTAATGTGGAATGCCCCCCCAACTTAAAGTTTCTTTTCTTCCTCAAATGGCAAGGTATGCATGAAGTATGGTGGGGATCAGTTTTAAATCAGCATGGATATATATTATAATATGAACATGAATTTTAAAGAAAATAAATAGAGTTAAATGGTAATCATAGTTGATAATGTGAAAAATACTTGGATTAACTATGATAATGGAAAGGTGGTGTGTGTCATGTGATTTGAATGACTTCTGAGTAGCAACTAGTTATGAGAGGTGTAATTATGATATTAAATGGATGCGACTCCATGTAGCTTATTGTATGGAGAAACTAATTGAACAATGGAATGTGCTCAAAAAAGCCAAATATGAAAGAAGAAGGTTGTGACATGTATGCAAATGATGTATAGTGAAGTGATATGTTAGGTGTAATTGTTTGTATGTAGATTTAATGAGATTGATGTTAGATATGGATTATATTTGATGTGTGTGAAGTGGAAGTGAGTTGGAGGTAGTTGCTATGGGAAATAGTATGTCACGTCCCTTGTATAAGTGTCTCAGGGTTGTTACTATAGGTCTTGTGAGAAGAATTGCTTGTAACTTTACTGCATGTACCCAATAATGGTTTTTTCTAATGGCATAATTTATTGGATATGTATTGTGTGTGTGCATGTGTTTTTTATTATTATTTTTATTGAGAATCGTACCTATTGAATATCAGTAGGTGATCTAGTTGGCTCATTTACAAATACATGGAAATGGACACTTCAGGAGTGTCTTCACGATGTGTAAGCAATGTTGAATATGGTAATCCTAAGGGTGGTGTAAACTATTGCTACAAGTCATATAAAAACTCCTTCTTATGTAATGGATTTTTATAAATCTTGATACGGTGTCCATTTACCATTTAAGAGAATTTGACTAGATCAATTGTGTTTAACTATACTATTACATTCTGAAAGACTTGTTTTATTTCATAAGGAACTAACCACCATGAATTTAATTTACCCTTGTGGTCCTTATACCTTGAATCATAGAGAAATACCTAGTCTCCATGAAATTATTTAGCCTTGATGAACTAGTCACGTCATTTGATTCTCTATTTTTACATATTTTCTATATGATGGACTACTTCCATCCTTAACTCATCTAGAGTATTTAGATTGTGTAGTCTATCCTTCTAAGCTTTAGAGAGATCCATTCTAAGTTGCACTATTTTTTTGAGTGTTTTATGTTCAAATTCAATGTGAAGGACAACCTTCTTCTCATATACCAATTCATATGGCACAAATCCTATATGGTAGTTTTCTAGGTTATCTTATATGCCCAAAGAGCTTCTATTAACCTTATTTCCTAGTGGAATTTTGATGCAATTGGACTATCTTTGTTAGGATGAATTCAATTTCCCTATTTTTAACCTCAACTTGACCAATTGATTGTGGGTGGTAGGGAGTTGACTTCTTATGTCTGATCTCATATTATTTGACCAAATGGGCAATAAAATTTAAGTAAATTGTGGTCCTTTATCTTTGACTATCTCCCTAGGCACTCCATACCTTGTGAAGATTTCCTCATATAATAATGTTACAACCTTGTTATATCTATCAAACTTCAATTCTTTAACCTCCACCCATTTGGTTTTAAAATAGTCAATATAGATTAGTATATATACTCCTTATTGTTGGAAGTGGGAGCTATTGGTCCAATGTAATCAAGACCACATTAAGGGTGATCCCACAATAGTGGTTTACAATTTTTGGCCAAACTGGACATTGAACTAATTTTTTTAACTAAATCTTCACTTTCGAGCACCTATAGCTGCTAAACCATGAGGAATTTTAAGATGATGCAAACTAGTGATTTGTGACATTTTTTCTGTAGATTCTAAATATATTTTTAAAAAATTAGAATAAGATTGCATTTCTTTTTCCATCTCCTTCAAAATTTAGTTTTTAACAATAAACACTAGATCAAATGGTGCAATGACCAATTGTGGCTGCAAGGGCGTCTCATCACTCCTTCTAGGTCTACCTATCCTTTTACAATGATCATGTACCTTCATATATACTTAACCGCATCTTTATGTAGTGTCGGCCAATAATAGCTAGCGTCTAGGATCTTAAGGTTTGTTCACTTGGCTACAAATTTTCCTCCATAAGGCTCATGATCATGACAAGCCTTCAGAATATCATATACTTCATCTTCCCTCATACACATTTTCATTATATTATTAGGTCTTGGGTAGAATAGATAGCCATCCACTGAAGAATAAGGAAAGTTACATTCAACTAAATGACACCTTTCACTTGGTAAGAGATGTGGGGGTGTCCCACCTACAACCAAGTAGGTAACTATATATCTGCATACCAAGGTGCGTGCACTATTAAGGAAAATAGGCATTCATCTAGAAAAGAGTCGTCCACAATTTATTCTTCTATTTTGATATGTAGGCTAGAGAGAAAATCATCTAGTATGTTTTCTTTACCCAATTTATTCATATTAGTTATATAAAACCCCCACAATAATAATAACCACCTAACAAGGCATCCACCAACCACTAGTTTGTTCATCAAGTATCTAATTGTTGTATGATTAGTATGAACAAAGAATAGATAACTAGTGATATAATGTCTAAGTTTATTAATTGCATAGACTACTACTAATATTTCCTTCTCTATAACAGTGTAATTGAGTTGAGTAGCTTGCAAATTTTTATTTATGTAATAAATATCATACTTCAAATTATATTCCTCCAAGGAAGCAAAAACCATGACAATTATGCATTTTGGCTCCTACTCATGCTAGGTAATCTAAAACAAGATTCTTCCTTTGGTATTTGGTTTCTGACCTCTTAATTTGTATAATTAACTAGTTTTTCTACTATTGATTTGTGGATATTGTAATGCTTATTTGTGAAAATGTATTGTATTAAAAAAATTGCTCTCATGGCTAGATTTTTACATGGAGGAAGGGAGGAAGGGTAGTGGAGAAGGAAAATACATGGATAGGTTTAGATGAGGGTTCCTATAATAGATAATGTATGAGGAAGGGATAGTCAAAGAAGGAAGGACAATAATTTCTATCAAAGAACATCCAAATGGTTCATCCTCATTTACTATGAGAAATTTGAGTTGAAAAATGTAGAGTTTTTATTTTTAGGTGATTCAAATAAAAGACAAACAACAGTGTAGTAAATGGACACTAAACTAGTTGTGATAAGGTCTATATGTTGTGACTATGTTTATGTTTACTCAAAAAGAAAGTTTTGTTGAATGATGATAAAATTTAAAAGTCAAAGAAGAATTAACTATTTTTTTGACATTAGAATGGGAGTTTGTTGTTTAGAGAGAAAAATTCTTTTGAAGATGAAGAAATGAATAAATAATGAAGGCTAGGATTCATATCAAGTTCACTACAAATATAGATAGAAAATAGATAACCTACATAATTTAAGCATAAGAAAGCCTTTTCAATTATGTGCCTTAGAATTCAACAAGCAATCTATCATAAATAGCTTTACTTAAGTTAACTCAAACACACAAAATTCTCTACCAACTAAATAACACATTATTTTTCTTTCTAGTTAGATTGTGTAACAGGTCTTACTTAAGCTAAATTCTTAATCTAAATGGGACTCGGTTGAGAAATTATAACAAACTAAGAAATTGGTTGATTAACTAGCATTTAAATTTATGAACAACAAGATTGTTTAAAGACATTTAAAGGTAATAAGGATGAAGGATGTTTAAAGACATTTAAAGGTAATAAAGATGAAAGATGGAAATTAGATAAACTAGTTGATGAAAAATAATAGGAGGGCCTATTGAAAAAACTGAGGTTGTTAATAAGAGGAACAAAGTCCAATTTTAGTATAAGGATACACTGTAGAATGCAACCATACATTTATTACATGTGATTTTTCAAAAGAGCTAAGATAGACAACAACAAACAAAAGAGTGCTAAAAATTTGAAGAAATCAAGAAAAAAATAAGGATGCAAAATTCCTTGTAAATGAGTGAGAAATGTAGTCTCAAAATAGTTCCCGGCCCTTATCTAGAGGAGAGGACCCCATAGTTGTGCACCCTAATTTCGCGCTTCTAATTATCCTACTTGGAAATTTCAAATCACTCCCAATTTTTTACAGCAGCTTACTTGGCAAGCCCCTTGCTTATAACTTTCATTTCAGGGCCACATCAGCATGCTTTTTGTCAAGGTGTCCAAAAAGACCCAAAAAAAAGTGAGACCAATACTTGTGCATTCACATCATGGATAGTTGAGTGCTGATGTGGCATCACATGATTGATTACTTTTTAGATCAAAGGAATACATTTTGTTTAATTATGGGTAGTCAGGTCACAACTATTGGACATTATATAAACAACTACTATCATAACTATTGGGCATTATATAAACAACTACTATCACAACTATTGAAACATGCTCAACTACTGGGTCCTCTCCCCTATGCTTCCACATTTTGCTCAACTACTCAATCCTCTCTCCTGTGCTTCCACATTTTGCATACATTTCTACTAGAGCAGTTACAACTACATCAAACAAAATTGCTCTATCCTTAATGCTTTGATGGATGTCCATACCCTGTTTCAAAGCTCCCATTTTGGCACAGGCTAGGAGGATGCTGGCAAAGGTTGCAGAGTCTATTTTTACACTTGTCAAATACATTTGCTTGAAAGTTCCTAAAGCCTTTTTAAAAAGTCTATTTTATGAATAATCTACAATCAGGGCATTCCAGGAGAACACGTTTCTTCGAGGCATTCTATTAAACAGTTCGCGTGCCTTCTCTACGCTTCCATATTCGGCATATCCTGCTATCATGACATTCCATTAAACAGTATGTTTTGGAGGCATTCTGTCAAACAGTTACCGCCCTTTGTCTATGGTTTCCACATTTTGGAAGCATGTCTACCACGGTACTTGCAACTACAATCTGACAAAATTCCTCTTTCCATTTGATGGATGTCAATACCCTGTTCCAAAGCTCCCATTTTCGCACAGGGAGGGAGGCTGCTGGCAAAGGTTGTGTAGTCTGGCTTTACAACTGCCAGTTGCATTTGCTTGAAAGTTCCTGTCTTTTCATAAAATTAATTTTCCGTATATCCTGGAATCATGGCATTCCATGAGACCACATTTCTTTGAGGCATTCGATCAAACACGTCCCTTGTCTATGCTTCCACTTTTTGCATACATGTCTATCCGAGCATTTCAGCATGCTTTCCGCTGCAATAAATTTTATATGATCAAGCTCTTTACGAGCATCCACCAAACTTCTGCAGCGCAGGCACGGTTTTGAGTTTGGTTTGAATTATAGGTGGAAATTGGGCGGTTGACTACTGACTGCAACGGTTAACAGTAGTGTTCAGGGACACGGAAACAAACACTAGTGAAAAAATGGATGGAATGGGCCCCACACTAGCCACCTAATCGGTCAATGCTGGATAAGGTCCCGAGGATGCTCTACTGTATCTCACCAAGATATTTTATCAGTAAAAATCATGTTTCTGGATAAGGTCCAGAAGATGCTCTGCTGTCTGCTCTATCTCACCAGGATGTTTGATTTAGAGGAATTTTGTCGGCGCTCTACATTTTGGACTGGTCAATACATTGTAACTTAAAGTCACGGTTTTAAGGCTTCAATACCATGGTTTGAACAATTTTTTCAAGAATCGTTTAGCGTCTCTTACACAAATATGTTAAAATAACAAGAGGAAAACCCAAATCAAGCGGTAATGGTGGAGGCCTTGAAACCTATATACGGGATAGCAAATTAATCTTGTAAATATGAATGCCTGTCTTTGTCTTTCTAATATCTGCTTTCGAGATTGCTAAAACATGAAAACGGTCTCTGTTCTGTTTGTAACACTGTTGGGTATTTGTTTGTTCTTTCCAGCCAATGCAACCTACAATGGACTCGGCCAGAAGCCTCCAATGGGGTATATTTCTTCACTGTATATACTTAGGAAAATAAATCACGTGGATGCAGAAACTATTGTTTTCTTTCTTTAATTAATTGAGAGGGAAACCTAATATAAGGTATTAAATCATTCATCTGAAATGTGCTGAGTCTCTTATAAGCATCCAATGGACTGATCTTATCCGTATAGATAATGACAAATACTTGGACGTGACATCCACCATGCATATCTTCATTAGGTGGATGAGCAGGAATTTGGAGGATGGTGGTGTGTCTGCAAATAGTTAAAAGACTAGTTACCTTTTAGGGAAAGTGGAAAAACTAAAACAATATGCCCATAAATATACACTAATGCAATTGTTGTGACCATTTTTGTATTCAGATGGAATGGTCGTGGTTATTTCTATTGCAGGGGCATTAGTGAAAAGGGTATTCGTGGAGCAGGTGACTTCACAATTTTTGCTTGTCGTGACCTCATTTTTGTATGGTGTAATGGTTTAGGGACGGAAAATAACAATAACATAAGGCTTCAAATTGCATAGTTTTCCATAAACTTGATCGTCTGTGAGAGCTTAATGTAGCCCTTTATTGATAGAAACAGTTCTAGATTGACCATTTTTTTTCCTTGAACGATTCTTTATTATTGTTCATAAATTTAAGGTTGCTAGAAAACAGCATGCTTGTTAGTTGAAAGCGTAGTTTCATCTTTTTTGAAGTCCATTAATTTGATTTATCGAAACTTTGATCGAATTCTTTAACATTGGTCCATTATAAATGTGCATAATACAGCTGATGCACTGATTTCCACTGGATTGTCCAAGCTAGGATATGAATATGTAAATATAGGTAAGTTAATTTCCCTTTTTCCTCTTGATGGATTGGAAACCATTAATTGCATGTAGTTGTCCTTAAGTCATGTTCTATTCTAATGTTAAAATGGTTTTCTCAAAAACTACCAGATGACTGTTGGGGTGAGAAACACCGAGATGCTCAGGTATTGCCATAAATAAGTAAATCAATAAATAAATTCAGCATCAAGTCATTATGTTTGCTTTAGATTATAGCAATCTTTAGACTTGACGAAGAGAACTCAGAATTGTCTCCATAGCTAGCTTTCACTGATGAAATTCCTGTTTGCTCACGTAGTTTAATCAGTTATGAACTCTTCTTGTTGCTTATGTAAATTTCCTGACTATTCTTATTATAGTACAGTAATATTAGACTTTATAATTAACTAATGAAAGCCATATTTAGGAGCAACTGAGAACCTTCTTGTTTATTGGCAGGGTAATCTTATTGCTAGAGCAAAAAGATTTCCTTCTGGCATTAAGGCTTTGGCAGACTATGTTCATTCTAAGGGACTCAAACTCGGAATATATGCTGATGCAGGGTGAGCATATTATGCTAGAATCAACCAAAACCCTTATATTTTTAGACAGGGTACAGCATATATACCAAAATCCTGATAACTAGTTTTGACTTTAATGTTTGGTTTCTTTTGCCAGATCACAAACATGTTCCACAAGGACGACAGGTTCCATTGGACATGAAGAACAGGATGCCAACACATTTGCTTCATGGGTAACTCACTCTTAATAAAACTTTCTCATCTGTTCACCCACTTGAGGTCCACTAAATATTGGTTTCTCTTGTCATGGAATTAAAATGCAGAGATCTTAGAATAACAACTTTAGATATTGTTATACTTCTCAAAATAATATTTAGACATTGTTGTAAAAAGTTTCAACATTTATTAGTAAATTAATTTTCATTATACATCCTTAGAGAATGATTCAATGCGGAGTAATGAGGAAAGAGATTGGTCTTTTATCATACTATTGTTGGAATACTAAAGAATAACTGGTGTTTGATAAATGAGCAGGGAGTAGACTACTTGACATATATGAGCTGCTACATTCCTGAGTTCAACCCTCTTGCGAGGTGCACAACATTTATACCACATTCATTCTATCAAAGGGCTTTTGAAATGTAGATTTAGAATTTCATTTAACAAAAAGTATAAAATTTGTATTGAAATAAATAGGTACCAAAAAATGAGTGAAGCTCTCGTAAAGACAGGGCGTCCCATATTCTTTGCCACTGGTCATTGGTAAGAAGAGTTTTCAAGCAATAATCTCTGTATTCAACAAAAAATCAAAGACACTCGCTAGTTTTTTAACTGAAAATGATGCTAGCTCTTTCTATGCTGATGTACAGGTACAACCTAACAGATTATATTGATTTTGGACCTAAGATTGCCAACAGCTGGTTGAGTAGTGAAATTGGAGTTCGATATATCGAGTAATACACTTAACACAGTCATGCACAGCTCATTATTTGCAGAAGGATGAAATTCAGAAAAAAATAAAATTATTTTCGTTTCTTGCAGCATGTTAGATGTCGCTGACCAGAACAATGAGCTTGCTGCTTATGCAGGTCCTGACCGTGGATGGAATGGTAACATTAATTGCTCCATGAATCCATTGAGATGATATTACTGTTGATTTCCATTGTCCATATTACATAACAAATAATTTTGTGCTTGTATTATCCAAACCAGATGCTGATGTATTGCAGATTGGAAAGATGGGCCCCAGTTGGACAATTGATGAATACAGATCACAATTCAGCATATGGGCCTTAATGAAGGTAACAAATACAAGGCCTCTGCTTAATGTATAAATAGCTGAAGTGGGTTCCTTAGTAAATATAGAAATTGGTAGTTTGGTTAAGGATTGGTACCCATAACCCACGTGCATTGTTTCAAAACTTGGTGTCTTCAGGCCACACAAACATATTCACACCCGTACAATCACCAGATTAGTAAAAAGAGATTAACAAAGACCTTTATATTATCTTGTGCTTATTGCAGGCACCCTTGGTGATTACCACTGACTTAAGGAATGGGAGTAAGGAAACTCTTGAGATCCTGGGAAACAAAGAGGTTATTGATGTCAATCAAGGTGAGTTGTACATGTCAGTTCAATTTAAATATTTTGGTATACAAGTTCGAGAATGGGTTTCAATCTTCATCCTTTTTTTGTATGGCAACAGATTCATTAGGAGTTCAGGGGAAGAAAGTGAGCAAGCAAGGAGACCTTGAGGTATGAGAATTTTTTTTGGGTTAATGGATTAACAGATAGAAGACTTTTATTCAGCCTCTGGAATTAAATAGCGTCTTTTTTCCCTTAAAAAAACCTCAGATTTTGTATGTCTAATCTGTCAATTTGATCATTTGTAGGTGTGGGCAGGGCCTTTGTCCAACAAAAGGGTGACTGTAGCGTTGTGGAACAGAAGCAATTCTACAGCTTCTATCACTGCCAAATGGGAAGACATTGGCCTTTCACCAAAAACTGTTGTTCAAACTAGAGACTTGTGGGCTGTAAGACTATAGCAACTTTCCTTATGTTTTTTGTGCCTAATATTTTCTACCTGATCAAGACAGCAGCATATTTTAGGCTTTCTCTTGAACTAATAATTATGGGTTTTATTAATTTGACTGCAATTTTGTGTCTATTTTAATAATGAGTTTTATGAATTGACTGCAATTATTTGTCCATTTTGATATTGCAGCATTCATACCTTCCAACAAGTTTGAAAGGAAGTCTCACCTCAAGTGTTGATTCACACGTTTGCAAAATGTATATTTTGACACCAATCTCTGCTTAACCTTGAGACACAAGTTTGAAGCTGAATAAATGTTGTTTTTGTTTTGGTCTTTCATGTTATACAACTCTGGTATACATCCAGATATAAAAGTCATATAAAATATGAAGTCTGTAATAATTTGATTATCGTTATTTACAATCGATTAGAAGCAAGTGGGTTTTCATTTCTGACATTTCAATTAACGAAATATGTTTAATTACGCAGTATCTTTCCAACGTACAGGATGTTCATTTCACATAACTTTTAGTTAATTGAAATTTGAAATTTAGTATGTTTCCAATTTTTAATTATATTTAAATTGACATCATTGTGCTGCATAGACAATATGGTATAATTATGTGTGTTTTTTAAACTTGTTAAAAAAATGTGTTAAATGAATGAATAAGCTAATTAAGTATATTCACTATTTTAGATATAAGAGTTTTGTATTGTATGTCTCACCAACAAAAATATGATAGACTATGGTTGTGTATCTTGTAATGTGAATTTTGGGTGATGATATATTATAATATAAGATTGTAAACAAAAAATTGGAACTATAGATTATTCACCAAAGATTAGAGATAACTAAATCTTGAAAATCTAAGTGTCTAAGATGGAATTGTGACAAATATCTTATCAAGGAGCATGATCTTGTCCTAATTTCTATCCTCTATTGAGAAAAACTAAATCTTTAGAACTTGTTGTATATCCTAGATTTGGAATAATTGTGGTGCAAATTTAAGAGCCTTATTCCCACTTACGAATGCTTCAAATAGGGAAAATAAGAAATGAAAATATAATAAGAAAACAACAAATTATTACCAAATGGAAACCTTGAATGTGTTGGATATGCTCTTAGATGCTTGATGTGGAGATGTTGGTTGTTCCTCAAATTAACATGTATGATGCAAGGACTTTTGGAGGTCATGACTTTTGACCGGAGAGTCCTATTGAGCTAAAATTTTACATGGAGAAGTATCTTGAAGAGTTGAGTTAAGGATTAGAGCAATTCTTGACACTTTTCAAGGCTATTTTTAGTCATCTAGGAATTCAAACTGAGGTCTTAAGGATTTTTATTTAGTTTCAAACTTTTAGTTAAAAGTTAAAATGTAGATTTGGTAAGAATTTCTATAGTTAAAGGGTTTTTTTTTAAATTTTTTTAAAGATGGAATGGAATGAGGAATGAATGGAATTGATGATTTTTTTTTAGTTTTTCTATGTTTTGTTCTTAATAATAATGATGAGTTTTATGTTGGGAATCTCAACTACATCATTTGGTACATCAGAGTAGGAAGATGGTTGGAAGAGGAAGAGGAAGAGAAGGTCTTGCCCATATGGATAGGGATATGCAAGATCTGCAAAGGCAAGTAGCAGAGCTTGTAGATATAATAGAAGATGGGAGAATAAGACAAATAGAGGATGGTTTTGATGGAGGACAAGGAGATGCAGATCAACATCTTGAGAATGAAAAGGAAATTAGATCACCTAACCTTTGAAGAGAGGATGGTTAGAGTTTTAGAAGGAAGAAATGAAGGGATTAAAGTTGAAGTTTCATATTATGTAGGTAGTCTCAAACCAAAAGAGTTAATGGATTGGTTGAACAACATGGAGAATTTTTTTGAATGGAAGATTATGACAAAGTAAAAGAAGGTGAAGTTTGCATGCACCAAATTGAAGGGTCATGTAATGATCTAGTGCGATCATCCACAAAAGCAAAGATCTAAAAATGGGAAGGATAAAATTAAGACATGGAGCAAAGTGGAGAAAAAATTGAGAGAGAAATTTCTACCTATGGACTATGCACAAACCCTTTTCGTAGGTTTCAGAATATGAAGTAATACTTGTTTATTGTGGAAGACTACACCAATGGGCGTGTGCATAGAAATGGTGTATAAAAAATTGGGTAAATGGAGAATTTTCTACATAATATGCTTGTGTTATGTTCAAAATCAGATAACAAAATCGTATTATAGCTTGGTAAATACCAAGTCACAATGAGGGAACATTTTGTGCCTTACAAAACATGAGCATTTTTTGTCACTTAAAAAATGTGAGCACATTTTTGTTTTATAAAACATGAGTGCATATTTTAAGCCACAAAATGTGAGTGTGTTTTGTAAGCCAAAAAACACAAGTGCATTTTTTAAGCAAAAAAATGTGAGTGTGTTTTGTAAGTCACAAAGCACGAGTGCATTTTGTAAGCCATAAAACATGAACATGTTTTGTGGCTAATAAAATGTGCTTGCATTTTGTAGCTTATAAAAATGATAAAGATAGAGAGGGAGAGGGAGAGAGGAAGAGGGTGAAGAGATAAAGAGAGAGGAAAGATAAAGAGATAGAGAGATAGAGAGATAGAGAGAGACAAAGATATGGAGAGGAAGAGAGTGGGGGGAGAGGGAGAGATAGAGAGATAGAAAGAGATAAGAGAGAGGGAGAGATAGAGAAAGAATGGAAGAGGGGAGATGAAGAGAGATATAGATTGTGTGAGAGAGATAAAGATAGGTTGGAAAAGAAATGGAAAGAGGACAAAGAGATAGAGATAGAGATATAAAGATAGATACAAATAGAGTTAGAGAGATAGAGAGATAGAGAGGGAGAGAATAAGATACATGTAAAGATATAGTGAGAGAGAAAAAAATATTGAGGGAGAGGATGAGATTGAGAGATAAAGAAGAGGAAGAGGGGGAAGAGATGTATATAGATAGTGAGAGATATAGAAAGACATGTACAAGGAGAGGGAGAGATAAAGAGAGAGGGGGAGATAAAGAGATAGAGAGGGAGAGGGAGATAAAGAGTGATGAAAGTGAGATAGAATGAGGGAGATAGAGAGAGAGATAGAGTCAATGAGGGAGAGGGAGAGAGGGATAAGGAGATATAGAGGGAGGGAGAGAGAGAGGGAGAGAGAGATATATATAGAAAAAGAGAAATGGTGGGAAGGAGAGAGGAGAGAGTGAGGGAGAGAGGAGGGAGAGAGAGGGAGGATAAAGATATATATATAGAGGGATAGATAGAGATAGAAAGTAGGAAAGAGGGGTAGAGTGCGTGTGAGAAGGAGATGGATAAAAATATAAATGAATGGTGAGAGATAGAAAGAGTTAGAGAGAGAGGGAGATGGATAAAAATACAAAGAGGGAGGATAGTGAAAGATAAAGGAGGAGAGATAAAGAGATAGAGAGGGAGAGTGAGAGAGATAGAAAGAGGGGGAGGGAGAGAGATAGAGAGATAAATAGTGAGGAGAGAAACATAAAAAAAAGGTGAGAAAGAGATAAGAGGAGATGGTGAGGGAGAGAGAGGATAGAGAGACATAGATGGATGAAGGGAGAGAGAGAGAGGGGAGGGAGAGAAAGTGGAAGGGAGAGAGATAAAGAGAGAAGGATTATAGATAGATATAGAAAGAGATAGATTGGGAGAGGGAGATATAGAGAGATAGAGGGAGAGACATACTAGACACACACACACATATAGATATATATGTATATGTATATAATATATATTTATATATATATACATATATTTATATACATACATATATACATATATATCTATATATATACACATATATCCATTTACATACAAATATATATATATACAGAGACAGAGGTGGTGTGTGAGAGAGATAAAGATAGGGAGGAAGTGAGATGGATAGAGAGGGTAAATAAATAGTGATAGAGAGGGAGAGATAGAGATATTGAGATATATAGGGAGAGAGATCGAGAGATAGAGAGGGAGAGGGTAAGAGATGAATAAAGAGATAGTGAGAAAAATAGAAAAAGATAGAGGGAGAGGATGAGATAGAGAGATAAAGAAGAGGGAGGGGGGATAGATAATGGAGATAGTGAGAGAGATATAGAAATAGATGTACAAGGAGAGGGGGAGATAGAGAGAGAGAGAGAGGGTGAGAAAGAGAGATGGAAGAGAGATAGAGGGAGATAGATTCAAAGAGGGATAAGGAGATAAAGAGAGGGAGAAAGTGAGATAGAGAGAGAGAGAGAGAGAGAGAGAGAGAGAGAGAGAGAGAGAGAGAGAGAGAGAGAGAGAGAGAGAGAGAGAGAGAGAGAGAGAGAGAGAGAGAGAATGAGAGAAATGGAGGGAGAGAGAGATGGAGAGAGGGAGGGGGAGAGGAGGGAGAGAAAGTGAGGATATAGACATAGAAAGATGGATAGATAGAGATATAGATAGAGAGTATGAGAGAGAGAGTGTAAGTTAAAGAATAGACACATAAATAAATGGTGAGTAAAATAGAAAGAGATAGAGGGAGAGGAATATTAAGAGAAAGAGAGAGGTGGAGGATAGTGAAAGATAAAGAGAGGAGAGAGAGACATCAAGGGGGAGAGATATAGAAAGAGGAGGGAGAAAAAGTGAGAGTGAGAGAAACACAAAGGAATGGTGAGAGAGATAAGAGGAGAGGGGAGGGAGAGAGAGGATAAAGAGACATATGTGGATTAAGGGAGAGAGGAAAGAGAGATAAAGTTGGAGGGATAGAGATAAAGAGAGGGATGATAGAGAGATATATAGAGGTAGAGAGTAAAGAAGGAGAGGGAGAGAGACAAAGAAAGAGTGATATATATATATATATATATATATGTCTCCCTCTACCTTTCTCCCCCTCTCCCTCTCTATCTCTTTATATATATATATAAGTAGAGGGAGAGATAGGGAAAGAGAGGTAGAGGGAGAGATTGAGAGAGATAGAGATGGTGTGTGTGAGAGAGATAAAGATAGGGAGGAAGAGAGTAGAGAGGGAGAGATAGAAATATAGAGATAAAAAGATATAGATGGAGAGGGTGAGAGCCAAAAAAATTTATAGTGATAGATATATAAAAATATAGAGGGAGAAGGTGAGATAGATAGATAAAGAAGATGGAGAGGGAGAGATATATATAGAAATAGTGAGAGAGATATAAAGAGATATATGAAGATAGAGAGATGGTAGAGATAGAGATATAGAGAGGGAGAGAGAGAAATAGAGATGGGTGAGAGATAGAGTGAGGGAGATATATATAGGGTCAAAGAGGGAGAGTGAGAGATAAAATGAGATAGAGAGATAGAAGGAGAGAAATGGGATATGAGATATATATAGAGACGGAGGGAGAGTGATAGAGATATAAAGAGAATGATGATAGATAGATAAATAGATAGGAGAGGGGAGAGAGTGAGAGAGAGAGGGATAGGGAGAGAAACACAAATAAATGGTGAGAGATAAAATAGATAGAGGGAGAGGGAGAGGGAGAGGGAAATAAAGATAAAGAGAGGGAGATGGAGGGAGATAAAGAGGGAGAGGGAGGGAGATAAAGAGGGAGAGGGAGGGATATAGAGAGGGAGAGGAAGAAGGAGAGATAAAGAGGAAGGGGGAGAGATATGGAGAGATAAAGAGTAAGATGGAGAAAAGTATAAAGAAATGGTGTGAGATCTATAGAAAAATAGAGGAGGGGGAGAGGGGCAGAGGAGGAGGGGGAGAGAGAGAGATAGAGAAAAATTAAGGGAGAGGTTGTGGTAGGGAGAGAAACACAATTGGAGTGATGAAAAAGCAATTCAAACTTGATGTTATTCATTACACCTTTCATTTTAGATTTGGTACTTAACATTTTTTGTTTAATTTTAGTCTACATATCATGTATACCATCTTCTATATAGTGAACATTTTTATCTAATCAAGACAACAACAAATTTTAAGTCCACTCTAATCTAAAATATAGATCTATATCCTTTTTTTTAGGTTTTTTGTTGTGGTGTGTAGAAATTATTGAGTTGATTTGAAGTTTTATGTAAGAAGAATGGAAAAAAATAGAAAGGAACCAAGGATTGAAACAAATAGGAGATTAGAAGAGGAAAAACTAGAAAAATAAATGCTATATAAAGGAATATAAAAAATAAGATACACTAATACACACAAGGGATAAGTTCTCAAAGAGCTAATATATACATTATGAACTAATCTAACACTTAAAATTATAAAGTTATATTTACATGGTATGTTAGGTTCATCAAATCAAAGAACACAAAATAAGTATAATTAAGTTAACTAAGAAACCCTGATTATAACTAGGTGTTATTTCTTGTGTATTTGTGGAGATACAACAAACTAAATCCTTTTAGACTCATTATAATTAGCCTAACACAAAACTAAATTAACATACACTAGAGATGAGTCTAAAAATATGTGGCCAAGAGACATAACTTGGAAACATAAATTTTCAAAATGGAAGAAAAAAAACATTAAATAGGACTAAGAGAGATTAAATTGTAAAAAACTAAATCAAATACAATTAAGATGCCAATGTTACCAACTATATGGGTTGACAAATCATATTAGAATTGATTTTCCAATTTTAGAAGCTACAAGATGTGCCCTCTACCAAAGGGGTTATGTGTATGTTATACAAGTGTCTAGATAGGGGCACTAAGTAGATACAAATGACATAGGTTTCTAGAATATAAAGAGATAGAGAGATAGAGAGGGAAAGGGAGAAACATATAGATATAGTGAGGGAGAGATAGATGAATAAAGAGAATTTAAGTGAGAGATAGAGTGAAGTAGAAATAGAGAAGGAAAGAGGGAGAGGGAGAGGGAGACATACAGAGAAAGAGAGATGGGAAATATATACACACAAACATAGAGATGATTTTTGAGATAGATAAAGATAGGTAAGAAGAGATATGGAGAGAGAGAGAGGATAAATATGGAGAGGGAGATAAAATAATAAATATAGAGAGATAGAGAGCTAGAGGGTAAGAAAAATATAAAGAGATAGGGAAAGAGATAGAAAAAATAGATGGAGACGATGAGATATATAGACATAGAGCCAAAGGGGGAAGAGTGTGAGAAGTTGGGTTATTTACCAATCATATTTCACTTTGACTATCACAATAAAATGTAATAGCTCTTGACTTACAATTTTTTTCATGTACTCTACTTTCATAGTACACAAAGTGACCTATCCTATTTATTACTCATGTGGATATAATTGTACCACCCAACATAGAGAAAAAAAAATCCATTAGTGGGTCTTCTTCTATTGATATCTCTAGCCCAATCTAAATCCAAAAATCTATGAATAAAAACTAAATATCTAGTCACTATAGGATAACCATGAGAGATTAAGGAATAATTAGAGGTTCCCTACAAATACCTTAAGACCATTTTCATTGCATCCCAATGTACTCATCCACAATTATCTATAAATATAAAAGGTAATCCCATAACTTGGGAAATTTATAGTATGGTATATATTATAGCATACACTAAAATCCCAAATACACTAGAATAACTTGTACTCTACTCATATCCTCCATCTCACTAGGATAAATTGGACACTAATAAATAAATAATTTTTCCTCTATCATAACATGAACACTAATGGCCTATGATATATTATGCTAACTTCTCCAATATACTAAGTTCACATGTTTACTCTAGCCCAATAAAAGTTTTTTGTTCACTCTATCTCTTTTGATCTCCATCTCCAAAATCTACCTAGATTTCCCTATTCTCTCCATCTTAAACTATGCTTAAAGTGAAGAATGAAATTTTAAATTAAATATTTCTCATTATCAAAAAGAAAAATATTATCAACATATAACATAATAATGAGAATATGATTGCCATCCATTTTATAGTAGATTTCAAAAATCCCAAACATAACACAAAAGAATTTAGAACTTTTGGTGGCACATAGAAGGATATTTCTTAAGACCATAAAAACATTTTTCAACTTACAAATCAAATGTTCTTTAAATTTCTCAATATAGTTACCTCAACCATTATCTATTCCCTCAACCTAGGAATAACCCCTCATAACCAATCTTTGGTCCTTGCACTTCTCAAAACTACCATTAAATATTTTTTTCATTCAAACATCCATTTGCATCCAATAATATTTTGTCCATCATGAAAAGGTACTAGGTACCATGTGTTATTTTTCTAAAAACCAACCATCTCCTTATCCATGGCATCTTTTTAGGACTTTGCATCATTCATACACATAGACTCCTTTACAATCCTAGGCTCATTAGTGTTAGTAATAAAAATAAAAGTACATCTATCAGAGGGAGTATACCTTTTGGGTTACTTAATTTTTCAAGTGGACCTCCTTAATGATTGAGGTGGAGGTTCCATCTCTTCTTTATAAATCTCTAATCTCTCTTCATCTTTAGATCCTTCATGGTTTCTAGTTCAACCGACTTAGTCTTTAAGGTTAGTTGAACAAAATATTTCTTTCCACCCATCTCTAGCTAAAATACTATAGGAAAAGACTTAACTTCTCTAGAGTTAATACTTATTCTATACCAAACTATCTCAACCATAGGGTCCCAAAGCTTGTATCGTTTCACTCCAACACTATAACCAATAAAGATACATTTCACATCCTTTTTCTCTAGCTTTAATTGCTTCTCCCTAGGCACATATGCATATTCCTCACAACCAAATACTTAAAGATGTATCAATGAAACATTTTTTCTTGAACACACTTCCATAAGTGCCTTGTCAATAAGAGATAATGTCAGAGACCTACTAAGTAGGTAACAAGCTATGAAAATCACTTTTTACTATTTTTTATTTTAGGCTAACCCCACTTAGAAGCATAATCCTAGCCCTTTTTATCAACACAATGTTAATTATTTCTACAAATCCATTCTATTGATGGGTGTCTAGACTTGTCTTATAGCTTTCTATCCCACAATCTTTATTGAATCTATCAAAATTTGTTTAAAATATTTCTTTCCACCCATCTCTAGCTAAAATACTATAGGAAAAGACTTAACTTCTCTAGAGTTAATACTTATTCTATACCAAACTATCTCAACCATAGGGTCCCAAAGCTTGTATCGTTTCACTCCAACACTATAACCAATAAAGACACATTTCACATCCTTTTTCTCTAGCTTTAATTGCTTCACCCTAGGCACATATGCATATTCCTCACAACCAAATACTTAAAGATGTATCAATGAAACATTTTTTCTTGAACACACTTCCATAAGTGCCTTGTCAATAAGAGATAATGTCAGAGACCTACTAAATAGGTAACAAGCTATGACAATCACTTTTTACTATTTTTTATTTTAGGCTAACCCCACTTAGAAGCATAATCCTAGCCCTTTTTATCAACACAATGTTAATTATTTCTACAAATCCATTCTATTGATGGGTGTATAGACTTGTCTTATAGCTTTCTATGCCACAATCTTTATTGAATCTATCAAAATTTGTTGAAAAAACTGTCATTATCTACCCTCAAAATCTTAATTCTTCCTACTAGTCTTATTCTTTGTAAGAATCTTAAAATCTTTAAAATGATTGAATGGTTTATATTTACCTCTAATAAAATATACCCATGCCCTTATACTAGAATCATTAATAAAAGCAACATAATGCATAGATTTGGAAATAAAAATAACATTAACAATACCAAGTACATTAGAATGGGTTAAATCCAACATCATAACAGATTTATGAGAATTAGAGTAAAATTGAAAGAAATTATTATATTTTATATATCCAATGTTCATAGAAATTAAACTCAATATTATCATGATATAGCCCCTCAATGATATTTTTTAATTTTTAGGGTCCTTAAACCCTCCTTTCCTATGTGATCCATCTTTGGTACCATAACATTGTATTATGTATTGGTAGGTTAGTCTCCAAGGCATTAGTACCCTTAGGTACCTAGAAATCATGATCATAAAAGTAGACACAATATGCCTCTTTGTTGGTAGTTTTAATGGTGAAGGTGAGTATTTAGTAGATTTTTTCACTGCAGGTATTGAAGAACTATTACACTAAACCATGAATACATATAATTGAATTAGAATGTCATTATGAACACCCTTAGCAAGATTCATAGTTCATCTATCCATATAGCACTCTCCACTTGAGTTAATCTCACATTTAGAAAGTAGGTCTTATGCAAAAATAGGGATATGTAGTACACCATTGATAACCTTCACTTATCCATCAAGCAATTGAACAAGGAATCTACCATATCCAACAATATTTATAGGAAAATCATCTCCAAGGTATGCCTTCATGCCATAATATTTTTCATATTTTATAAACTAACCTTAATGCAATGTGAAGGAAAGGGGACATAGATTCTATTGTCTACACACCTTTAAATGCATGCATAATCACAGTAGTGAAGAATAAAACACCTTCATCCTAGGAGGATCTCTTAGAATCATCATCAAAATATACTTTTTTTTCTTCTCATCCTCTTAACAATATCTTCCTAAATTTCTAAATTTTCTATTTTTGACACTAAAATTATTCACCCGATCATTAAACCTTAATAATCATCAAATCATTCCCCAATAATAGTATTAACTATCATTTATTAATCATCATTTTCATCTCAATAACTTTAACTCCATATGTTTGCATCAATTAACTCAGTCTTTATTTAAAAGCTCTTTATTTCATCAATAATTAACTCCATATAATTTTAGAAGCTTCTCATTCACTAGTTAGTAAAATTCACCTTTGAATAGAAAGTCAATTCTCACATTTATCAAAACTATTAAATTTAATAAGTCATTATTATCCTCTAATCAATTTGAAATAAAAAATTACATTTAACATTTGAGTTAAATCCACAATCTCTTTAGTTAACTCAAGTGTTTGATCTCATCCTCATTTCTAAATTGATTTTTCTATGGAAATTCTATAAATCGGATCATTCCTTCATTATTTTCATACAATAACACTTATGGAAGTTTACTATATTGAAATCTATCATCAATAGAATGTAATGTGCATTAAATTGGTGTAAAAAAGTGGCCAAAATATAAAATTTGATAATAATGTGAGAATATTATTGTGAAAAACGCAAAATGCACTCATGTTATGAATTAGTATTACTAGGACATAATGCAATCATGTTTTTCATTTTTCATAATAATGCACTCACATTTATTTTTTAGAAAACACTCACATTTTATTTTCATAAAATGTGCTTGCATTATGTTGAGCACAAAAAATAAGCATGTTTTGTTCTTAACATAATGTGATAATGTCTTGGAAAGTGAAAAGAAAGAAAAAAATATATACATGTTTGCAACCTTCAAACTCGACCCACAACAAGCCCTCTTTGTCAAATATTCTTGAAAATACAATCTTTCTTTGTAAAGTTAACTAGGATCTTCACAATGCCATGCCATAGAAGATGTAAATGTTTTGGAACCAAAATGTTCTTGCATTTGGAAAAAATGGATTATTTTTCATAAATTTTTGTTTTAATCTTTTTTAATAGAAGATCCTATAAACTATTGGATGTTTTGGATGTTTTGTTGATATGTGGTTGTCATTGATGTCAACACTAGTAGCATTTGGTGTATTAGAGGTTGTATATGTCGAGGATATTGAGAAAATTGTAAAAGAAAGTGTTCTAGGTTCCCAGTGGAATTGTGCAAGTCATGAAGGTGTCTTGTTCTTTAACTTGAATTTCAACTATTGTGGATTAAAATTTTTTATGTTGATTGTATCTAGATCATCTACCAAAATTTTCAGAGGTCTGCATATAGTTTTGATCATGTTGTGGTCTGACAGTATTTTTGTGGTCTTTGTCAGTGTTCCTGAGTGAAGTTTTTGTGATTCTGGAAATCTCAATTGTTGTGGATGTTTCTCTATTGTTTCTTGGTTCTATTGGATGTTTCTAGATCATTCTCTATCTTTGTGGTACATCCACATTGATCGGTGTGCTTGTGGTCAAAAAATTTTCCTACATATGTTCTAATTTTCTTGTTCTTGGCCAACATGTTGGTGGTAGCATGTTGTGGATCTTTGAGGAGGAATTAATTGAATTATTTTTGTGTTGGATTTGTGAATTTGGGTCCCCACTATGTTGTGCCCGACCTTGGTGGATTCACATTGAAAATTTATTTGTAAAATTGGGCCGACATTGAAAATATGTTTTATTTTCTTGGCCAACTAAGTTATTGATGAAATCTCATGTAGCGGATATATAAGAGTGATTGTTTCATTGGTGCAGTGTGTGGAAAAGGTGCTTCATGCGTTGGGTGTTCTCTTATGTGTGTATTTGTGAATATCATTTGATTGCAGAGCAAAGTGTGAAGAAGATCGAGCGAAGTGTGAAGTAGTTTGTGAAGGAGTTTTTTGTGCTTAATTGGAACTATAATCAAGCTTGTGCAGAAGCTAATTTTTTAGTTCATAGCCTCTTTATTTTAATCCTATTCTGTATTGTTGGGTAGTAAGCCCCTTCTATAATTGAACAGTGAGCTCTAGGCAGTGTGCTTGAATGCATGTGCATTCCCCTTTATTGATTTCATTATACTTTTAATAGGGTATAATCTTGTGGACTAACATGCATCGTGGTTTTTCTCCTAATAGGGTTTCCACATAAAAAATATTGGTGTTCTTTGTCTCTTTGATGTATTAATTATTTATGGTTAATTACTTATTCATCAAATCTGAGATTAAGTTAAGTAAAGTTTGAAAATTTAATCATTCTATGACAACTGATTCACCTGCCCTCTCAGTTGTTTGTCCTTGTTTTTCCAACAATTGGTATTAGATTAGGTTCCTCTAAAGAATTCTAAAAGCTTGAGGTGATCTGAGATGGCAACATTCAAGAAGGACAGTTCAAGATTTGATGTCCAACTAACTACTCATTGTGGAAATTTAGGATGCAATGTCACCTAAGGTGTATTGTTGAAGCCTACTAGAAGATTACAAAAGATTCATATATGTTATTCCTTAGAATGGTCCCTCCACTACTGATGAGATCAAAGATGTTGAAAACAATATCAGGGCTATTGAAGCTTTGGTGAGTGCTCTGACAGATTCAAAGATGGCTAATGTGGTAGGACTATAGATAGCTCATGATATTTGGACAAAGCTGGAAAATTTGTATGAAGGAGATGCACATGTGAAGATGGCTAAGCTATAGAGTTTAAAAGGAAAGAATGAGAATTTGAAGATGGGTGAAGATGAAAACATCACTTCTTTTACGAAAAGAGTAAATGAAATAGTGATGGGTATTACATGTGTTGGTGGTTCTCTAGATGAGGATGAAATTGTGGCTAAGATACTTAGATCCTTGCCTCCCTCCTACAAAGTGAAGGCCCATGCCATTGAATAGCTCAGATCGATAACAAAGATGTTAAGAGACACGCTGGTTGGTAAGCTTGTTGCTTTTGAATTAAGTGAATTTGGTGAATCTATTCTGAAAATTGAATCATCATTCAAGGCTACTATATCTGGAAATAACAAGCAAAGATATGGTCTGGGAGAATGTTCTAGAAAGATATCCAAGTATGATGAAGAACTGAAACAACTTGAAGATAAAGAAAGAGAGGTAGAAGAATTGGAAGCACTGATTATAAAGAAAGAAGGCGGAGGAAAAGGTAAGTATGAAGGATTGTTACCTATTAAATGTTTTTCATGCAATAAATAGGTCATTTTGCATCAAGATGTCTTGAAAGAGTTCCTATAACTAAGCCTAACAATTTTAGATTCCAAAAGAAATGTTACTTTGCTGAAGAAGGAGTGATAAAAACAAATTTGTAAGTATAAAGAAGAATGATGGTGGTATTCTAGGATTTGGAGACAACAATGCTGGTGTGATTCATGGCAGAGGTTCTATTTGTCTTTGTGGTAAGGATAACACTGATGATGTTCTTTATGTTGAAGGCTTGAAGCACAATGTTTTGAGTGTTGGATAGATGGTGGGAAAAGGATATGATCTACAATTCAAAGATGGAAGATGCAAGATACGTGGAAGTTCTGGCAATATGATTGCTACTGGTAAACGAATAAAAGATAATATTTTTCACCTAAATAATGTTAATGGGAGTTGTTTAATTGCTCAAGTAGATGAAATTTGGTTGTGGCATAGGAGGATGTGTCATGTAAATTTTGATAACATTGTCAAGGTAAGTTCCACTCAAGCAGTAAGAGATCTACCTAAGTTAGTAAAGCCCACTAACACAATTTGTAAGGAATGTCAGATGGGAAATAGACTAGAGTCTCCTTCCAGAAAAAATAGTTTCATTCAAATTACTTGCTGGAGCTACTACATATTGACCTCTGTGGTCCCTCCAGAGTCAGAAGTATTCATGGAGAAAGGTACTTTATGTCGATCATTGATGATTACTCTAGAATGATATGGGTTTCCTTCTTAAGAGAAAAATGTGAAGCATTGGAAAAGTTCAAAAGTTTCAAGCCTATTGCAGAAACTGAGAAAGGTCTAAAAATCAAGTGTTTGAGATCTAACAGAGGTGGTGAGTTCACCTCCAGGGAGTTCAACTCTTTTTGTGAAGAACATCAAATCAAAAGACAACTAACTGCTCCCTGAACCCCTCAATAGAATGGAGTTGTAGAAAGAAAGAATAGAAAAATCTTGGATGCTGCTAGAACAATGATGATAGAAGGAAATTTCCCCCAGAGCTATTGGAGTGAAGTTGTAAGCACTGTAGTGTATACTTTAAATCGGGTAAATATTAATGGAAATTTTGGTAAGACCCCTTTTGAGCTATGGTTTGGTTACAAGCCTACTGTTAAGTATTTCAAGATCTTTGGAAGCAAATGTTATATCAAGAGAGATGATGATATAGGCAAGTTTGATGTAAGAAGCGATGACAAAATATTTATAGGTTAGTCTACTAAAATCAAGGCCTATCGATGCTATAACAAAAGACTGAGAAAGATGGTTGAGAGTGCAAATGTTAGAGTTGATGAGGATTTTGTCAAATCATCCAGATATTGTGGATATGATTCAGATGAGGACAACACAAAATAAGGAAAGAATGTTTAGACATAGAATCAACTTCAAATTGTGCCATATGTTCCATATGTTCCAGTTGTTCTAGTAAAGCAACCTCAATTCATTTTGGTAAGTCAAGGTAGTCAGGAAGTAGAGACAAGTACAAGTGCAGAAGGAAGATTAGAAGAATCAGAAGTTCAAGAAAATTCCAAAACTCCAAGGTATGTAAAGATAAACCATTCTAAAAGAGAAATTATAGGAGATAAGAATAAAGGAGTGCAAACTAGAAGAAAGATTACAGAAGAGTACTGCTTGATTTCCAAGATTGAACCTAAAAATGTCATTGAAGCCTACCAAGATGAACACTGGATGGAAGCTATGAAGGAAGATCTGATACAAATTAAAAATAATGACATGTGGATATTGGTTCCTAGACCTAAAGATAAAAATGTGATTGGTACTAAATGGGTGTTTCAGAACAATTTGAATGAACAAGATGAAGTGTTCTAGAATAAAGCAAGACTGTTATGTAAAGTGTATTCTTAGATGGAAGGTGTTGATTTTGAAGAAACTTTTTCCCCTATTGCCAAAATCAAAGCTGTTAGATTATTTCTTGCTTATGCTACATACAAGGACTACAAAGTCAAAGTGCTAGTGAATTGGGCTAGAGATGTAGATGACAGGATGAAGTTGGTATCCTGGTTGAGCAAGAAGTAGAATTCCATTTCTCTATCTACTGCTGAAGTAGAATATATTGTTGCTGCAAACAATTGTATTCAAGTAATATGGATGAAACAAATGTTGAAAGATATCAGGGTGGTATATGAAGAGCCTATTGCCATATACTATGATAATTCAAGTACAATAAATATTTCAAAGAATCTAGTACTGCACTCTACGACAAAACATATATCAATCAAGTTTCACTTCTTGAGGGAGAAAGTGAATGAGAAAGAAGTCAGATTGGAGTATGTGCCTACCAAAGAGAAGATTGTAGACATCTTTACTAAGTCATTTCCGAAGGATACTTTTGAGTATCTCAGAGGAATGCTAGGGGTAATCACCCCTCTTGATGAGAACTAAGAGATGCATTTACTTGCATCAATCTGTGAGCTACATTGCTATATTCTGATCCAAATTGATGTTCCCATGGCTACTACTTAGGGGGAGTAGTCAAATGTGTAGATATGTGGTTCAGAGTGTGTATATGGAAAGGTCATGATTACCTTTTCCATTGATGTCAAAGGGGGAGAAGTGCAATGTGAAAAAACCTTTTAAGGGTCGAAGAGAAATTGAGGAGAAGAGTCAAAACCAAAGGGAAAGTGAGTGTGTTGGGTTGATGGTATTTTTCACATCATGTGTTGCCATCAATGACAAAGGGGGAGATTGTTGGATGTTGTGGATGTGTTGCTAATATTTGGTTGTCATTGATGTCAACACTATTAGAATTTGGTGTATTAGAGGTTGTATATGTCGAGGATATTGAGAAAATTGTAAAATAAAGTGTTCCAAGTTCCTAGTGGAACTGTGCAAGTCATGAAGGTGTCTTGTTCTTTATGTTGAAGTTCAACTGATGTGGATTAAAAGGTTTTCTTTTGAGTGTATCTAGATCATCTACCATAAGTTTCAGAGGTTTGTACATAGTTTTGATCATGTTGTGGTTTGACAGTATTTTTGTGGTCTCTATCAATGTTCCTGAGTGAAGTTTCTGTGATTCTGGAAATCTCAGCTGCTGCAAATGTTTCTCTATTGTTTCTTGGTGCTCTTGGATGTTTCCAGATCGTGCTCTATCTTTGTGGTATGTTCACATTGATTGGTGTGCTCATGGTCAGAAATTTTTCCTGCATATGTTTAGTTTTTCTTATTCTTGGCCGACATGTTGGTGGTAGCATGTTGTGGATCTTTGAGGAGGAATTAATTGAAGTATTTTTGTGTTGGATTTGTGAATTTGGGTCCCCACTATGTTGTGGCTGACCTTGGTGGATTCACATTGAAAATTTATTTGTAAATTTGGGTCGACATTGAAAATATGTTTTATTTTCCTGGCCAACTAAGTTATTGATGAAAGCTCATGTAGCAGATAAATAAGGGTGATTGTTTCATCGGTGTAGTGTGTGGAAAAGGTGCTTCATGTGCTGGGTGTGCTCTTATGTGTGTATGTGTGAATATCATTTGATTGTAGAGAAGAGTGTGAAGAAGATTGAGTGAAGTGTGAAGTAGTTTGTGAAGGAATTTTTTGTGCTTAATTGGAACTATAATTAGGCTTGTGCAGAAGCTAATTTTTTAGTTCATACCCTTTCAATTTTAATCCTATTCTATATTGTTGGGTACTGAGCCCCTTCTGTAATTCAGTAGTGAGCTCTAAGCAATGTGCCTGAATGCATGTGCATTCCCCTTTATTAATTTCATTATACTTTTAACAGGGTATAATCTTGTGGACTAACATCCACCGTGGTTTTTCCCCTAATAGGGTTTCCACATAAAAAATATTGGTGTTCTCTATCTCTCTGATGTGTTAATTGTTTATGGTTAATTTCTTATTCATCATATGTGAGATTAAGTTAAGTGAAGTTTGAAAAGTTTATCATTCTGTGACAACTGATTCACCCCCCCTCTCAGTTGTCTGTCCTTGTTTTGCCAACATAAACCCTATTCCAAAGCCAAATTTGGATGATGAAATGTTAGAAACAACCTTAAAACACCTAAGTCTCCTCAAACACTTTTGTCAAATCCTAGAAAAATAAAAAAAGGATTTAGTAGAGCAATTAAAAGAAAATAGAATTAAAATTATAGAATTAGTTACAAAATTGAAGGACTCAACATAAAACCCCACCATAGATCACTTGCTTCATCATTGAAAGAAATTGTAAACAATGTTGACATGATATGACAAGTCAAATGAATCAATAAATTTGTTATAAATATGGATGTCATGGATTTTAGGCAGCAAAATCATCCTATGATGAAGTGAAGAAGAATGAACTAATAAAAGAAAAAATATGTTCTCTTTTTAAGGACCCTAGAACCAACACACCCCTTGTTGTGGCTTAAAATATATTTTCAATAGATTGGTAAAATCATAATGAAATAAAAAATATTTTTTGAGATAGGAGTTAGATGGTCTTTGACAAACCTCTGTGTAATAACCATGAGGTACCATTATATATTTTTAGAAAACTTTATTGTGAGTTTGCTCTTCACAAAATTCATAGTTATTTTAATGTGCGAGATTTTAAAGGTAGAGGTGGAGACGTTTCCTAAGATAGAATGGGATCTCATTTGGTAAGAAACCATCAACAAAGTTTATTAGCACAAAAACCTATCCATCATGTGATGGCTCCCTTAGTCATCAAGGATAATATGGAGGTGCAAACTCTCCATACAATTGCTAGCCTCACAAACACACTTATAGAGAATGAAACATAAATATCCCAATCTTCTACTACAACAAATGATCTAAGAGATTTACCATATAGTTCTAATGCTCCTAGATCTCACTTATGCTTGAAGGGCGAGTGCAGAAGGATGGTGCCAGGCCAAAAAGTGGCCAACCCCTTTAATTTTTTGAAAAATCCAAAACCTGAGCACATTATAATGTGCTCACATTATGGCTTAGAGTGACCAAGCCTCAGGCTCGGCCACTACAAGGCCAAAATGCACTCATGTTATAATGAGAGCATGTTTTTCTTTATATAAACAAAAAAAAATCATTTCATTCCAATTTCGGTATCAGGACATAATAACCCGGCCAAAATAACCTTGGACAGAATAACCTGACCAAAATAACCCAAGGACAAAATAACCCAAGGTCATAATAACCCATGGACAAAATAACCCATGGTTATTTTAGATCAAGCTAGTAAACTAGAAATGACATAAAATAAATTATAAATATGATTGTGAGGCACCATAGAGGCTATTTAGGTCATTTTTAGACAATATATCCATTATACACCCCTAAAATAGCCTTAAAACACCTTTAATATGCTTAAATAACCTATAAAATGGTAAATAATTATAAAAATAAAGGCAATTTCGTGGGAATAAGTTGATTAAGAGTTATTATGAAAAGATATAAATGAAAAGGCATTAAGAAGATATATAAAGTGGTAGAATTAAGAGAAGTAAAGAAAGGAAGAAGGGGAGAAGAAGTAAGAGTGTGTAGAGTGATAAGAAGAGGAGAAATCCAAATTCATAAAAGAAGATATTTTTTAATATATTTTTTTGAACACTATTTTAAATTTTCCTAGGGTTTTCTAAAAGAGTACAAAAAATTAATATACTTTTTAGGGAACCAACACATTCTTCATACTTTTTAATATATACAATGCCTCTTCAATTTTCAACAAGTCAAAAAAACAAGAATTTACTTATTGTAGATGGTTACACATTTTCATTTCATCGACAAGGCATCAATAAAATGATCTTGCATTGTGTGGAATATTTTACAAATAAATATTCAAGTCGGTGCTATACTACGACACAAATAGAATCTAGTGATGTTATTAGTAGTACAAAACATAATCATGCTCCAAAACCTGAGATGATCACCGTCAAACACAAATTGAAAGAAATGAAAGACATGGCATGCTCAACTCAAGATTCTACAAGAAATATCATCATACTTCATGCTCTAATATTTCATTACTAGTAGTAGGAACAATACCATCAACCCATGCATTATCCAAAACAATTCGAAGAAAAAGATTAAGATTTGAAGCACCACCACCAAATCCTCACACATCGGCAGATCTTATCTTACCAGTTGAATATACAATTACCAATAGAGGGAAAAAGTTTATTTTTCATGACAGTAATGATGAGAATCATTTTTTAATGTTCACCACAACACAAAATTTACAATTACTGAAAGAATCTGAAAATTGGTTTAGTGACGATACATTTAAAACAGTGCCAAGTATTTTTCAATAGTTGTACACGATTGTTGGCTTGAAAAATGATGCAATATTTCCACTCATTTATATTCTTATGAGCAACAAAACAAGAACCACCTATACACAAGTACTTGCAAAATTAAAACAACTTCAACCTAATCTAAACCCAAAAACTATACTTATTGATTTTGAATTAGGTTTCATGGGAGCTATTTCTGAAAATTTTCCAAATGCCACTATTTGGGGATGTTTTTTCCACTTCTCTCAATGCTTGTGGAGGAAAGTTCAAGAAGAAGGTCTACAAACACGTTACAGTGTTGATGAAGTATTTGCATATGAGATCAAAAAACTTGTTACATTAGCTTTCGTGCCTTAGATAGATGTAATTAATGCATTCGAAACACTTATGAAATTTCTTTATTATATAGAATATGAGGAGACCTTTCAACCCATAATTGATTATTTTGAAGACACATGGATTGGTAGACTAACCAGAAGAGGCAACAGACAATCACCCAAGTTTCCAATCACAATGTGGAATTGCTATTCAGCTACTCAAGATGATCTTCCCATAACCAATAATACTATTGAGGGATGGCACAAAGGATTTAGTGAATTTCTTCAAGCATTGCACAACTCAGTCTAGAAATTCATCGAAGTAGTGAAAAAAGAACAAAGTCTCCAAGAGAATAGAATAGAGAAATATATGTCTAGATACACTAGGAAACCAAGTAGGAAAACATACTGTGAACTCAAAGAAAGAATAAAAAGATTGGTTGATGGTTATGACAACCATAATATTTTAGATTATATAAGAGGCATTGCTCATAATTTGACACTTTAATTGAAAATTTGAATAATAAAGTCTCTTTAGCAACATACATGTAATTTATAAATTTTGTTTTCCTTTCTCTATATTCTTATGGGGATATTTTGTCCATGGGTTATTCTGACCATGGGTTATTTTGGCTTGGGTTATTATGACCCTAGGTTATTTTGTCCCTGGGTTATTGTGGCCGGGTTATTTTGTCTAGGTTTATTTTGGTCAGTTATTATGTCCCGTAACCCCAATTTCTTGTTGTTTTCAATTTCCTCAATGGCTTGCAAACCATTAAAAATGTGCTTTCCCTCTAGGAAGGCTCAAACCACTTTATTTCTTTGCCAAAATTTCATCAAAATTCCACCACAATGCTAGGGACATCAAAGGAGTAGTTTGTTTGTGTGAATTTGTTATTAAATAGGTAGATTTAATATGCTTTTTTGATGTAAACTTATTTAATTTTGAAGAAATGATAATGCACTTCCTCCTCCTCAAAGTCTTGATTCATCTCATGCCCAAACCCCTATTGAAGAACCACACCAACAAACACCTCCAACAATTCCTCATCATGCTCCAAGAACTCAAGAAAATTTAATGGGGCAAATTGAAAATGACAGAAAATAAATTGAATTAATTGCAAGGTTGAAAGATCCTACAAGCTCAACCTTGCATAGAACCATGCTTGGTCAATCACTTGAATTGATAATATCACATGTAGATTCAAATAGCAAGAAAATAAGTGGTTAGTCGGAGAAGAGACAAGAGTTTAGAGAATTTAATGCAAATAGATTATCCTATAAACAAGTTAAGGATGAAAAAATTACAAAATTTGATAGCTTGTGTGCACTAATCACAAACCCTAGAACAAATCAGCCTTTACATCCTTCAAGAAAGAGGTTCCTTATCCATTGGTGCAACCACCAAGGGATAAAGAACAATTTTTGGAGGTGGTGATGGATGGTTTTTCGCCATCCTCCATGCAACAACAATGAGGTGCCATAAGACTTTTTGAGGAAACTCTACTTGAGTTTGTACAACTGCCAGCAAGACAAGCACTCGCTAGAATAATGTATGAGAATGTGAATATCCCTTTTATTGTGAAGGAGAGTGTTAAGGTTGATACATTGCAATCAATTAGTTCACTCACCTAGAGCCTTATATATATATATAGCATACCAATACTCTAGCATAGGGTGAGCTAGGTGAGTCTTCGAGGAGTAGAGTTCCACTTAATTATTATTACTCTTGTGGGTCACTTTGTGTTTATGATCCCATGCATATTTAGGATGTAGGTTCCAAGGGTACATTTGCAACTGATCAAATGGTGGTAACAGTTGCCCTCCTTAATGAGGCATTCAACCTTGATAGTTAGGTAAACATTAGAAAATTTATTGAATATAATTTATCAAATTTCATTTGTGAAATACAAGGTTAACTAAATTATTTGAATGATTATAATGAAATTTTAGGGTCATAACGTTCACTCTATTTTCAGTGGTCTCCCACCTCCCTATTACCTGACCACATTTACTGCAAAGGTATGTAACTAGTAAAGAATTATAAATATTACATGTGAATAGCTAAACATTATATGAACGGTATTCTTATATCCCATTTTGGATGTTGAATATGTTAATCTTGGAGCTTCAAAGGTAACACCGACTAGTGGAGGTGGTCATCGAAGTTTCACTCAGGTAATACATAATATTGATAATTTTAAAATAAAAATAGTGTATTTCATAATTGAATAAGTTTTAATGACTTGAAGATTCTAGATAGTTTGTAAGTATGCTTTGTACTTTTTAATTAATTTGATTTCAAGTTCTTATGCACTTAATAATCTATGAATTTTATTTGTTCATGTTGTTCTCCAAAAATATAGGCTATTAGCATCACTAGCTTGTAGCTCTTATCCTCCTATCTACCATCACTATATTGTAGCATACCATCTCTCTACTCACTATTGGGCTATTGAATGTTGCTCAAGATATTGATCTTATTACTAACCTTGTGCTATGTTGAATATGTTTATCATGATGACTATGTTATTGCATTCATACATTATGGTTGTAGAATTTCATTCATACCTTTGAAGTGCTTGACATCATAAATGACTGCTCTCTTGCTTTTTTGACTATATACTATCATATTCTATAAATTATATTCAATAGTATCTACTCCATAGACAAGGTACTATCCACTTATCATTTAGAAATATATGACCTCTTTCTATCCATTAGCAAGGACAATCCTCTATGAATATGATCATTAAAAGGACACTATCACTCTAAACTATCCTTTAATAATAAATTATGCAAGGTCCTCTTACACTATTGTACTAAATTTGTTACTTCTCCTATGAGACTATCATGTAGCATTGGATTTCATGTGGTTACCACCACATTCCTGACTATTATGTACTCTTTACCTTGAGGTATCTTGGTTGAAAACATATAAAGTATCTCATAAAAAGTTATCATCCACAATTATCGCTTGAAGCATTCTTTGGTATTGAAGTACATGTGTTTGTCCTATTACATCTTGTGACTTTAGACTATCATACTTAATATTATGTTTAATTGTCCTATTACAGTTCTTTATTTATGCTATATCCTTTATTGTTCCTTTTTTGTCCTTTATTCATCATTTCTCCTTGTGATCATTACTCTTCCTATGTGTGATGGGCACAACGATTAGTGCTTTTTCTATTTCTTTTCATATTCTTTCAAACACTTTACATATATTTTCTAAGTACCTTCCAGACAATACTTCCATGATATGATATCGTTTCATACATACTTTGCAACTTTGAACCTAGTTTGTGAATATGAAATATGGTGATAATATTCATAGTATTGCATGATTTAAACATGAGTATGTATGTATATGAATGGGATTTTGTGATTTAATTATGATGGTTAGTTGCATATGTAAGTTGTGTGGATTAACCTCTCTGCAGCTCAACACGTGGTAACAAGAATGAAGCATTTGTAGCAAGAACCAAAGCAGCAGAATAGGGGATCAATGGAGTTCAAGCTGCCTAAAGTGTAGGAAGCTATGGAGTTGAACATGAGTTATCATGGAAGGAATAAATGCTGAAGAAGGATACTTCTTCTAGAATTCTGAACAATCGCTTATGTGTTTCACATGCAAACTGTTTCATTAGAGTTCTTATTTGAATAGGTCTTTTCTTCGTTTTTAGTTAAAATGAATAAGTTGGTCTTAATTTCATATCCTCATAGCTAGGAGTGGGATTAATGATTACAATTAGTTAGTAGTTTGAATAAGACTCTCCCCATTTTTGTATAAAGTCAGGGGATGAGTTCGTAGTAAAGTTAGTTGGTTGTTATTAGTTGTTAGTAGTTAGTTTTCCATTTTCAAGTGATTTAAAAATATGTTGAAATGCAATTATTAAATACAATCTACAGGAAGGATTTTATTTGAATATCTAGTGATATGTAATGAATGGAGTTATGTAATGCCCCATCTTAATAACCTAAGAATGTTGCAAATGTGTTATAAAGGTGTAATAATTTTTTTTTAAAGTATTAATATTAAGTTAATTAATTACATACATTCATTAAGTTACTAAACGATTCACTACTTTGAGTTTTCCATAAGTGACTAAAGTATTTCGCATTGCACATATTAATAACATTAACATAAGATAAACATTGCATAACTTTGAAATTTCATTTGAATACCATTCATAATAACATAAAGTACATACATGTTTTTCCATACATTGCATTTGATAGAATATACAATACTCATCCATCTGATGAGGTAGTTCAAATAATAGTTACATTTTACAAATGATCACCTCACAACTTTTGAGGGATGTTTTTACAACACAAATTTACAATATACAATGTTGAAATAAGCATAAGTTTCCAAGTGCGAGCTCTCCATCCATGAAGCTCTCGATGCCATGATCACAAACTGGGGACCCAACGGAGTAAGGTGCATGTTCCACCCAACCATGTGGTACCCGTAGGTCCACCCCCCGTGCTAAGAGATAGTAATAAGGTTACCTAGACCTAATCTACTAACCCTAGACTCTAGTACTTAACAATCTATTGGTTACATTGCTTCCAGATTTAGAAAATTGATTGTTTCACAAACAAAAGGTTAACTGTTATTCTAGGTGGAGTGTCATCACAACGTTGCAAAGGTTACCCTAGTGTTTCTTCCTAGGTTCCGGCCCCCAATCCTTGGGTTACCCTGGTAACCTCTTACGAAACCCGGCCGCTATTGCATACAATTGTGGAATCGAATGTCTTTTAAAGGAACAAGACATCGATTTTCCATTCCAGGCCTTCTCATCTTATACTCATGACTGAAGTAGCTCAAGAGTCATAAGAGAGGCAAAATATCTTGTTAAAAGTTTTAAATCTATCTACTATGTCATTTAGTTATCACTGAATTAGTTAACTATTTGTAAGTTACCTTGACACCACTTTGTGTGTCAGCCCTTACAAACAGCCACTCCCCTCAACATAACATGGGAATCTAGGTTTTCAAGACTAGGGTTTACAAAGTGCACAAAAGATCAACACATAACTGTCAGAATTACCACAATAAATGTCTCAATTTCATTCACAAAATTATACTGCACTACCCTAGTTTGTTCAAACATAAGAAACCATAGTAAATTTTACTTTCCAAGAAAATACTACATCTAGAAGACTTAACAACACATAAAAACAAAATTCCCATTTGCCCAACAAAAGAGAACATGACTTTAAAGTAGCAAATCAGGAATTATAAATGTCTAATTTTTGGATTTATTAAATCCAGTCATTCAAGAGATTAACATAAAATTATAGCATTTAAATTAGTAACTCTTTTCTCAAATGACTAAAGAAAATTACTTTCTATAAAATTCTATTTATAACTTTCTCAATTTCACATAGAATAAAAAAAAGAATTAAATTAATTTTTTTCAAAAAAAATTATCTCAAATTCACAATATGTCATATTCTATTTTTTTTTCCTCACTTAATAAGTATAATTATAAGTATATATTTATATTTATTAATTCTTACAAAACTTTGTATATACATTGACCAAAAATACATACATATATATATACATATACATATATATACATATATATATGTATATATATAAGTATATTCCAATATAATATAAATTCCTTTAAATAACATTTCCGAATTTTTAATTCATAACAAATAAAATAAAAAGAATTCACATTTCTTTAAAGAAAAGCTTTTAACAATCTTTAAACTATTTATGATCCGCAGCCGAGCCACACACGCCTACCACAGTGGGTAGGGCGCGGCCCTTCCAGGGCTGCGCCCAACAGCCCATGAAGGCTGTTGTGCGCAGCCATGGAAGCTGCACCTTCCAAAAGTAAGGCTGGGGAGGGTTTCAACCCTCCCCTAAATTATTAAATAATTTTTTTTAACAACCGTTCACATTTCTGCAACGGTAATGCCGATCAATTTTTTTTTTTAAAAAAGAAAAAATATAAACCCTATGAAATCCATGTGGATTTTTATAAAAATAAAATTATATAACATTTCTCCCAAGAACAATATCGCCCATACGGCGATTTTATAGTACATAGGACTGGTAATTTAAAAAAAAATTAAAATCACATGTACAAGCAATACAATGAATAAATATGAAACCTTTCAAACTAAACTAGTTATTTAACTGGGTATTAATAAATAAAAATTTCTTCTCTCAGCCCCAGAAATACTCAATATTGGAATTCAATTTTTTTTTTTTTGAACAGTAAATATTTTCTCAAAAATTACTACCCCAATTTTCTTTTTCTAAGATTTTCACAGGGGTTTTCAAAACAAAACTTGTTTTGTATTCCTACTTTTTCTTATCTAAGTTCTTGAAGTTTCTTGCAATCAAACAACAGATTTTAATAGAAAATCTTCAGATATTAACATAAAATCTTCCTCAAGCACTAGCCATAAAGTTGCAATTTTAAATAATCAAATTTTCTTCTCAAAACAAAAAGAAACCAATATGACAAGAAAAATACCTGTAAATAGATGGTTGTCTGTAGAAGATACCCTTTTTGCCTGTAGCGTACAAATTCCAATCCCAAATCTTTCTCCAAAAGAAAATCTTCAAATCCAAGAAAGCTTAACCAACCACCAAGATCCTCCAAAGGATCTTCCAATTCCAAAATCAACCAAAAAACATTTACCAATTTTTTTTACAGAGCACCAGAATAATTTTTCCCGTGAGGAAATTCAACAACCTCTGTGATTTCCCCGAGATCCAAAATATCCTCTCCGTAACAAATTTTCAACAACCCCATTGCAATTATTACACTCACACACATGTCGAGAAGTGGTTGCAAAATATCTTCCCACCACTTCTCGGCAATCTTCCCATTTTCAATTTACATGCAAATATTTATTTAATTTATATTTTAAAACTAAATTTCAATTCACATGCATTTATTTTTATTTTAATTTCTAATTTTTAAATGCAATATAATTTACACACTTAATAATTTAATTTAATTAATTAATTTATTTAATTAAAATAGTTTAATCTTTTTAAGATCAACTATTTAACCAAATAAACTAATTAATGAATTAAATTATCAAGTAAGTAAATCTCTACCACAATTAAACATTAATTAAATAAAAATATTTAAAGCACAATAACTAACATTAAAATTAACCAATATTTAACTTTCAACAATTTATTCAAACAGAAAATGACAATACAAACCTATGACTCAAAACTAAAACAGACAAAGTACTAAGACCAGGATTATAGACTAGGCTAGGATAAACCAAACTACTATCTCCCGATCAACGTTTCCATTGAGTCTTGACACGCTCAGACCTGAGTACCTAGGTGGAGTCGGTGTCATGTACCTACAAATTCCTGCAACCAAGCAAATAACGTGCATACATATATATATATATATAAAACATTAAACAGACACACCGTGCGGAGAAAATCTTAGATATCGCAGGGCACTCGCAAGCGAGTGATGCGATTTCATTCTCCACACCAATACACTTCACAGCAAACTGACAAAATAAATTAACAGTTAGTCCATCATAAACATGTACATATCAATAAATAACTGAAAGTAAACATCTACGCTATATCAAAGCATATTAGAAAACAATAATCGCCATACAAAGTATCATCATGTCATAGAATAATCCACTATCACTCAAAACCAGTGATCAAAATATGCAAACAAGGTATCATAGTCTAACAATATGAAAACATAGCAACAAAAAGCATAAGCATAAACGGAGGGGTACTATATCCTCCCCCCCTAGGATCAGGCTTGCTCCTGAAAGCCTGCAAACAGATAGGGATAAAGTTCCCTAATGCATGTCGCATCCTCCCAGGTAGTTGAAGCCTCATGGCTAGGATCCCATTGGACCCTCACCTGATCAACGTCTCGACCCTTGAGACCGAGCGTCCGGTGTTGTAGAATGGCCACGGGCTCCAAAGCCAGCTGCCCGTCCTCTACCTGTAACACATTCCAATCAAGTACATGAGATATGTCGGGATGATATGGTCTAAGTACAGATACATGAAAAACATCATGAATACGAGACAAACTGGGTGGTAAGGCGAGTCGATACGCCACGGGACCAATTCTCTCTAAAATCTTGAATTGTCCAACGAAACGAGGCGCAAGCTTAGAGCCTTTTCCATAATGGATTGGACTCTTTCGCGGTCGCACTCGAAGAAACACTCTATCACCAACAGCGAACTGTTGATCAATCCTATGCGCATTGGCTTACTTCTTTTGCCTATCCTGAGCTGCTATCAAATGCTCTCTAATATGATCAACCTGTTGCTCCATATCACGAAGCATCTCAGGTCCAAGTAATACTTTATCCTCTAATCGATCCCAACTTAGTGGAGTTCGACAAGGACGACCGTATAATGTCTGAAATGGTGGCATACCTATGGAACTCTGATATCCGTTGTTATAAGCAAATTCTACTAAGTACAAGTAATCCTCCCAACGAGACTGTTGGTCCATTACGTACATCCTAAGCATATCCTCTAATATTTGGTTAACTCTTTCAGTTTGACCATCAGTTTGAGGATGATATGCTGAACTAAAGTTCAATTGTGTACCTAGAGCATGTTGTAACGAAGTCCATAAAGCTGAAGTAAATACAAGATCTCTATCCGATATAATCCTACGAGGAATCCCATGTAATCTAACTATGTCCTCCATGAATATCCTAGCTACAGATGAAGCGTTGTATGATGATCGTACAGGTGAAAAGTGAGCTACTTTAGTCAAATGGTCAACAGTTACCATAATGGCATCATGTCGACGTGATGACGTAGGTAACCCTACAATAAAATCAATGGATATAATATCCCATTTCCATTCGGGAATGAGATGTGGCTGCAATAATCCAGTAGGATGATGATGCTCAGCTTTAACTCATTGGCATTCAAGACATCTTGACACATAATCAGCAATATCACGTTTCATACCAGGCCAGAAATACAATTGCCGAAGATCGGCATGCATTTTCTTGACTCCTGGATGAGCTGAATATGGAGCTCTATGAGCTTCAGTCATTATTAATGTTCGAAGACTCTCAACATGTGGTACATAAATACGACCTAAATGCCATAATATACCATCCGATTCTAAAACATAACCAGTAAATTGACCTTCTAAAGGTCTACCCGATTCAATTTCTGACTTCACTTCCTGATATATTCTATCAGCAGGAAGTGTAGCCACTATTTGACCTCTCAAATCTACTTCAAGAGTAGTAGCAGAGATCTCATGTCAACGTTGGCTAAGAGCGTCAGCTACTAAGTTCTCTTTGCCTTAAACATATTTTACTTCAAAATCATACTCACACAAGAACTCCATCCACCGTCTCTGCCTAGCATTCAAGTTAGGTTGCGTAAAAATGTATTGTAAACTACGGTGATCAATATGAAGTTCGAAACGATGACCTAATAGGAAATGCCTCCAATGAACTAAAGCATGCACTACTGCAGCTAGTTCTAGGTCATGAGTAGGATAGTTTAATTCATGGTCCTTGAGTTTGTGAGACTCATAAGCAACCACACGCCCATCTTGCATCAATACTGCTCCCAAACCCTCTAAGGATGCATCCGTGCATTTCCACGAAATCCTTAGTAGGATCAGGAACAATGAGTATAGGCACATTAGTTAACTTTTATTTAAGTGTTTGAAAAGCCAACTAACACTGTTCTGTCCAAACAAACTTCTTCGCTTTTCTTTGAAGAGAAGTAATAGGATGACCGATCCTAGAAAATCCCTCTACAAACCACCTATAGTAACCAGCTAGACCCATAAAACTAAGAACTTCACCTACATTAGTAGGTGCGGGCCAATCCACAATAGCTTGGATCTTTGAAGGATCCACAACAATACCTTTTCCAGATATCACGTGTACAAGGTATTTTATTTCAGTTTGAAAGAAGTCACACTTCTTTAGGTTTGCATATAGTTGATTTTCCCTTAAACATTGCAATACCTGTCTCAAGTGTTCTTCATGTTCCTTCATGTTCATCGAATAGACTAAAATTTCATCGAGAAATACCTGGACAAAACGATCAAGGTATGTACGGAAAAACACCATTCATTAAAATCATGAATACCGAAGGTGCGTTCATTAACCCAAATGGTACTACTGTGAATTCGTAGTGCCCATAACGAGTTCGAAAAGCAATTTTATGGATGTCTGCTTCAGCTATACGCAATTGATGATAACCAGATTTCAAATCAATTTTAGAGAACACATTAGCTCCCTTAATTTGATCAAAAAGATCATCGATTGTAGGCAAAGGATAACGATTCTTAATCATGACCTTGTTCAATTGACGATAGTCAATGCACAGCCTAAGAGATCCATCCTTCTTCTTTACGAATATGACAGGTGCTCCCTAGGGGGAAACACTTGGACGAATAAAACCCTTTTCTAACAGTTCCTCTAACTGGATACAAAGTTCCTCTAACTCCCGAGTTGTCATTCTATAAGGAGCTCTAGATATAGGTTCAGCTCCAAGAACTAGATCAACCCTAAAGTCAATATCCCTCTTCTGTGCCATTCTAGGAATGTCATCAGGAAACACATCTGCGAATTCCCTAAGAATAGGATGATCATCAAGAGATACCTCTCGACTCTCACCCTCTTCCAAATCAGTAACTGTTGTTGCAAACAGTTGACATCCCTAACAAAGACATCTCTTTAATTGCATAGCAGATATCATCCGCAAAGAGATAGGTCTTTGAATACCTAGGATTTCCACTTTTGCACCTAAATCATCAATGCAATTAACTTTCTTAAGTCAACAATCAATTACAGCATGATAAGATGCTAACCAATCCATACCTAGTACTATGTCGTACGATCCTAAGGGTGTAACATATAAATCTACTAAGGTAGTTAATGTACCAATTTTAAATTCACAATTATATACTAAGTTTTCTACTACTACTTTCACCCCTGAGGCGAATTCAACTTGCCACTTACCACCTTGCTTTACCGCCACAAGACCACAACGGTCAATGATGGTTGGTGAAATCAAGGAGTAAGTGGCTCTAGAATCAAAAAGTATTGAAACACTAACACCATGTAACTTACCTGAAGTTTCGACCACCGTATTCTAGTGATTGGCTTGGTGGTCATTAACCACAGCATATACTGTATGTGCTCTTCCTGCATCTCCCGCCATAGGCTCTAAAGCTGTAGGTCAAAACCCATAACCAGTAGGAACTCTCATCGGACACTGCCTAGCTATGTGTCCCTGCTGCCCACATGAATAACATCTTATACCTATGCCTCTACCAAATCCTCTGCCACTCGAAGGTGCATTGGACTGCTGAAAACTACCCCTACTGATGGTAGACTGAGCACTCTGTGCAAGTTGATCCTGCCTATTGCACTTGTTGCATCACCAGTTACGACCCATTCCTATTTGAGGACTATTTTGTTGTTGTGGTTGAGGGTTATTGTTCTTTTCAGGTGTTCTTTGTTGTTGTTGCTGTCCACCCTTTGTGGGTGTCTGTTGGTTCCTAGAGGAACCACCTGTCTGTGCCTGTCCACCCCATGGACTAAAACCTGATGCAGGAGCACTCCTGTGTGCCCACCTAAAGCCATACTAAGGTTCTCCTCTACAATTTGAGCCTTCTCCACCGCGACTTCCATAGTCTTAGGCTCAAAGACTCAGACACCACCACTGATGTGGGCATTTAAGCCCCTGATAAAATACTATACTAGCATAGGCTCATCATCGCCAATACCAGCATACTGCTTAAGTTCATAAAACTTACGTTCATATTGCTCTACAGAAAGAGCTAACTGACATAGATCATGGAACTCGTCAGCCCTACGCTACTCCCAATGTTTCGAAAGGAACCGTGCTCTGAACCTCTCGAGAAACATCTCCCAAGATACAAAACCAATATCCAAATGGAGCTTCTGCTCCTGTAGGCACCACCAAGTAGAGGCGAATCCTCTCAAGTGCATAATAGCACATCTGGCATGGGTATTGCTACCGTAAGGGTGCATGGCGAAGCATCTACCCAAATCCAGTAGCCAGGTCTCAGCCTCTAAGCCACCTCCTGAACCATCAAAGGTAGGAGGGCGTGCCCTCAGTAAATCCCTCATATGACTTGCAATGATAGCATCCTGATGTGCTATGTCCTCTACTCTCCTAGGGGATCTATCCCTCTCTCTGACAACCTCCTGCTCATCTGCCTGTCTAGGTCCAAGACAAGCTAGGACCTCCTCTAAAAGTGGATGTATCTGAGAACCCTCTACTGCTGACTATTCAGAATTATGTCCCTCATTCCTCTAACCCATCTGTTCTGCCTGATCATTGTGGTGAGGGCTAGGAGGGGGAGTAACCTGAGGGATTGGCCCTCGGCCTCCTCCTCGACCTTTACCACGACCTCTTCCTCCTCCCCTAGGCATGTTCCTACACATAACAATAATGAGTCTTAGATACTATTCAACCAAGGCTAATAGTTGCGACACTACGTACTAAGTCAACCTAATGGGCTCATGATTACCCAAAGCGTCCAGTGTTTGTAACCTTGGCTCTTATACCAATCTGTAATGCCCCATCTTAATAACCTAAGAATGTTGCAAATGTGTTATAAAGGTGTAATAATTTTTTTTTTAAAGTATTAATATTAAGTTAATTAATTGCATACATTCATTAAGTTTCTAAATGATTCACTACTTTGAGTTTTCCATAAGTGACTAAAGTATTTCACATTGCACATATTAATAACATTAACATAAAGATAAACTTTGCATAACATTGAAATTTCATTTGAATACCATTCATAATAACATAAAGTACATACATGTTTTTCCATACATTGCATTTGATAGAATATACAATACTCATCCATCTGATGAGGTAGTTCAAATAATAGTTACATTTTACAAATGATCACCTCACAACTTTTGAGGGATGTTTTTACAACACAAATTTACAATATACAATGTTGAAATAAGCATAAGTTTCCAAGTGCGAGCTCTCCATCCATGAAGCTCTCGATGCCATGATCACAAACTGGGGACCCAACGGAGTAAGGTGCATGTTCCACCCAACCATGTGGTACCCATAGGTCCACCCCCCATGCTAGGAGATAGTAATAAGGTTACCTAGACCTAATCTACTAACCCTAGACTCTAGTACTTAACAATCTATTGGTTACATTGCTTCTAGATTTAGACAATTGATTGTTTCACAAACACAAGGTTAACTGTTATTCTAGGTGGAGTGTCATCACAATGTTGCAAAGGTTACCCTGGTGTTTCTTCCTAGGTTCCGGCCCCCAATCCTTGGGTTACCCTGGTAACCTCTTACGAAACCCGGCCCCTATTGCATACAATTGTGGAATCGAATGTCTTTTAAAGGAACAAGATATCGATTTGCCATTCCAGGCCTTCTCATCTTATACTCATGACTGAAGTAGCTCAAGAGTCATAAGAGAGGCAAAATATCTTGTTAAAAGTTTTAAATCTATCTACTATGTCATTTAGTTATCACTGACTTAGTTAACTATTTGTAAGTTACCCTGACACCACTTTGTGTGTTGGCCCTTACAAACAGCCACTCCCCTAAACATAACATGGGAATCTAGGTTTTCAAGACTAGGGTTTACAAAGTGCACAAAAGATCAACACATAACTGTCAGAATTACCACAATAAATGTCTCAATTTCGTTCACAAAATTACAGTGCACTACCCTAGTTTGTTCAAACATAAGAAACCATAGTAAATTTTACTTTCCAAGAAAAGACTACATCTAGAACACTTAACAACACATAAAAACCAAATTCCCATTTGCCCAACAAAAGAGAACACAACTTTAAAGTAGCAAATCAGGAATTATAAATGTCTAATTTTTGGATTTATTAAATCCAGTCATTCAAGAGATTAACATAAAATTATAGCATTTAAATTAGTAACTCTTTTCTCAAATGACTAAAGAAAATTACTTTCTATAAAATTCTATTTATAACTTTCTCAATTTCACATAGAATAAAAAAAAGAATTAAATTAAATTTTTTAAAATTTTTTTATCTCAAATTCACAATATGTCATATTCTATTTTTTTTTCCTCACTTAATAAGTATAATTATAAATATATATTTATATTTATTAATTCTTACAAAAATATGTATATACATTGACCAAAAATACATATACATATATATACATATACATATAAATATGTATATATATAAGTATATTCCAATATAATATAAATTCCTTTAAATAACATTTCTGAATTTTTAATTCATAACAAATAAAATAAAAAGAATTTGCATTTCTTTAAAGAAAAGCTTTTAACAATCTTTAAACTATTTATGATCCGCAACCGAGCTGCGTACGCCTACCACAGTGGGTAGGGCGCGGCCCTTCCAGGGCTGCGCCCAGCAGCCCGTGAAGGCTGTTGTGTGCAGCCATGGAAGTTGCGCCTTCAAAAGTAAGGCTGGGGAGGGTTTCAACCCTCCGCTAAATTATTAAATAATTTTTTTTAACAACCGTTCACATTTCTGCAACGGTAACGCCGATCGATTTTTTTTTTTTTAAAGAAAAAATATAAACCCTATGAAATCCATGTGGATTTTTATAAAAATAAAATTATATAATATTTCTCCCAAGAACAATATCGCCCATACGACGATTTTACAGTACATAGGACTGGTAATTTTAAAAAAAATTAAAATCACATGTACAAGCAATACAATGAATAAATATGAAACCTTTCAAACTAAACCAGTTATTTAACTGGGTATTAATAAATAAAAATTTCTTCTCTCAGCCCCAGAAATACTCAATATTGGAATTCAATTTTTTTTTTTTTGAACAGTAAATATTTTCTCAAAAATTACTACCCAGATTTTCTTTTTATAAGATTTTCATAGGGGTTTTCAAAACAAAACTTGTTTTGTATTCCTACTTTTGCTTATCTAAGTTCTTGAAGTTTCTTGCAATCAAACAACAGATTTTAACATAAAATATTCAGATATTAACAGAAAATCTTCCTCAAGCACTAGGCATAAAGTTGCAATTTTAAATAATCAAATTTTCTTCTCAAAACAAAAAGAAACCAATATCACAAGAAAAATACTTATAAATAGATGGATGTCTATAGAAGATACCCTTTTTGCCTATAGCGTACAAATTCCAATCCCAAATCTTTCTCCAAAAGAAAATCTTCAAATCCAAGAAAGCTTAACCAACCACCAAGATCCTCCAAAGGATCTTCCAATTCCAAAATCAACCAAAAAATATTTACCAATTTTTTTTACAGAGCACCAGAATAATTTTTCCCGTGAGGAAATTCAACAACCTCTGTGATTTCCCCGAGATCCAAAATGTCCTCTCCGTAACAAATTTTTAACAACCCCAATGCAATTATTACACTCACACACATGTCGAGAAGTGGTTGCAAAATATCTTCCCACCACTTCTCGGCAATCTTCCCATTTTCAATTTGCATGCAAATATTTATTTAATTTATATTTTAAAACTAAATTTCAATTCACATGCATTTATTTTTATTTTAATTTCTAATTTTCAAATGCAATATAATTTACACACTTAATAATTTAATTTAATTAATTTATTTATTTAATTAAAATAGTTTAATCTTTTTAAGATGAACTATTTAACCAAATAAGCTAATTAATGAATTAAATTATCAAGTAAATCTCTACCACAATTAAACATTAATTAAATAACAATATTTAAAGCACAATAACTAACATTAAAATTAACCAATATTTAACTTTCAACAATTTATTCAAACAGAAAATGACAATACAAACCTATGACTCAAAACTAAAACGGACAAAGTACTAAGACGAGGATTATAGACTAGGCTAGGATAAACCAAACTACTATCTCTCGATCAATGTTTCTGTTGAGTCTTGACATGCTCAGACCTGAGTACCCAGGTGGAGTCGGTGCAACCAAGCAAATAACGTGCATATATATATATATATATATATATATATATATATATATATATATAGGTGATCCCATAATAGTGGTTTACAATTTTTGGCCAAACTGGACACCTGAAATTATTATTTTTAACTAAATCTTCACATTCGGGCACCTATAGTGGCTAAACTATGAGGAATTTGAAGATGGTGCAAACTAGAGTCTCATCAAATTTTGTCTAGATTCTAAAAAATTTTTTCAAAATTTTTGGAAGCAAATTTCACTTTTTCCATCTCCCACAAAATTGATTTTTTCATAAAACAACATTTTTAAAAGTGATACACCATATAGCATAAATTTTTTTTCCATGAATGATAAAATTCTAATTCTTTCAAATTTAGATTTGTAACCACGATATCTAGTGCTTCCACTTGGTTAGATAGTTTTTATTGAATATTTTTCCTTATTCAAGTTTCAAAGTCAAATGAATTACAATTTAGACAAGCACATATAAGCGTAATTTTTTTGTATATGTCAAAATTTAATTTAATTTTTTTGTTGGATCAAGGACTTCAATATCTGGTGCACTCATATTTTTCAATTTTTTTTTTGATAATCTTCTATTTTTCCACATGTGAAGAACAAAGAAATTCATTTTCGATGAAAAACCTATGTTTAATAAAACTTAAAAAACAAATACATAATAAAACCAAAACATATTAAAATTATATTCATTGGATAGCTTGTTCTGAGGAATACCATAATCATTTGAAATAAATTTTAAATGAATTCATTTGATCCCCAAAAGCTAAATCAAAAGTGATTTTTATTAGCATTTTGATAGGTGTAAAGGAGACGCATTTATAGGTATGGTTTAAAACTAGCGAGGTTCTATCCAAGGGGTTTTGATCTAAGGTGATTTGATCAAACCCTCTTCAATTGGAATCCTTAAAATGGAACTTTTTAAGGCTTAAATCATTATATTTTCTAAAAATATGTGATTTCATCTAAAATTCGTTCCTCTCAGGAATTGTAAACCACTATTATGACAGCACCCATATAAAACATTAAATAGACACACCGTGCAGAGAAAATCTCAGATATCATAGGGCACTCGGAAGCGAGTGATGCGATTCCATTCTCCACACCAATACACTTCATAGCAAACTGATGAAATAAATTAACAATTAGTCCATCATAAACATGTACATATCAATAAATAACTGAAAGTAAACATCTACGCTATATCAAAGCATATCAGAAAACAATAATCGCCATACAAAGTATCATCATGTCATAGAATAATCCACTATCGCTCAAAACCAGTGATCAAAATATGCAAACAAGGTATCATAGTCTAACAGTATGAAAACATAGCAACAAAAAGCATAAGCATAAACGGAGGTGTACTACAAGTTATGTGTTACATGGGTGCGTAAGAATTTGAGTTAGAGCTGGTTCTAAGTTAAGTGAGATAATCCCTTGAGCTAGCCACTCAAGGTACTACCCCTCACTTCCATCTATTTACTTGTTCATTTATGCATTCTTGTTAATTCTATTCCTACTGTTTTATAAATGCATTGCAAAGTAAATTATAATAGATCTTATAGTTGATTTCAAAGTTGTTATTCATGAACATATGTGTAATTGATAAATCATAGCACTTTGAAGATTAGAATTAGTTATCTTGTTATTTTGAATAGTTTTGGATTGATTATGTACTTTTTATTAGTAGTCATCTATAACTTATGTTGTGCAAGTACCCATAGCCATAAGGTTCTATAACTGCTTTTCTTTTTTTTGCAATTTTGTAAGATTCCAACAAAGTAGAATAGTCCGAATAAATTTGCATAGGATAATCTAGGTGAACATGAGTCTATGAAGGTACAAATAGTACAGTTCCATCATAAATTTGCACACCTTAGTTGATGATTTAATGGAGGCTTGCAATGTCAAGTGGGTTGTTTAGCTAGGTACACACCTAAATTGTTTAGATTTTACAAAGTCCACAACACATTAGTTTTTCCTTTACAATGCAGATATTACACTATCCATTATATTGAAGATATATCACTCCATTTCTTACTTGTCTCTTCTTTGTGACTCACCCATGGGTGATCCCATAATAGTGGTTCACAATTTTTGGCCAAACTGGACACTGAAATAATTTTTTTAACTAAATCTTCACTTTTGGGCACCTATAGTGACTAAACCGTGAGGAATTTGAAGATGATGCAAACTAGAGTTTTGTCACATTTTCTGTGTAGATTCTAAAAATATTTTTTTCAAAATTTTTGGAATCAAATTGCAATTTTTTTTCCATCTCCCTTGAAAACTAGTTTTTTTTCTTCAGAAAACAACATTTTTAAAAAGTGACACACACCATATAACGCATAACTTTTTTTCCATGAAAGATAAAATTCTAATTCTTTCGAATTTAGAATTAGAACTTCGATATCTAGTGCTTCCACTTGGTTAGATAGTTTTTTATTGAATATTTTTTCTTTAATCAAGTTTCAAAGTCAAACCAATTACAATTCAAACATAACGCGACCAAATAATGCATAACTTTTTTTGTATATATCAAAATTCATTTTTTGTTGTTGGATCAATGACTTCAATATCTAGTGCACTCATATATTTTTTTTTTTATAATCTGCTATTTTCCCACATGTGTGGAACATAGACCTTCATTTTCAATGAAAAACCTATGTTTAATAATTTACTAAAAAGACAAATACATATTAAAATTATATTTGTTGGGTAGCTCATCCCGAGGACTACCTAATTCCAGTTGGGTTTGCAAAGTATCCACCATTTTCAAGTTCAAACTGAGCTCTGAAGTGAAAAAATTTAGGTTTTTTATGTTTTAGGGGAATAATGAGGAATAAGGGGGGTTCATAGGAACCCCTAGGGGTTTGAGCGAACCACCCTTCCTAATGCATGTTTTTTGGTTTTTTTGTGGGCAAGATGGAAATGGGTTCACTCAAACCACTAGGTTCGTATGAACCCCCAAAATCACATTTTTTTCCTTGGGGTCAATTTTTGTGAGTTTTCCTTCCTCACTGGAATTGTAAACAAATTTTGTGGGTTTACTCCCATGAATATGAATAGAATGTTGAGTTTTTATAAAAATCATAGAGTACCTTTATAGGTGTGAATTGATATCATGATCTTAGGACCACAATCCCCTCATTGCTCACTATCACTATATTTTTCTCTTATTTGACAATGCTCATTATTGCTTTTTTTCATGCATCTCACTATCATGATTTAAATTATTTCCATAAATCTTATCCCCACTTCAAAAATTCTTCACAGTTCACATCAAAAAAGGTTTGCATTCACTTCTTTATATAATCATGATATTGTCCCTTGCTTGCATGATATGATTGTGCCTAGGAATGTCATCTTGTGACAATGGTAGTGTCAATGATGAAATGATAAATGATAGGAAAGGAATGATGAAATCACAAAGTGTTATAATTCACCACCCTTCAATGGCTTCCTTGAAGGAATGAAGTCATATGCATCACCTCAAGATCTTGTATCTTGGTTACTTGATTTGCGTGAATGGTTTCGAGACCTAAAAAAGTGTTATTATTCACAAAATAAAGATAATATGAACACCCATAGAATTTGACATGATGCTTGGATCTTTAATTGTTGCAATAATGCTCTAAAATTTTATTCTTGACTTGATATTGAATGATCTTTATAATAGTTTTTTCTCATGAATGCTTGTTACTTCTTGTTAGTTTTCAAATGATGTAATAGCTAGGTATTTCTAGGAATTTCTCTAATTTCTCAAGAATTAAAGCTTGATAGCCAACATTTGAAATTTGAAATTTGAATGTTTAAATGGCTAATGCAACATATTAAAAATTGGTCCCTAATAGAATGGGGTAACCCATACACCCATGTGCATATGGGTCTTGGCCCTACTTTTTAGGACATTAAGTGTTAGGGGAAAAATAATAATTGGATGCATTTGTTCAATGCTTGAATTTCTCGAGAAGTGGTACAAATGGGCTATAGAATGCATAATTTAGGAAATTAGAGACTCAATTGGGCTCAATAATTTAGGGGGAGAAAAACCTAGTGTGAAATTGGTAAGAGTGAAAATTTATGACGCTTCATTTAGCCCCCACATTAGTGAGAGCATGAACTTATGCTCAAACTCACACTAAAGTAGAGAAATAAATGTCAAGAGGGGTCAAAATGTACAAATGTTTTCAAAGAGATATTATGACTAAGGATCTAGGGAGGTGATTAATCCCCTAAGATACAAGATCCTATAGAAATACAATATAAGCACAAAGGAACACATGTATGTATGGTATGCAACAAGACAACATACATGTCAAAAAAACATGAAACACACGATAAAAACACGTGGAATGATGAAACATAAAGATAATGAAAAAATGAAAATAAAAATGATATGAACATGATGAAAACATGAAGAATATACACAAAAGACACACAACAAAACACAAGGTTAATATGAAAAAATTAATTCAGTAAGGAAAATAAACCTTAGTCTTAAATTGTCTCAAATACCAAATGTCATCGATTGAATAAATGTTATCTCACATGAGGACTATCAAGTTGTGTTATGCCACATCACTCATGAGACACATGGTTCCACAGGCAAGCAAGGTGTGTTATGCTAGGTGGCCATATTAAAAGGTGTTCATGACACATCATAAGAAAAGTTTGATATTTTCTATGTGAATCGTAAATTGGAAGGTGCATGGGCTAGTGAAGACCTCTTTTCACTAGGTGAGCACCCAAGACAAGGGAAAAAAATGAGAAACACACTAGTTCTATTGAGGATTTATTTTCACTAGGTGTGTACTCATAACCATACCAAGAGTTTTACTACCAGGTAATAACATTGATAAGGTGTTGCTAAATGGTCACAATGCTATTTCAATGCCACACTAAGTTCAACTCCCATTAACATTGTGGAGAAAAAAATTATAAACTCACCTTAGGGGGTGCATAAAGTTTAACATCTCGGGGGACAAACAAAACTCACTTGAGGGGGTGCATAAATGATGATAGGATAAGAGTAAAAACTCAAGGGGTATTATAAAAACATCACCACAAAGAGATGATTCACAAAACAATAAAGTGGCTCTTCTCAATACATGAAGGGTCACACCTTAGGAAATATCACAAATGACATCACCACCAAGAGAGGACAAGTCATAGAAAATGAGATTCATGCCTTAGGGAATATTAGTCATAGCATTACCACCAAGGGGAACACCATATGCCAAGAAAGGTCACACCCTTGAGGGATATCAAGGCTAATATCACCACCAAAGAGACACTCACATAGATCAAGAAGGTCATACTTTGATTAACAAGGTCACACTTCCTAGGAGATGTATGCTATCATCACTAATAAGAGACAAAACAATGATTGGGGGACTATATGCCCCCCCTTAAAATGTTAGTTTATATGCTACTATAATGTTTTAAGGAGATAAAGAGGGGTCCCATACTAGAAGGAATGCATCTAGAACAAGGCTACCTAACCCCATCCACCCCAAGTGTAGGGACAAAGAGGAGCCAAGATAGATGATGATATGTTGCTCCATATGAAATGAGATAAGATTGCATAAAGCCAAGTTGATATCCCCATGCATGGTAGTGAGTATGTTATGATAGTATGACTACCACATGGCAAGGGGAAATAACTACTACTATTGATTAAGTTAAGGAATTTTTGATGTTTTTGTTATTTTTAAAGGATAATAGCCAAGAACTCTTATTGTTTCTTGTGTGTTAGGCCCTATGAGAACATGACTTGTTCTTTTACACAAAATCATTTTCCATTATAGCCAATTTTTTTAAAAATTTCATAGCCTCTTCCATAAATTGCTTCCATTGCTTTCAAAGAAGGTGGTTTTTCATGATCATCTTCATCATAAGTGGAAGTAATTTGTGTTTTCCTCTTTGCTAGAAGTTATGAAATTGATTTTTTTTATGACTCAATGATAGACTGCATTGATACCATTGTTGCTTCTTTCTCTTTTTCAAATTTTTGTCTAATATTGTATTCTCCCATGAATGTAGGTATAAAATATAATGAAATGCAATCATCCTCCAACAACTTTGTCACTGATGAAGGACACTTATATTTATCCTCAACTTGTAAAGGTTCCACTTTTTAGTTGGCGTAAATGTTCTAAGAGGATCCTTTATTCCTATTTTAGTTTGTAAACAATTTTCAGATTTTTATCAACTTTTATTAGGTAAACCTTAATATTGAATGTGTACTTCATTGGACAATGAAGAATTGAAGGAACAACTTTCATCTCATGAATCTATGGTCTACCCAAGATAAGGTTATATGAAATATCATAGATCATGACTTGGATGGGAGTTTGGAATACAATTTTAATACCAACCTTAACAGCTAACATTATCACACCAAAGTGACTTGCTTTCCACACTATCAAAACATTTGATTGATAAATCAACAGGTTGAATTAAAGTTTTGTCCACTTTAATTTTATCCAAACTATATTTACGTTGCAAACATTAATTCATGAGCCATTGTCAATAAGGGTATGTCGAATCCCAACCTTGTTAATAATAGCCATGGTCATCATCCAAAGGAGGTAATTCACTTTGATGGAAGACACTGTCCAAATTAGGTGAATTCATATTCTCAATCAAAGCTGCCACATCATTTGGTTTTACACTAAGAGGGATAACAATGTTTTACAAGTCATTTTGAAGCATGAAATGGTAAGAAGGTGATACATTTGAATCAAATCCCACAAGGATATCTTAGCAGGAGTGTTACAAAGTTGCTCAACAAGATCAATTTATTTACCACTATTCCATGGAATGTTAGGTGTAAGTGGGGGGTATGGTTGAGGCAATGGATTGGATGTTGGTGTTTTTTGGTTGCTTATTATTTCTAGTGTTATATGCGTGAGCTACAATATGATAATTTGATTGTTGTGACACATTATTACTTGTAAGTTATCTTGCAAAGCTTAGGATATGGCCATAAGGCTTAGGAGGTCCTATAATGAGAGGAGAATTAGGAGGTCCAATAATTAGAGGACCTTTAGGAGGTACAATAATCAAAGGAGATCTAATAGCCAATTATACATTCATAACCTCAACAAATTTGACTTCTTATTTATGATCTTCTATCGAGGTGGAATCTAATGTCACCTTAGCATATTCATTTATGCAATCCATAAATGTATCAATGATTTTAGCCTCTTCTCCAACAATATCTTCCTAAGTAGGAGAGGTAGGGGGAGATATACAAACAAGATGCTCATGATTCTCAATGATTGGATCTTCTAACACCAAGATATCTTCTTCACAAATAGGAGAGATATTGAGAAAAAAACAAACATAATGATCATGTTTCTCAATGATTTCATTCTCTTTCACCAAGCTAACCTCACACATAGGAGAGATATTGGGAGAGGGATCACTGAAAAAAAACAAAAAGGGAGAAAAGAACTCATTCTCACATGCTTGTAATATTTTTTTTTGAAATGCTTAACAAGATCTGACAATAGAACATGAATTATGACAACAAAATATTTTTGTAATGAGAGCATGATGTAAATAATTGTCCTACTGAAATGAAAAAATTTCTCCCAAATTTGTTACAAATTAAGCAAGATGACACTCTTCTTGCACATACAATAACACTACTCTAGAATTTCAAATCAAAGATCAACAAGTAGACATAGACCTAAAATATAGAGACAAAGATTTGTGATAATGTTTTTTGAGCTAGCAATTGTAGGAAAAATGTTCCCTAGGGTGTGTGAGTCTTGGATAGGGTGTCTAAAACTTCAAAGTTTGATTGTGTAAGGCACTATTAAAGGATTCTGGGTATTCTTGCAAATAGGTTTAACAATGAATATTTTTTAAAAATCTGTTAAATTTATGATCATGTGATGCAAAATGCAAGTGTGCAACAATGTGGAAGATGTTTGAACAAGTTTGGATGCAATTTTTTAGATCTAAAATACAATAAATGTTTGATTCTAGGATGCCACAACCTAAAATTGATAATTTTGAAATCAAACAATGCAATGTTTTTCACTTTTTGAACTATATGAAAGATACATAAATGCATGCAATTATGAATTCCAACTTAGAAATATGCAAACACTAACAAAATGAGTAGACAAAGATAAAAATTTGTGAAAATGTTGGCCAATTCTAGGGTACAAGGACAAAGGTGAACAATGGTGTCTAAGTCCTTGATAGGGGTTCTAGAAATTTAAAAGTTGAATATTTATGTTGTTTAAGGTTGTTGTTTCTATCTACAAACAGGTTTGACAACAAGACTATTTTTCTAGAATTTCTTCAATTTAAGACAATGTGATTGAAATGCAAGTATGCAACAATAAAGGACAAATTTGAATGTAATTTTGAATGTAGATCTTATCTAAATGATTAAGATAAACCCTAATGTAATGCAAAAATGAAACCCTAAATGAGAAATGCAAAGCAATTCAATGCAAAACCTAGATCTAGGGTTTGAAAGACTTCCAATTTTAGAAAGCTTATTGTGTTAAAATTTTGAGTTCACCAAAATTTAACATATGAAAAAGGGAACCCTAAGTCTAGGGTATAAACCTAGGGTTGCTTTTGGTCCTTTTCAAAGGTATATTAAAATGCCAATCAACAAGATGAATAGATAGACTGTCAACCATGGGGGTGTGTCAATCAAACCTGGATTTACATCATTAAGGCCTTGGAAATGGATTATAATTGATTTATCTTCACTAGAATAATTAGACTATATGACCTAATATGCAAGATGCAAGATCTTGACAATTGATAGATTGAAACAACAATTTATAGAAAGATTTGGGAAGTGTAGGAGACTATGTACCAGCCCATAAAAATTAGATTCAACCACTATAGGAGGACATATTCACCAAGGGACATATAAGTCCCAAATAGGATGTCCTGCTCAAATTTTGGGGTCCTCTATTGGCATATTTGAGACTTCCATTTCTTCTTTCAAATTTGTTAGAACATTGTTGGATAATTCTATAGGCGAGTTTTCATAACTTGATAAGATTTAGAACTTTGAATGCAACAATGAAAAATTTATCTTAAATCTCCCTTTAATCATCTTCAAACCTAAAACCTACACATTCAAGGAGAGGGAAAATGTTGGGCCATTTAGGGGCTTGCCTCAATCAAACCCTATGTAAGTTTTTCCACTTCCACAATGGAAATGTCAATGATGAAATGATAAATGATAGGAAACAAATGTTGAAATCAAAAAGTGCTACAACTCATCACCCTTCAATGGCTTCCTTGAAGGACTAAAGTCATATACATCACCTCAAGGTCTTGGATCTTTCTTGCTTGATTTTATTGAATGCTTTAGCGACCTACAAAAGTGTTAGCCTTCACAAAATAATGATAGCATGAACACCCATAGAATTTGACATGATGCTTGGATCTTTAATTGTTGCAATAATGCTTTGAAATGATGTTCTTGACTTTCTCTTGAATGATCTTGACAAAATTTTTTGCTCATGAATGCTTGTTAGTTCTTGTTAGATTTCAAATGATGTAATAACTAGGTATTTATAGACATTTCTCTAATTTCCCAAGAATTAAATCCTAATAGCCAACATTTGAAATTTGAAATTTGAATGTTAAAATGGCAATTTCAACATATTAAAAATTGGTCCCCAGTAGAATAGGGGGACCCATACACCCATGGGTATATGGGTTTTGGCCCTATTTTCTAGGAAATTAAGTGTTGGGGAAAAATAATAATTGGATGCATTTGTTCAATGCTTGCAACTTCTTAGAAAGTGGTACAAATGGGGTATAGAATGCATAATTTAGAAAATTAGGGACTCAATTGGGCTCAATAATTTAGGGGGAGCAAAATCTAGTGTGAAATTATCAAGGGTGACAATTTATGTTACAATGGTTTGAACCAATCATCCAAGATGTGGTGTAAATAAAATCATTCATATGTAAATTGAACTTAGGATTCTTAGAGATAAATTAGTTTAATTTGTTAATTATAATAAAATAGTCCAAATTGATTCAATTTTTAATGTTGATGATATATTGATTAGTAATAGTAAGGAAATAATAAGGGTTTTAAAATTTCAACCAAGAAGGAAACACTTGTACAATATAATTATGAGTTGTACAGGGTACAAAAAATGTTTTATCTCTTTTTGTATTTATTGTTTGAATAAACTCTTTGACATCTACACGTCCAAGATTAATATCACCAATCTTTGACACTGTTGGGACAATATTTTAGGAAATAAAGTATCCTTTGTATTGATAGTTTATCTCTTTTGATTTCCTGGGATTTGATGTTGAGATCATTAAGATTAAATTTAAATCTTGAGGATGGATATTTTAGTTGAAATCAATGAAGGTTAATGAAAACTCTGTTCACTCTCGAATGTGAACATTGAACCCTATCAAACCTTGGCTACTTTATGGGATAACAAGAACATAATAGATGAATGTATCAAAAATTTATAGTAAGCTTTGTGTTGAAATAGATAATTATGTAGGAGAGGATAAGCTTTGAATATGAAAAAGTTATCGAAATAGTGTAATGAATGAGTAAATAGGTGCTAGCATGTATGTGGGAATAGTGCAATTAATGCTTGCTCATTGATGGTTCAAAGATCAAATACAATTTTAAAATCTTACTTGGTTTTATTAGAGTTATAAAAATATACTTGTGAAGGAACAGAGGATGCAAATGTGTAATGTAATTTTCCAATGTCACACTTTTAAAGTTATTCTCTAAATTTTTCTTGGAGAAAGTACCAAGAAAAAGAGTTGAGAAGTAGTTAGCAATTTTTGAAAAAATATAGGTAAGTTTTAATTCTTTACTTTAAAATGGAATTAGGGATTGGAGTTTCTAGAATAGTTTGCAATAATTAAGAAATGGGAAGAAAGTTTGCTTTATACTTTATAAGAAAGTAGAGGCTAGAAAGAAATTTTCATAAATTATAAAAGTGCATCTAGACTTTGAAACATTGAAATACTAAGAAATTTTGCCTTATAAACTTTTATTTTCATGATCCTTCTAAAGACTCATTTCCATTCGTATATTTAAAAAACAAGTGATAAACTAGAAAGGAATAATTGTATATTTAAAAAACAAGTGATAAACTAGAAAGGAATAATCGTATTGACTTGTAAAGAGAGTTTTGAAGGTTATGAGATTTTTTCTCAAGAACTAAAGAAAAAACACTTGACCATTCTAAATCCCTCTCATTATATTATAAAACCTTAGAAATAATTTTATAATTCTTGATTTTTGGGGCTTTTGAGCTTGCATAATTGAGATTGGGAGAGTATGTTAGATATGTTTACAATTAATATTTTGAAAATTTAAGACTACCAAAGACTTGAATAAATCATTACACTATATACCTCACAAAATATAAGTTACAAAACAGTAGTGGTATTGCATGGTCTATCCTAACAAAATAATTTGGCAATGTGAAAACATTATAGCACCACACATATTATTTTTTATATTTGATAACATCTCACAAGGAAGAGAAGAATAAAAATTAGTCTTGAAAGACTAAAATTGTTTTTATATCCCATGATTTCCTATGCAAAAGAAATGATACAATTTAGATAAAGGTGGTTGATGGAACTCAAAATGATTTTTTCACAAGGAAAGGGGATCTAGTGGACATGTTATTCAATAATATTGAAAACTCTATAAATTTAAGGATAATGCTAAGAGGTGAGGTAGGGGAAGTTTACTCAAGTAAAAATAAATGTGAACCATCGATAAAACTAATCTAGAGTTGAGATGAAGTGAAGGATGATAATAATAATAATAATAATTGAAGATGCACTCTAGTTCATGACACATCAATCATCACGCCTTGTAGAATAAATCTCAAGTGAACCAATGTGATTTTTAGGAGACCAAGTTCCTACCACTATGATAAACCTACAAATTTTTCATACATCAAAAATAGGTAATATAAATATTGAATGAAAGCACAAGTTCATGGGCAGAGGGCCTAGCTCGATTGGCTAAAGCATCTAGTTGCAGGGAAGAGGTCACAAGGTCTAGTCTCCCCCCAAACCCATGGTACTGGAGGGTGTGTCACGTCAGTACAACCGGTCGCATGAAAAAAATTTACCAAGAGATTCCTAATCTCACAAATCTTATCTTCAATGAAACCATAAAAAATCTTTAATAAAATCTTACAAATATTATCTTCAATAATGTCAATGCATTATCCATAAAAAATAAAATAAATTTGTGTTTTTTACTATAGAATCTGTGCAACAAAGACTAATAACAGAGAAGGTCAATTTCACCATCAAAAAGCACTGCGATAAAGTGAACATTTTATCCATTGGACTCTCGGGTGGCTTTAATAATTCGTGTACAACACAATTGTGACTGCTAGTGTGAAAGCCTACATCTTTTCGTACAAAATGGGCCATATCCAGTCAGAACATTCTATCTTTCATGCACAAATGACATCACGCCCTTTCCATACAAAGTCGGTCGCTTCTGATTTCCTCCACAAAATAGACCCACCCACTTTTATCTGTATATTGGTGCCTCTCCACTACTGCACTAGGAAAGACATCTTTGGTCAGTTAAAAGAATCATATATATTCTTATTTGAATTTTCTCTCTCGTAAGATATTGTGGATCTATTCTATTTCCCTTTCATTTAGTATAATAGCTATTATTACTTATTGGATTCAAGGGAGAATAGTTCAGGTTTTAATAAAAAAAATTGAGTTAGATTTATGTATAAATGATATTTTTTTTTCTGTTTTCAGGTACAAAGAATAAAAGGCATATCCAAAATAGATGTTTAGAAGTTCAATGACACTAACTTTGAGTCTTGAAATCTTAAGATGAAGGACCTTATTATGGATAGAGATTCATGAGTTACAAATTTTGGTTATAAATCCTCAAGCATGACTATAGAATATTGGGAAAATGTTAATAGAGAGGCTATAAGATTAATTTACCTCTACTTTTTTTTTATTTTCTGCTCCTAGATATATTAGGATAAATTATGACAACAGATCTTGACAAATTTAAAGAACTTGCATTAAAGACAACGTCTCTTGTCAACACACACTTTTTTAGAAAAGCTATATTCATTAATCATGAGTGATTTTAAGATAGAGAACTTAAATTAATTTGATATTATGGTGAACTAGTTAGATTCTATAGATATAAAATGGATGAGGAGGGCTAATGGTGCAGGAGCACCTACACCATATTGTCAGACTTTGATTATTCGATGTTGATCATATGATGAGTCTAGGGAATTTGGAGGGTTTGAATAATTTCATATTAAATAAGGTCTAAAAAGACCATTTGCATTGTATTTGGGAAGTTTAAGGTCCTAGGTGTCAATTTGCAAAAAATTGCATAAAAATGCAAAATGTTGTTAATCAAAAAGTGTCAAATGTAGTTTAAGGGAATATTAAGGGTCTTACAATTTAAAAAGTAGTTATGTACATTGGATGGGTAGTTATGGATGGAAACATGTATTTAAAGCCTTCAAAGGCTCGAACAATAGGTTGTTGAATGATGTTTTGAAGACTACATATCAATATAACGTCTATCTAGGTAATTTCTTTTTTCCTGATTTTCTAAACTTGGCTCATTCTATACAGCCCGCACAATTAAGGAGATGCTTTTAAATTCTTTTTATTTCATAGAGGCATGTCTTAACTCTTATTTGAAACCAGTTTGAGCATTTTTCATTAATTTTTGAGGAAGATATCTTACATTTTCTAAAAACTGTCTGTTTAGAATAGTGAGGACCTAATTTTGAAGGAAAAATGATAAACTAGTCATCCCACCTATTGTAAAACCCTATGCTTTGGTGGGATGACATATATAATGTTATATTAGGTGTTTAAATGGCTAGGTAGGCTATGGAGTCAGGGATTTTGATGTGGAGTGGTGCCCTAGGGCTGGGAAATCAGTTTTCCCTTGTCAAAGTGAGTTACCCAAGAAGGGTTCTGATGAATTATTGATGGTTTTGATTATGTAAAGGTTGTGGGAGTCTATATAGACCTAATTAAGTGTGTTGGATGTAATTTTTAAGTTTGAGGAGTTTTGGTTTTGTGATTTTCTAAAAACCCTAGGAAATTGCAAGGAATTTGAGGGTTTCTTGTTTCAGTATTGTAAGGGATTAGAATTGGTGAATTGATAGGCAATTGGGTGTTTTGTAACACATTTAATGACTATCAAAAGAGTTTGAGGGGAAATTGGAAGTTGAAGAGGTACTTGCTTTGTAATTTAGGGCTAATTTAGTAGCTTAATTTAGAGGTGTTGTATTGGATCTCGGTGTTGTTGGAAAAAAGTCTCTAGAAACCTTTTGTGGTTGTTGAGTTCGATATGTGGAAAGTCTTAATTGTGATTTTTTAGGCCTTCGTACAACCTTCTCCAAAAGATAAGCCCATTGGTTGTGTTTTGAGGGCTAGAAGCGTCTTGTGGGTGGTTTTGGAAAGTTGGGTGATTTGTGATTTGAGGGTAGATGTCTTGTCGAAGTTTGATCATTTTGAGTCTAATTGGGAACTTATTAACCACCCTGTATTGCATCAAAGTGGTATTAGTGCTTCAGGAACAAGATCTTTTGCTAGTGATTTCATTGATTTTTCAAGTTGGAAGGTGAGAAGCCAAATTTGAGAAGATGCCTCTGAAAGGTGTTGGTGCTGCTAGGGAGTTGCAAGATCTAAAAAGAGAAGCATGCTAAGCTTTTGGAGTCACACAATGTTGTGTTTGCAAGGCTTGCTTCCTTGGAGACAAAGAAAAGGACAGATGAGAATGAAGAAAGTGAAACAGAGGAAGATGATGAAGAATACGAAGATGCTGATGAGGAACTAGACCCTGAAGATCAGAGGATGGTGAAGATGCTCAAAGCAATGAAAGGTGATTCTCATAAGGTAAAAGTTGATCTTCTTGTTTATGGTGGTAATTTAACTGAATAAGAATTGCTTGATTGGATTGTTGGTATGGATAATTACTTTGAAAGTGAAGATATTTCAGAAGAATAGATGGTGAAGGTGGAAAAAACAAAGCTAAAAGGATGAGCTCTTTTATGGTGGGACTTTGAGCAAGCAGAAAGGAGAAAGCAAGGAATATCAAGGATTACCTCATGGGACAAAATGATGCAAAATTTGAAAGGCAAATTTATTCCAAAGGATTATGAAGTTCAATTGTATAAAAAGCTGCAAGGATTGAAACAAAAATAACTAGATGTCAAGTCATATACTGATGAATTCTAAAAACTAAGCATAAGGTCTAGAAGGGATGAGGATGAGGCTAAAAAGGTGGCTAGGTATCTAGGTTGTTTGAGATTTAATATACAAAATGAACTTGTTGTTGCTAACCCCAAATCTGTTGAAGAGTGTTTTCAATTAGCAATCAAGGTGGACAAAAAACTTAAGAGGAGACAAGAGAAATCAGTGAGAGGAAGAGGTGGTACTAGTGCAAGGGGAAGAGGAGTAATTTCTATACCAAAGCAGCCATTGGAAGAACAAGAGGTAGCAAACAAAGGTAAAGAGCAAGGTGTTGATACTAGAGGTGGTTTTAGAGGTAGAGGAAGGTTTAGTGCTGATAAAAGTTCTAATGATTTTGCAGGGAGATGTTATACATGTAATGAATATGGTCATCCATCTTGGAAATTTCCTAAGAAGGTTGGTAGTTCTTCAAGTGGTGAAAAGAGGATGGATAGGAGAGCACAATTGGTTCAAGAGGAGGAATGTGAAAGAAAAAATTTTGCAAGTCTAAGAGTTGCTCCTAAAATAGGTGAAATGTTGATGATGAGAAAATCAGTGTTGAAGGCAGCCAAAGAGGTAGAACCTTTTCAAAGAAAGAGCCTCTTCAAGACTACATGTAAGTGTAAGAACAAGGTATGTAAAATTGTCATTGATTCTAGTTCAATAGAGAACATGGTGTCTAGTGAGATGGTAAGTTAAATTTGAAAAACATACCTCATGAATTTCCTTATAAAGTTTCATGGTTAAGTGATGGAAAATCTTTGTTGGTCAATGAGAAAGTTGTGGTAGATTTCCAGATTGGAGACTATAAGGATAGTGTAGTATGTGATATTCTTCCCATGGACTTTTGTCACCTAATCCTAGGTAAACCCTGGAAATATGATAGGTGAGCCTTGTATGATGGTAGAGAGAATACTTACACAATAATGAAGGATGGTTGTAGGTTTGTTTTAACTTCTTTGGTGGAAGATGAGAAAGGGCAAGAAAGAGCTTGTAGACATTATGGATGAAGATAAAAAGATGAGTGTTGCATGTAGTTCTTGGTCTGATAATGTTCTGACAACAGATAAGAAATTTGTTTCAAGTATTTTGGCAATAGATTGGAATGAGAATGTTCTAGTTGGTACAATGGTGTGTCCATTGAAAGGAAGCATGGTGAAAGGACAAGTGGTAAGGTCTGCAAGTATAGGAAGGTGTACATTTGATAGTACAATGAGTATAATGGACAGTAAAAAGGGAAAAAAGATTGACAGGACAGTAAGTCTGATGACAGGGATGCAAGGGAAGAATGTACAAGAAGATAAGGAAAGATGTAAGGAAGAAGTTGAAGAAAAGAAAATTTCAGTGCAAGTAGTTTCTAACAAGAGTTTTCTTGCAGGTACAGATGAAGGAAAGCAATCAGGTTATGGTCAAAGGAGAGATGAAAGATAGTTGATAGGTTAGAAGACAACGATATAGACAAATGCATATGTAAACACAGTCAAGAATGATAGAGGTGCAGGGAAGATTGCAAGTTTAGTGTGCATGAACCAGTGGAGAGGATTTGTAGACCAGAAGAACATTTATGAAGCTTGGAGACATTGGAATCAGAGACAAATCATGTGGCATGATTTTTTCCTATGGGGGTGTATGGTGCAAGAGCACCTACACCATATTGTCAAACTTTGATTATTTGATGTTGATCATTTGATGAGTCTAGGTAATTTGGGGGGTTTGATTCATTTCATATTAAATAAGTCTAAAAAGGCCATTTGCATTGTATTTGGGAAGTTTAAGGTCTTAGGTGTCAATTTGCAAAAAATTGCATAAAAATGCAAAATGTTGTTAATCAAAAAGTGTCAAATGCAGTTTAAAGGAATATTAAGGGTCTTAGAATTTAAAAAGTAGTTATGTACATTGGATGGGTATTTATGGATGGAAACATGCATTTAAAGCCTTCAAAGGCTTGAACAATAGCTCTTGAACAATAGCTGTTGAATGATGTTTTGTAGATTACATATCAATATAATATCCATTTGCTGCAATTTCTCTATTTTTTTCTTATTTTCTGAACTTGGCTCATTTTGTACGGCCCCTATAGTTAAGGAGATGCTTTTAAATTCTTTTTATTTCATAGAGGTATGTCTTAACTCTTATTTGAAACCATTTTGAGAATTTTTCATTAATTTTTGAGGAAGATATCTTACATTTTCTGAAAACTGTCTGTTTAGAGCAATGAGGACCTAATTTTGAAGGAAAAATGATAAACCGGTCATCCCACCTGCTGTAAAACCCTGTGCTTCAGTGGGATGACATATCTAATGTTATATTATGTGTTTAAATGGCTAGGTAGGCTGTGGAGTCAGGAATTTCTATGTGGAGTGGTGCCCTAGGTTTGGGAAATGAGTTTTCCCTTATCAAAGTGAGTTACCCAAGAAGGGTTCTGATGAATTGTTGATGGTTTTGATTATGTAAAGGTTGTGTGAGTCTATACAGACCTAATTAAGTGTGTTGGATGCAATTTTGAAGTTTGAGGAGTTTTTTTTTTGTGATTTTCTGAAAACCCTAGGAAATTGCAAGGAATTTGAGGGTTTCTTGGATCAGTATTGTAAGGGCTTAGAATTGGTGAATTGATTAGGGAATTGGGTGTTTTGTAACACATTTAATGACTGTCAAAAGATTTTGAGGGGAAATTGGAAGTTGAAGAGGTACTTGCTTTGTAATTTAGGGCTAATTTAGTAGCGTAATTTAGGGGTGTTGTATTGGATCTCGGTGTTGTTGCAAAGAAGTCTCTAGAAACATTTTGTGGTTCTTGAGTTGGATCTATGGAAATTCTTAATTATGATTTTTTAGGCCTTGGTACAACCTTCTCCAAAAGATAAGCCCATTGGTTGTGTTTTGAGGGCTAAAAGCCTCTTGTGGGTGGTTTTGGAAAGTTGGGTGATTTGTGATTTGAGGGTAGATGTCTTATTGAATTCTGATCATTTTTGAGTCTAATTGGGAGTATTAACCACCATGTATTGCATCAACTAATATCTACCAAGTTGCATTCTTTGGTAGATTCATGGAACAACCTTATTATGACAATAAGTAGTACTATCTCCAGGTTAAAAATTGAGGAGGTTGTTGGTGTTTTATTATTTTTATAAATATGGTGGAAAATATAAGAATGCTTGAATGATGTTTTAGTCATCATAGATAATTAAATTAATAAATATATTTCATCAAGATCTTGAGGGATAAGGGATCCAAATATAAGGGAAGATCTAAGTCTTCTACAAAACCTAAGGTTAAGTGTTGGAACTATGGTAGAATCTACCACACTAAGAAGAGAAGAAGGGTATGATAAAGCCTATAAATGATTCAAATTTAAGCCTATCTTGAATGAAGACATTGGATATGTGCTTAAATTTGTAGGCCTTGTTCTACAAGTATCTGAGGATGCATGGATCATTGAATCAAGAGTCTCTTTCCACTCGAGCCCCCATATGAGAGAATTGATGGTAAAAAGTCATATTTAGGAGACAATACAACTTTGAAGATTATCAGTTAGGTAGAGTCAATCACATATTTGGAGATAGGACCGAATATATTTTTGGTGTTCTACACACTCCTTGTTTTCCAATGAACATGTTTATAAATAAATTGAATCATTTGGATGTCTAGGTAGTATTAATAACAAAGAAGGATGTAATATGTTCTATAGAGCCACTATGTTGGATTAGAAGGGAGTTCATTGTAGATCATTCTTTCACATTGATGTAGTTACTATTATTAAATATAATAGTTATAATGTTCCTAATATTATCAATCAAAAGATAATTGTCAAGAAGATTATTTTTTGGCATCAACACATAAGCCACATTTGTGAGAAAGGTATTTAGACCTTGAAATCTAAAAATATGGTAGACAAGATAGCCTACTATTCTTGATTTTTTGATTTTTTTGAGAATTTTTTTCATGAAAGGAAACTATTTATTTTTATTTGAGCTCTCCTAGATCAATACAGATTTTTGATTTGACTCATAGTGATTTATACAATGCATTTGATGTATCTTCAATTCCAAGAAGAATATGAAAGAATACAAGGTGGAATATATGATCATACATTGCTATCTCAAGTTAGATAAAATTCTGGCTGGAAAAATATTTCTTGGGTTTTAGAAGTCATGAAAAATAGGTAATATAAAGTCTCTCATCTACCCTAAGGTTTAAATCATTATTAATGTATGTTGTAGAAATGAATTAGAGAAATTATAAAGAAAATGACTTTCAAGGTTTTAAAAGAGTCTATGTGATAATGTATGTGATCAGAAAAAATAGGCCCTTTATTTAAAGAGTTATTATAATTTTTATAGGGATAATGACATTGTGGAGTGTGATAAAAAATACACCTCTCCAATGAGAATTTTTGGAATTGAAGAGCTTAACGAATGATCATGAAGCATAGAATGATGATGGAGTGAAAGCTATAGGATTATGCTTCAAATGGAGTTAATTTGGTGGAAATGAGAAATGGGTTAGTCGTCAGCACAAGTTTTATCATGATCCTACACATTTAATTTTGATTTGTGCATGTAAATCAGAACTTAATTTACTTTGATGTTTAGTCAGATGAGTCTCTAACAGTTTCTCACATACTGCTATTATGTTTGTTTCATACAAGTTGTAATATTCAACTATGTAGTTTACATATGAACACTTTCTCTACTTATAACAGAACAATACTTTTTCTAACTAAATAGTTACAAAACAAGTTGTTTTGTAAAGAATGTTCATGGTTTGAATCTACACAATGTTGTTTCATTCAAACTATTACTGAACAAGACTATTTTCAGCTAAACATACACTTAATAAAATAATGTCATTTCCAACTGAACATTTAATATTTACAATTTTACATAATTGTTTCTAGCTAACTAGTTACAATTTAAGAAAAAGAAATCTCGTTTCCAATAGAAGATTCACTATTCATAATAATTCTATGTCGTTTCTAGCTAAATAGGTACAAAATGATAACACTACAATTTAATGTTCATTGTTTTTAACAGAACGAGATTATGAACAAATAATCAATAATTTTATTTTTTCCATTAACAATTATTGTCTATAGCTAACTCATTTGTCAATATCAGGGAAATTCCATTAAAACTACATTAACAAAATTAGGCTAACCCAACTTCATACAAGAAAGCAAAGTGCCCATTATTCAGAACTTTGATTACATAACATTACTAAAAATTAGTTGTGTAACTATATATAAATAAAATGATTCTAAGAATGACATGCTCTTCATTGCGAAACCTAATCAATTATTCAGTCATGAAACGAAACTCATAAGTTTTCAGGGTTCTTAACAAAACCCATGCTTTTCAAGGTTATAAGCAAAGCATTCACTGGTTGCTCTAGGAACGACTATTTCTTATATGACTGATACATTTCTTCCTTAGAAAAACAAGCGTCATGTTCAAGAATGACCATATAGGCTCATTGGTTTTACATCATATATATTCGACATGCAAACTTATATTTGTAACATTTCAAAGAAACAACTTGTCGATCATGTAGATTGAACCATACAAGGGTTTAATGAATCTCAAACTTAAATTACTCCATCGTTCCTATTGAACAGTGGCAACATCATAATACATACATATGACATATTCTTAAAGCAATTGTTTTAGCCCTTTACCATTATTGGCCCAGCCAATAATGGGTATCTATACATTAGAAAAGAAAAATAGGGAAAATTATGCCCCTCCCATAGGATTGATAATTGATCCTCTACAAGGTTTAACTATGCTAAAATACACAGTTTATCATAATGGAATTCTGATAGCCATAATATGACTAGCACCATCGTGCAAGATCAAGTGACAATTGATTCATTAATGGCTCTAAGCCTCGGCCTATCTCTATAAGGTAGTGAATAACTTGGATCTATACTTAGATAATACTCATGCAAGGCATGCCATTGACCATGTGACCCAAAAGATGGTCGACATTACACAAACATTTAGCTCAAGGCTGTAACAAACACAAATAGAGAATTAAATTTTACTATGTTATTGAATCATTCAACAAAATGAAAAGAATACCACTAGCATGTTATGAAAGTGATAATAAAATTGAGCTTATTTCTAAAAGAAATCGATTTACCTTAAATTCGAGCATTTTGTGAAGCTTCCCTCTAATTTTTCTACTTCCACAAGCTCTTTTTCCTTGCTTTTTCCCTTCGATCTAGTTAATTCTATTTGTTGTGCTTTTTTCCTAGGTTATGAATTCAAAATGGAAACATTACTTTTGCATGTTTTTGGGGTGTTACCATTATGACATTATTTCCATTTCCGTCGACCACTATCTTGATTCAAATATTGCCATAATGTTTATGGAAAACCACATCCTTCGTGGGATGCCTTCATAATTTTCATTTGATTTCAAACAAACTGATATGGATAATATTGTTTATCAAATTCAATTTCAAAAGAAATATAAATATGTATATGTATATATATGTATATATATATACATGTATTTATATGACATTCATTCACATTTACTATATTTGTTCTTCGTTTTATATATATATGTATGTATAGATTGTTTGTTTGAAGGAGTTTATGTTTTCCATATGCTATCATTGAATTGAATAAAGAACCTTTTATTTCACTTCAAGCATCCATTTATTTGAACTAAAAGGGGTTTTTACTTAATTTCACATAATGAAACTCTTATCCTTTTTAATCATACTTAAAATATACACTTTCATTTTCTTCAAAATTCTCAAAACACCAAATTTAGGTAGACAATTTAATCTAAAAGCCATTCATTTTCAATCACTGAGACAATTCAAATCATGTAATTTCATTCTTCTATATATGCAAAATAGTTCAAATATAAGTCATCATGCCATTTGTGGTGTGTGCACCTAGATTCCATTTGGCTTACCATTCGATCCGGCTAAACAATCTTACTTCAAGCGTGTTCTTGTCCTTCAACCTATCACCCTACAACTGCACACACTTGCACTTAAAAAATTAATCAGTAATGTTCAATTCTAGTCAACATATAAGATAATTTGAAAAGATTGCATATTCAACATCAATCAACTTCTTTCAATCTATTTCAAAAATTTCAAAATTTCCATTTAATTTATATTGAATTTCTTCAACAATTCAATTTACCATATTATAATAAATATGCAATAAAATTGGGTTATGAAATCATTCCCCTCTTTGAAGAGACATATTCTCGATGTCTATTTAATCAAAACCTAAGCATTTATGTCTATTTAAGTATCACTCTCAAAAATCAAAACATATATGTCTGTTTCAACATCACATTCAAAATTAAGGCATACTATCTATTTCAACATCACTTTCAAAATGAAAGCATATATGTCTATTTCAATATCATATTGAAAATTAAAGTATAAAACATCATAGTATCTCAATCCAAAAAATTTCAAGAAAATTATTAAAGTCTCTTCCTCAAGAAAGAAAATGTGGAAAGGAGAATTCTATTTCTTCTGCATCCTCCCAAGTAGCACTGTCTTCTGAGTACTGGTCCCATTGGACCTTTAACTGGGCAATATCTTTGCTCCACAACTTAACATTGTGTCTATCTAGGATTCTAATGAGCTCCATTAGCACCACTCCTAGATCCTATACCTACAAGGATTTCCAATCAAACACATGAGCTACATCAGGATGATAGGGCTTAAGCAAAGAAACATGAAACACATTAATATGAAGCCGAGCTAGAGCAGGTGGTAGAGCTAGTCTATAAGAAACTAGATTAATCACTTCCAAGACTTCAAATGGTCCCACATATCTTGGGACCAACTTGGAAGACTTTCCAAATGCAATAGAACTTTTATGAGGTTTAACTCTCAAGAAAAGCTTCTCCCTGGTTGCAAACTGTCTAAGAGTTCAGTTCTTCTCAACATAACTATTTTATTGGTATGCTTCCTCCTTCAGTATACTCTTAATGACTCTCATTTGTTCTTCCATTTCTTTAATAATTTTAGGTCCTACTATGATCATGTTCTCCAATTTATCCCAACTGATGGGGGTAGGACACTTTCGCCCATAAAGAGCTTTAAACGATGCCATGCCTAGGGATGTGTGATAAGAGTTATTGTAAGAAGACTATACCAAAGGAAAATATTCTTCCCACATATATTGTTGGTTCATACAATACATTCAGAGGTCTTCAACTACCTGATTCACCCTCTCTGTCTTCCTATCAGTCTAAGGATGATAAGCCAAGCTAAAATTTAGTTTGGTCCCTAATGTAGCATTTAGGGTCTTCCAAAACCTTGAGGTAATCCATGTGTCCCTATCATAAATGATAGTCTCTGGCACTCCATGCAAGTAGAAGATCTCCTAGACAAATTTCTTGGCCAGGGTCAATGATCCATCCTTAAGGTTCCCTAGAATGAAGTGCGCAACCTTAGTCAACTTATCAATTATGAACAAGATAACTTGGATCTATACTTAGATAATACTCATGCAAGGCATGCCATTGACCATGTGACCCAAAAGATGGTCGACATTACACAAACATTTAGCTCAAGGCTGTAACAAACACAAATAGAGAATTAAATTTTACTATGTTATTGAATCATTCAACAAAATGAAAAGAATACCACTAGCATGTTATGAAAGTGATAATAAAATTGAGCTTATTTCTAAAAGAAATCGATTTACCTTAAATTCGAGCATTTTGTGAAGCTTCCCTCTAATTTTTCTACTTCCACAAGCTCTTTTTCCTTGCTTTTTCCCTTCGATCTAGTTAATTCTATTTGTTGTGCTTTTTTCCTAGGTTATGAATTCAAAATGGAAACATTACTTTTGCATGTTTTTGGGGTGTTACCATTATGACATTATTTCCATTTCCGTCGACCACTATCTTGATTCAAATATTGCCATAATGTTTATGGAAAACCACATCCTTCGTGGGATGCCTTCATAATTTTCATTTGATTTCAAACAAACTGATATGGATAATATTGTTTATCAAATTCAATTTCAAAAGAAATATAAATATGTATATGTATATATATGTATATATATATACATGTATTTATATGACATTCATTCACATTTACTATATTTGTTCTTCGTTTTATATATATATGTATGTATAGATTGTTTGTTTGAAGGAGTTTATGTTTTCCATATGCTATCATTGAATTGAATAAAGAACCTTTTATTTCACTTCAAGCATCCATTTATTTGAACTAAAAGGGGTTTTTACTTAATTTCACATAATGAAACTCTTATCCTTTTTAATCATACTTAAAATATACACTTTCATTTTCTTCAAAATTCTCAAAACACCAAATTTAGGTAGACAATTTAATCTAAAAGCCATTCATTTTCAATCACTGAGACAATTCAAATCATGTAATTTCATTCTTCTATATATGCAAAATAGTTCAAATATAAGTCATCATGCCATTTGTGGTGTGTGCACCTAGATTCCATTTGGCTTACCATTCGATCCGGCTAAACAATCTTACTTCAAGCGTGTTCTTGTCCTTCAACCTATCACCCTACAACTGCACACACTTGCACTTAAAAAATTAATCAGTAATGTTCAATTCTAGTCAACATATAAGATAATTTGAAAAGATTGCATATTCAACATCAATCAACTTCTTTCAATCTATTTCAAAAATTTCAAAATTTCCATTTAATTTATATTGAATTTCTTCAACAATTCAATTTACCATATTATAATAAATATGCAATAAAATTGGGTTATGAAATCATTCCCCTCTTTGAAGAGACATATTCTCGATGTCTATTTAATCAAAACCTAAGCATTTATGTCTATTTAAGTATCACTCTCAAAAATCAAAACATATATGTCTGTTTCAACATCACATTCAAAATTAAGGCATACTATCTATTTCAACATCACTTTCAAAATGAAAGCATATATGTCTATTTCAATATCATATTGAAAATTAAAGTATAAAACATCATAGTATCTCAATCCAAAAAATTTCAAGAAAATTATTAAAGTCTCTTCCTCAAGAAAGAAAATGTGGAAAGGAGAATTCTATTTCTTCTGCATCCTCCCAAGTAGCACTGTCTTCTGAGTACTGGTCCCATTGGACCTTTAACTGGGCAATATCTTTGCTCCACAACTTAACATTGTGTCTATCTAGGATTCTAATGAGCTCCATTAGCACCACTCCTAGATCCTATACCTACAAGGATTTCCAATCAAACACATGAGCTACATCAGGATGATAGGGCTTAAGCAAAGAAACATGAAACACATTAATATGAAGCCGAGCTAGAGCAGGTGGTAGAGCTAGTCTATAAGAAACTAGATTAATCACTTCCAAGACTTCAAATGGTCCCACATATCTTGGGACCAACTTGGAAGACTTTCCAAATGCAATAGAACTTTTATGAGGTTTAACTCTCAAGAAAAGCTTCTCCCTGGTTGCAAACTGTCTAAGAGTTCAGTTCTTCTCAACATAACTATTTTATTGGTATGCTTCCTCCTTCAGTATACTCTTAATGACTCTCATTTGTTCTTCCATTTCTTTAATAATTTTAGGTCCTACTATGATCATGTTCTCCAATTTATCCCAACTGATGGGGGTAGGACACTTTCGCCCATAAAGAGCTTTAAACGATGCCATGCCTAGGGATGTGTGATAAGAGTTATTGTAAGAAGACTATACCAAAGGAAAATATTCTTCCCACATATATTGTTGGTTCATACAATACATTCAGAGGTCTTCAACTACCTGATTCACCCTCTCTGTCTTCCTATCAGTCTAAGGATGATAAGCCAAGCTAAAATTTAGTTTGGTCCCTAATGTAGCATTTAGGGTCTTCCAAAACCTTGAGGTAATCCATGTGTCCCTATCATAAATGATAGTCTCTGGCACTCCATGCAAGTAGAAGATCTCCTAGACAAATTTCTTGGCCAGGGTCAATGATCCATCCTTAAGGTTCCCTAGAATGAAGTGCGCAACCTTAGTCAACTTATCAATTATGAACAAGATAATATCATGCTTGAGACACCTACTTCTTATTTTTCCCCTGAAATTTAAGTAGTACTGAATTGAAATTTAAAATTTTCACCAAATAGATTTCTTTTTTTTTAAACAAACCTAGTAGTTTAGAAACTACATTAAATTTGCTACAAATTCTATTCTTACATATTTTTGAAATAATATAGATAACTTATTCAAATTTTTATGCCAAGTTGCCTAACTCTAATTTTTCTAATTTTTTTGCCACTTAAGGGCCTATTTTTTCCATGATGATCCTGCACATACCCGAATACAGAATGTAGACACTCCTAGCCTACATCAGAAGGTGGAACCAATGCATGTAGTATCTTAGAAGCCTGATTGAGGTCAATTATATCATTTAAGGAGATTCCTCCCCATTTTTCTTGTGTCACTCCATGAGGTAAAAGAGTCATTCCAAGGGGAGAAGAACACCTTTAATCTCTTTGGTCATAGTTGGTGAGCTCAATTTTTCAATTTCTAACTATTCTTTTTTCTTTCCATCTAAAGCCTATCTAAGTTGTTCTTCAGTGAGTACTACTCCATCAAGAAAAAATGGAGAAGGAAAACCCAATTGAACCAAAGCTCTAAAATCCTCTCTTATTTTTCCAACCTTCTTGGTTAGTGCCAACTGACAATTCTTGCTCCTTTGGGCAACCTAGTTGCAAATTATGAACTCATTTTCCTTCCTAGTAGCCACTCTTTGATCTAGAATCCTAGCACTTGCTAGTGTCTCTCCAGTTTCCTTATACAACTTGTTGATTAAATTACCCAACACGGGAGAATGGGGGGTGACTATATTCAATATTTGGTCAACTTTTGGGCCAACCTTTATGTTTAACTCCTCTACATTAGCTATAAATATTAGAGCTGGTTTTAGATCCATTGTTGCAACCTTAATCCTTTCCCAATGGGAAAAGAGCAACCTTTATACCATCGGGAGGAGTTATAATCTTGTTACCATAGCCAATTCCTATTTGAACTAGGAGTCTTTAACCTTTGTTTCCTCCTTCAATTGATTGACCTTTTTCTGGGCCTGTTGAAGCTCCTTTGTTGTTTGAGGCCAGCCACTAGCCAACTTGTAGTACATATCATTCTTTTCCTTTTCAAATTTCTCGCTTAGCTACTTAACTCAGTCCACTACTTTTGACCATTTATCTTGCATTTCTTGTAGCTCTCTCTATGATTCCACATATTTTTTGTTTTACTAGCCTAAAATGTTACTAAACTCTTTTTTCTTTTGCTTCCATTCCTCTATAGCCTTTTGTATTTGGGCCATTTACTCCTCTGTTACCGTTTTCTCGATCTCAATCTCTTACATCATCTTTTCTACCTTGGCTAAAAGCTAATCCATTTTGGTTTGAGCAGCTTGAAGTGATATGGCCACTTCTCCTTGCATATCTTGTACCTACCTAAGGTGGGAAATCATTGCATCCTTTTCTTTTATCTCCACTTGGTTCTTGTTGATTGTGGATTTTACATTGACTAACTCCACCTCCCACTTCTTCAATTTCTTCTCCATCCTTGTGTAATTAATGTATACCACATTTTGTGTGGCTTTGGTAAGGTCTACTTGTCAAGGGGGAGCACCTCACTCGTGTTCAAAATCAAGGTATGGATTTCATAGTCTTCATACTATATCTCCCTCTCTAGGTTGGATATTAATGGATTCATAGTTGAAATCATAAGTGACCTAAGAATCGACTGATGAAGGATTATTTTTTATAGATGAGGGGCCTATAGCAACTAGAAAAGTGGTGGAAGAAAAAATAGTAGGTGCAAAACTTATTTGGACTATAGCGGTTGAAGACACTTGCAGAGTCAAATTTACCTCTTCACCTTCCTTTTTTGAGGATCCATGTTTTCCCAAGTCTTGGATTCTCCTTTTCTTTATAGAGGGTGTACTAGTTTCTCTAGATACTTTGGTAGCTAACCATGACAAACCTTGGATTCCTTGAACATTCGAAGACTTCCTTGTAGATAGTCTCATCCATTTTTCTTTTGTGGGAATACTAGTAGAAGAGACTTGTGGCTCCTTTTGCTATGATACTTCTTTCTCCTTCCCTTTTCTAGTTTTTTCTGCCTGAGATGGTGAGTCAGTACCTTGGACATTTTCTTGTTCAGGGCCCTAATCAAATTCCTCATTTAAATCAAACCTAGCCTCTCTATCATAAATATATTCAAATTATTCATCCATGGGAATGGATCTATGCAAGGATCCTATTTTCCTAATCTCCTGCCGATATCTCTAGAAGTCAATCATTTTTCTTTCAAACCACCACTTCTTCCTCAGTTGTTGTTTGAAGGATTGGTTCATCAGAAATCCTAGAATGAAATCTACCGTGATTTGGTAGAAAATGATTCATGAAGATCACACAATGGTATAGTGTCCAAGTTGACATAGGTGCCTCTATTTCCCTTGGCTATATTTCACCTTTCTTCCCAATATGGTTGTGGCTCATGTAAAAAGTTTAGCTGACTCCTAGATTGTACTTTCATTTATCATAGATAAGCTTGAGGTTGAGATAGGCCAATTTACTGGTCAATACATGTTGCTCCTCTCTCTTCATGAGTGTCACTTTTCTCTTGTCAACAATGAGATGGATCTCATGAAGGCATTTCTTTTTCTTCTTGGCACCGTAGTGATAATCCATAATTGATAATTTTTCATATATTTTTAGGGAAAGTTTCCTAGCCATTATACATTTTGGTAGCTAGAAAGGATCACCTATATACCCATGGCATCTAATGAAATTAAAATGGAATCCCATGAATCAATAAAGTTGGGTCACATGTGTCCTCATCCATTCCAAATATTTAGGAGGAAACCTTTGTAGAGGCTACTAGGATAAATCTTGAAGTACCAGGTTCTAAAAATATTGGGAAAATATATAATAATCACATATGCTTGACATCCATATCGAAACTAGTTTGAATAACCACTTTCTACTCATTATGCCGAGCAGTAATCCTGAACAACTGAAGAACTTAGGGTTCTAGTGTAAGACTAGATATACCAAGAAAGAAAAATACCTGAACTTAAAATAATGGTGATACTCCTTTATCTAATCAAGCATCCTTTTTGCAATCATTTTTGTAAAGTTGTACCGACATCTTCCCTTTTCTTTCTTGACCTTAAAGCTGAAGCCCATATAATAATTTTGGACCTCATCATCAGTGTCTAGGCTATATAGAAAAGACAACATTGAAAACAAATCCTTCTAAAAGTATGACTTAAATAGAATAGATGTCAGAGGGAATTTGGTCTCTTCACTATCAGGTCCTTGACAAGTTTCATCCCCGTAGAATGCTAACTTATCTCTCCTTGATCTCTAGAACATTTTCATTTCCTCCCATGAAAAACTTGGCCTTCATGTTAGAGGGGATACATAACATATCCTTGATGGCTATGACACTGATAGTGATTTTAAGCTCTGCACCCTTGATGATCTAATTTTCCTTATCCAGTTGCTCAACATAGATATCAACTGAATTTAAGCATGAATACAAGAAAAGGTAGCATGCATTGTGGTAAACCATAATGCCAGAGTCTTACCCAAGGCTGTCAACATTTCCTACCTACCACTTAATGACCTTTCTTTGGAAGGCTCCTTCTCACAAACTCGAGGGTTGGTATGTAGCTTTGGGTTGAATATTTTACCTATGAAATCCTTGGACACTTTTGAATTGATGTGGGTTCTATGTGCTATGATTTTGGTATGGGGAAAGCTTCGTTCCTATGGATTTTTTTTGTTAGGAAAGGAGATATCTCCAAATATCTCAACATATCATGGATGGGAGAAGGGAATTTTTATACCCCTACTGGAGGATGATGCTTCAACATCCATTATCATACCCTTCGAAAGAACTCTACAAAACTCACTTCTAAACTTAGAGAATATTACTTCTTTAAAGGGCTTGCACTTAGAAATTTTTTCCTTTGGTTAACAATTTACTAATACGCTATAGAATAAATGTGTGGTTGTTAATGGTAACCTCTTGAGTGCTGCTAGTGAAAGGTGATACATGTGAAATAAATGTTTGTATTCTTGGGAAACAAGACCTTAATTTGGGAAGGGAATTTAGTACATTACTTACATAGTTTTAAGCAAAGGAAAGCCATGAGAATTGGGGGATGTAATTGGAAAATATGTTTGCATTAATTAAGTAAGAAGTGGCCTCAAAAAGTATTCTTTTCAAATGATGAAGCCAGCTAATGATCACAAAGGTGATGAATAATGACAATAAGCCATATATTTATTTATTAAAACCAACACCTTCATTAAATTTTTAGAGCCTCATGAAATCCCATATGTACAATTCACCTTTAGTTCTTGTTGTCAACTTGCATTTCCTACTATCATTTTGATAGGGAAAAGGTATTCCATTTACAAAAAATTTGGCTCACTTTTTTCTATAAATAGAGTGTTACCTTCACGAAAATATTCATTAAGTCTAAAATTTCTATAGTTTGTATTTCACAAAGCATGGGCACTACGATCAAGCTTCTAAGTAAAAAGAAATAGATTTCTTTTGTGGGGGAGATTACTAAAGACAAAATTAAGAGGTTGTCAAGGATGAAGTGTGACTCGACCATCACTACATTCAAGTGGGTGTTGAGGAGACATTTTGTCACTAATGAGAACCACTGCCAGTTGAATATAGATGTCAACTCTTGATTTGTTGCTTCTCTTGTACTTGAACATCATGAAGTGATGGATAGTGTAGCTATGAGGAGCATGTTCTATAGAGAATACCTGGAGAACCTTGAGGAAGTTGTTGTTGTTGTCCCAAGCCTTGGCAAACCATTTGCCATGGATTTGTGTTGCCACATGGACATTGCCAAGATGGTGTTGTGGCTTCCCCTACTCTCTAGCTTCCAAACAATGAATTTGGAATGACACTTCTAGTAGGCAAGGCTTACCAGCTCCTTCCCCCTTCATGTGAAAAAAATTGAGCTAGTTTATAATGTAGAATGGATTTCTACTTTCAAGTAGTTGGTGCACAACTTCAATAGATTAGTTGTGAATGTTGATTATTGACCCTAGTTAGTCCTTATAGAGTTATGTGATGAAAATCCTACTACTATAAGTCCTAATACTCTGAAGATATTGCTATTTTTTTCTTGCTATTTTTTTTGGTTAAAAATTCATGCTACCTTGTGCCAGCACCTCCAATATTTTGGCAATACAAATTTTGTGTATTTGGGGAAAGAAAAATTTCATGTACTTCTGCTATGAGCTCACAAGATCCAAAAAGATATAGGCCTCAAAGCCCTTAAACTATATGAATTTTTTTATCTTATAAATATAATATAACTTTTTCTATTTGAGCTCCTATCTTATATGCAAAAATGTATTTAATTTTTTTTTACATATGGTACATAAAATGAAAATTTTAAAAGAACTATGAGGCTCTAGTTAAATATTTTCAAGTGGATGATATTTACTAGTATTCCAAGGATGTTCCCATTTAAATCTTCGAGCTTGTAGGAATTTCTAGCCTTGCATTTGGAAATTTGAAAGGGACCCTTCCATAAGGAATCAAATTTGGCATGTTGGCCTAGTTTAGTAGCCCATTCATCAAATTCTAGGACTAGATTCCCCTCCCTAAAACTTGGGTCAAAGGAATTTTTTTCAAACCACCATTTTACTACCTAATGATGTTTTATCATGGCATTGAATACCTTGTCTCTTTTCTCTTCAAGGCTTAGCATCTCAGCCAACCTTATTTCCATTTTTCCACCTTATTCAATCTCCAAAGACTTTAACAATTGTAGCACCAGAATCTCCATTGAAATGGGTAGGACTACCTCCTTCCCATATAATAACTCATAGGGAGAAGACTTTATGATATTATTTGGGGTGATGCAAACTACCCATAAATTTTATCATAGGTACTTGTGCCATTCACTTTGGTGCTCTAACTAGGTGAACTTGATCAACCTAATTAGATTTTCATTGGTAGATTTTGTTAGTTTGTTCCCCTATGGGTAATAGTTTGACCAATTCTTCAAATAAAATCCTTTCTTGAGAGAAAAATGAGACATGATAGATCCCAAAAAGGCTAGTGTATTGTTTGAGATAATGGTTTTCGAGGAACTAAACCTTGTCAATAGTTCTTCAAGGAAGTTGATGATATCAACCTCAGTGGAAATCTTAAGAGGAGTTGTCTCTATGCATCTTGTAAAATAATTGGTGTCCATGGAGATCCACTTGTGTCCTACACTAGAGATTGGGTTTATAATCTTCATCAAATCTAGCCCCCATTGTACGAAGGATTCCTCTAGCACGATTGGGTTTTAAGGAATAGCATATTTTTTCTACTTGCTGACATAAAATTGGCATTGAGAGGACTTCATTACTAGGTTGTGAGATTTAAAAAATAAGGTGGGCTAGTAATACACTTCCCGCATGATTTTTAAAGCAGTGGTTTTGGTAGAGAAGTTCCCTCCTTCTTGACTACTATGGAATTTTCCTAAAATTCTCTCAGCTTATATTTTTTCCATGTAGTAGAGGAAAACTCTATTAGTATTCATTTTGAATAAAATCCCTTCAATAACTATATACATCTGGCACCTTGGAGCTTGTACTATCTCCTCTTGCATGTTGGGAAGTTGGGTGGGTATATTTTTTGGTCTACATGAATCTTATTTTATCAACCATTGAGGACTCGTCTGACTCAAATTGGATTGAGAAGACCTTATCAGTCTCCTTAGTTCTTTCCTTGGGCCTGAGCTCTTGGGTGAGATCCTTCCACAAGGCTATTCCTTTCACTAGCTTTGTGGTCTAGATATCAACATTATATTTAAGGATATTAGTGATCCATCTTTCCCTTTTCTCCATGATTTTACCTTCTGTGATATACTCCCTCACATTGGGATGAGCAATGAGGACTATAATCTTATTGGACAAAACCAAGTGTCATTTTTTTTTAAGGCTCTTGACTATGCAAAAAGGCTTGCTTCTCTATAAAATTGTACTTGGTTTCATACTCTTTTAGGGTCCTCAAATGAAAGAAATGGGGTGTTACTTGCTCCCCTTTTCATCCTTTTGTGTGAGAACAAAGGCTATGATATGTTTGCCACTATAGATATATAATATAAAGTTTTTTGAAAAGTTTGGGTTTGCCAACACCAGAGTTGTGGATATGCCTACTTTGATTTTCTTGAAGGAAACCTTGCCTTCCTTAGTCCATTTGAATGCTAAGAATATCTTTAACATTAGTGTGAGAGGTCTTACAATTCTTATGAAATCACAGATGAATCCACTAATGAAGTTGATCTTCCCTAAGAAAGACTACAATCCCTTTTGATTAAAAGTTAGTGGTAGTTATTTTATAGCTTTCACCCTTTCGAGGTAAATTTCTATCCCTTTCTTGGAGACCAAAAAGCCAAGAAAATTGCCTCATGGCATACCAAATACACATATTTTTGGATTTAAAGAAATCCCAAATTGTTAACACTTCTAAAAGACCATTTCTAGGTGATCAAAATGGTCACCCTTTGATTTTGAAATTGTTGATCAAATCCTTAAATGATATTTTCATTGCATGCTGAAAGGTGGAATCCAAGTTTGAAAATACAAATGAAATCTTTGCGTATGTGAATGTTCCCCATTTAGTAGTGAACACCATCTTGTGTTGATCCTCCTCCTTTATGTAGACCTAATTGTTGCTCAAAAACTTGTCAAGTAATGAGAACATCTCTGACACTACCACCATCTTCAAGATCTATTCCATCAAAGGGAGAGGGTAGTGATTCTTTAAAGATAACTTGTTTAGTTCTAAAAAATCCATGAAAAGTCAGATGTCTCCATTCTTCTTTTAGATAGGGACCAGATTAGACACCCAATTGGAATGTTTAATCGGGTATATGATCCTTGAATCAATTATCTTTATGAGTTCTTGTGCCATTAATGCCTCTATCTTTAGGTTAACCAACCTTTCCTTTGTTAGACTGGATTAGACCCTTGAACAAGTTGATTGTATGTTCAATTATGCTCAAATCATATCTTCAAGTCATCATAGGTCTAGGCTATGACCTCATGATATTTGGAACATAAGGATCTTAGCCTCTCCTTGTCATTCTATGGAACGTTCCTCATGACTTAAAGCTGCCTATTGTTTTTGGTATTGAGCTCCTCATAGTATTCTTTGTCATCTCTGAATCTTTGTTTACATTTCCTTATATATTCATAGTTGAAGAGATTCTTTAGGGTGATTAGGCCTTTTGGGAGCTTATTTATTTTGAGTTGTATTATTTTTTCCTCGCCGACCTCTTTGGATCTCAATTGCACTTGATTGATAAATTATGTTGACTATCATAGAAAAGTAGAAATTTGGGCATCATATTCAAAGACTTTCCAATTTTGATCATTATCATGGATAGATGGTTAGACAATGATGCATGCCACATGTTTTTTGGTGAATTCAAATGTTGACTCAAATTGTGAGCTAATGAAATCCATTCTATCTAGAGTAGAGTTCTAAGATCTTGGGATGATTTGGATATTGAAAGCCTAAAACCTTTCAATCAGATATCACACTTTATGCTAGTAGGACAACATTCTTACATTTTTCTAGCTTCCTATCTTTAGACCTGCTTCACCAATATATTTGAATCTTTGAACACTTGTATCCCCTTTATTCGCCTCCATTCTTCTGTCATTAGAACATGAACTAGTCCCTCATTTTGTACATTATTATTCGAGCATGGGAACTAGAAACAAAAATCCCTAAGGGTCTTCATCGTAGCTAGATATTCAAGATGAATGTCATTTCTAGATCCAAACCTACATTTGGCACCATTAAAGTGTAAAGTCCATAAGTTGTTAATAGGTTCACCGTGCTTCTCTTTATCTTTCAACAATTTCAAGAGGGCCTGGTCATCATCAAAGATTACATATGTGCCTAGACCAATGGCATGGAAACAACTAAATAGATCGATATCAATAAACTAGTTCAATAAGACTTCTTCTTTCACGTTCCAATCACTCATGGCCTCTTCATCCTCCAAAATTTCCACATAGTACATCTCCTTTGTGGAAATGGAGGTGTGTGTAGCTTTGAAGTTCATTATTGCATCCTTTGTGATGTGTTCAGGATGCAAAGGTTCAAACAATGTTTCCATCTTTGCTCCATGTTTAGTCCTCAATATCAAGTGGAACCAGTCAAGTTCCACATATCCACCTATATTTTATGTAAAGTCTATTGACAAGCACATTCCAAAAATAGAGGGAATGTTGATTATGACCACAGCTTGGGTGACTTTTTGGCTTGGGTAGGAGTATAAGGTCAAAGGATGACTCCTAATGTGACCTATGGTTAGGAACTTGTTCCCATCCAACTGCATAATTCCTTTTTCCAAGGGTTCTTATTTTAATTTCACAACATCAGCTAATATCTTAGTCATTATAGTAGTACTAGCCCCTAATTCTATCATGTTGTTGCTTACTAACTTATCTCCTATGATAAGAGTTAAAAAAAAGGGGTGGGTTTTGGCTTACATAGCTCTTTCTCATTCTTTTTATCTCTCACATTCACATATGTTATGGCCATTGAAGATTGGGGATCCAACGTGGGCCTTTTTCCTTTAGCTTGGCTATGCGGTATGACTAGATTCAATAATAGAGCTTGATTCTCTCTATTCAATGCATCCCACAACAAAGTATTCTACTCTAGAATGGATAATACACCTCATAAAGATATATTGGTGGGAGCCTTGTTCAATTCCTCCACCACATTGAGTGTTTTGATTGGTGAGACCTTTGGTTTGTATAGGAGAGTCTCCCTTGCTTTAGGAAAAGGCTAGTCTATCATAGGTAAATTGGGAGCCTTATCTATGACTTTTGGTTGTAATGATTGTATTTGAAGTTGAGGTCACTATGGTTTCTAGGCTAGTGGTGCCAATGGTACATATGACACATATTCTCTAGTGAACCTTTGATTTGATTAGGTAATATAGTTTGAATGTACTTGTGAGTTTCTCATAGTCGAGATTTCATTTGTAAACACTGAGTCTTCTCCCTCCATCTAGGAAAAAAAACTTGGTCAATGGAGATATCTACTTCTTGGTCTAGGGACATCCCCTAAATTTGAGCACTAAATATAGAATTCTCAATCCTGGGGGAGTGATAACCTTTGACATCTGGAGGAATGCCTTGAATTCTTTCTTCTACCATCCTTTGTTGAAGATTTCCCCTCAGACAATTTCAGGTCATATGGCATCATTACATGGAAATAACCATGCACCTGTATCTTCCACAAGATTTTTTCAACTAGAATCAATTCTTTGCTTATGCTCGATTTGATTGTCTATAATGGAGTGGTCACCAGGACTATCTATCCTAATGCCTATGACTGATTTCCCCTTCTTAGAGCCCCTTGGTATGTATTATGCTGGAATGGTAGTCTCCCCCCTGATAATTTTCTAGGGGGGTTTGGAGGTGCTACCTGCTAACACCAGATAATGAAAAGCTCATTCGTGAAATTCCTCATTAAATTCTTCATGTCATTGACATCCATGGCCAACAAAGAAGAGTCTGACATGCTTGGTTGTTTATTCAAATACACATACATTAAAGGTGGAGGTGCAATCAACATCTTAGGGAGTGAATTAGGGATACTAGGGGCTACCTCCTCTTGTGTTCCACTAGATATTTCTATGAACATTAGTATTGAAGGTCGTGGCATGAGCTTCTTAGTGTCTATCAAACTATTCTCTTCTTTCATAGCTAGATCATATGCATTAGGCAAAGTGTCACCCCCAAGTGATTGTACCATAAAAATGATGTTTGAATTAAAATATTTAGGTAGAACATGAATTCCATGGTCATTGGATGTCTAGCTATCATGGGGATTCTTTGCTAGGTTTTATTGAACTTGGTGTTAAAATATATCATAGCTTCCTATGGAGCTCTCTTGATTGTTGTCAACTACTGCAACAAGGATGAGCAATCTCCTTTCTCTAAAAAAATGCTCAATTTTTTTTTCTCCAAGATCATCCTATAAGTAGATAGACTTGGGAGCTAGGGATCTACACCAATATTGAACCTTCCCCTTAAAGGATGCGGCTAATAATCTGACGGTGATGTTTTTTTTGGGATGTTGTGAAGTCTACAAAAATTTGTGATATCTTGGAGGGAATTAGTGTGGATGATGGGCCACACATCTAGATGTATGGGAAAAACTACCATACTACCATTTTCCTAGGTCAAAATATCTAGGAGCTCCTTAGAGATCCGTCAGAAACAACCCTCTATGGACTGGGTAAATAGGTCCTCTAATTTGACAAGTTTAGCCACCTTGAGGGGTAGATAAGGATCTATACTTTGAGCTTCCAATCTCAAGTATATTACTTCTAACAAGTGATAAAGAACCTATTACTCACCTCCTCATAGGGATAAAATATGGTAATTGAGTGTATTAGAAATTTACTCTAGAAGATACCCTAGTTTAGACCCTAGGAATGAGTTTACTAGTCTCTCCTATTAATAAGATTCAAATGCATCTTTGAGGGTGGGTATCAAACACTGTGAAATATTTGAGTCCCACCAAGCATGCCAAAAAAATTGTTGATATTAAAAGATTATGCTTCTCTTGAACAATGTTATGGGAAATTCAGTGAATGGGGGACTGCTTGCACTCCATTGATTAACCTCTAGGATTTTTAAAGAAGTTTGATCTTTGTTGAGTTTGGGGAAAGGGAGAAGGAAATGTAGAAATAAAATGTAATTATGGTGATATTCCAATGCTTTTACAACATTACAAAACTCCTAATAGGTTCTATTTCTAATAAAGTGAACAAAAAATGCCACAGACCCTTCATTATTAGAGGCAGAATGAGAAACTAAGGCCTGTGCAGGCACAAAGTAATCATTCAAATCCCCTACGAAAGTCACCCATTAAGGTTTGATAGAAATAGGGAACCCAAATTGGAATAAGATGTTTTATATCCTTATAGATCTATTCTACTTGACAACATACAATGAAATCTACTACAACTTCAACAAGAAAATGAAAGAGTATATAATATGATTCCATTCTTGATAGTTTAAGCTAGGAAAACATAAAAGCTAGTAATTGAAATTGAATATCAAGGCTTGTATGTGGAAATAAGGTTACATAGAGAATTCAATGTGCATGAGAATAGAGAATAAAACATAAAACAAAGTCCACATATGCATAATATGATACAAGATTTCTTCTTCTATTACTTGGTACTACATAATAATGAAAATGCTAAGGTTGAATAAACAATTTGAATAATTGTGTTATTGATTACAAAAGATTGATGTGACTTCTATAAGAAATATTTCTATAACCTATAATATTGCTACTAATGATAGTAATCTAATACCTATCTCTGAGGGGTTACTCAAAAATTCCATTTTATAAGACAAGGGAAGCATATAACCACTGAGCACTCTCCACCACAAAAGATCAAACCCTAACAGATGTCATCACCAAAAAGCCTCAAAATCAGATAAAAAATTAGATCTGATCCTACTAATAAAGATCTAGTTGCTTCAATAATTGTAATATATGCAACAACTTGATGAATTAGATGCCACTAGAGCTTCATGTAGGTCTCCTTGTTAGAAGGAAGATACAATCTATAAATGTCTAATTGAATCTAATCTAATCTACTATATGTGATAGTGGTAGCATCAAAAAGGAGGTTAATACCTGAATTGGATATCATATGAAGATTCTTAACTTCATTAGAATCCACTTTAGCAGCAAGAAAATATTACAAGTCCCCTCCATCACAAGGATAACATGACTATGATCCATCAACTGGAGAGCTTTAGCAATGAAATGAAACATACCATTCAGGGTGACCATCATCTCTTTACCAATATCTAAAGAATTAGATTCCAAGTCAATCACCTTATTAGGAATGATATCTTTGTTGTCTTTCCTTTGCACTAAATCCTCAAGAATGAACTCCATACCTCCCAATTGCTACTCCATAGCCCCACCAATATTTCCCTTCCCTTTACATGAAGTAGAGGCACCTCTTTCCACATAATTCTTCCCCACCTTCCTCGTTTTGACATCCCATAAGTGACTCTTCTTTAGCCACCAAGCAGAGGAGGAGAACTTCTTCCTTCTTCCCAATCATTTTCTTCTTTTTTGAAGAGATAATCCCTCCCCTAACCTCATCCAAATTAGTACTTTTTACACCAATCAAAGGAGAAGACTCTTCCTTATTCAAATTGGCTTTTATATTTTTAGAGGAACCTTTACCTTCCCCTTCCCAACCCAAATCAATAACAAATCCCTCTGACCAAGAAGGGGATTCCTCTTTCATAGAATTTTTCCTAGAGGATTTAACAAGATCATCATGGGGGCCTCAAAAGAATTAGATCCAGTATCCTCTCCTTCATCACTCTCCACATTATCACCTTTTTAAAGCTCAAAGAGAGTATCCTTGATCTTAGGCCCCTTATGTAAGTTAGGAGTCCTAGTTACATAATTGGCCTTCATATGCCCAACTAATAGGATTATCCCTTATGCAAATAGGGGTTTTTCAAATTCTTTCAGAAGTCAAAAATACCATTTTCAAGAGAAAGTAACAAATAATAGGGGAAAGAAACAACCCTATTATGTCAAAAAAGACTAAGGAGCATGAAATGGTATCCATAAATCACTAAAAACCTACCATCCAATGTGAAGTACCTCATCATAGCCATATCCACATTCCTCCAAATGGGTTTCAAGGAAGTTTTATCATAACCATTGTCACCCATATTCTTAAGATTCAACCTCTCCTTACATTTTAAGGAATTCTCCAGAGTAGATTTAGTGACTGGCCAAACTCTATAGAACTTCTTTCCTTTTGAGTAAAGACAAGAAACCTTTACAATCAAATCCTCAATAATATTAACCTCCACTCCATATATTCGCAGAACCCTACTCTTCCAGCCATTTAAAATACCTATGACACCTAGGAATCAAAGCCATGGAGTTTCAACAAATTTGGTATCACACCACCCTTCTCCAGAATCTAGCAAACTAAACCATACTCCATTGTTTTATTGTAGGTTACTGGCTCAGTTTGACATCTATCACCACCCATATTGATCTATCCACTATAAACCAAGGGTTATTTCCCAAAAAAATAAATCCATTAAAGAAAAATAGCATAAGAAGAAGCAAAACAACTACAAAGTGTGTAACTCTGATAGCTTCAATACTAATTGACATCATGGAACCAAGCTTTCACACTGATTTCTCATATCTCTACAATCAAAATCTAGGTAAATAGGTAAGCACAAACTTCTTATCAAAATAAATATGCAATTATTTATAGGAACCCCTTCAACTGCCGCTTGCAACATGTGACCTTATTTCATCATTTATATGGCTTTAATTATTGAAGGTCTCACTAAATTCCCTTGAAAAGGATAGTAAATATTTCACCTACAAATATATTTTAGTATTATACACTGAGCAAAAGGAATGGAAGATATTCTCCACTTTTGTATGCTTTAACTTCTTTGTGTGTTTTCACATATTAAAATTTTGATTAAAATTAACTTTCACACATTAACTTATTCTAATATTTTTTTAAAATAATTATTTTTCTTTAAAAAACCAGACAATTTATTGATAATATTTATGAATATAAATATTTTAGTTTTTTTATTGGGTTAGTGTAGGATCATGGGGGTCCAAACTAGGCCCTTAAGTGGCAATGAAATTCAATAAAATAGAGTTAGTCAACTTGACATAAAAATTTGAATAAGATATTAGAAAATATGTAAGAACATAATTTGTATCTCAAATTGAATTTAGTTTCTAAGATACTATTCTTTTATTGGAAAAAAAGAAAAAAATATTTGGTGAAAATTCAAAATTTCAATGCAGTAGTACTAAACTTTTCAAGAAAAAATAAAAAGCGAGTGTATGTCTGACCAACCTAAGTACAAGAAAAAAATAATATATTTATTTGAAACTTTCAATACAGGTAGAGGACACATATCAAGATATGTTGCAATTTTTTTGTCATTTTTTATGTCTTTTTTTGTCATATCTTATATTATGGGAAGCATATAATGTGTTGCATCTTTCAGATTCAAAAAATATGAAATCATTTAAGAATTATATATGTTTTTCAATCAACCTATCAATTAGGACATTAGTTAGAATGTATGTATAAAATAAATAATAAATATCTATTTATTTCCAAATAAGTCATCCCTTATATTTTTGGAAAGCTTAATATTTTCTCAATAAATGCTTTTTGCTTCATCAAATTTAGATTAAAAAAAGTTGTCAACCACTTTTTCGACCCCCATGATCCTGCACTCACCCTATTCATTAATTAAATATTTGTTAGTTCTACACAATTATATATCTATATTATTTTGTTTTATTTAAATAATAGAAAAGACCTTGATTGTAATTTGAAATTTATTGATTATATATTTAACATTTACTTTTAGGTATTTAATTTCTAAAGGAGTTATTTTATTTTACTTTGGAACTACTTAAGAAGTTTTTTTTTATATAGGAAAAAAATGAGGTTTCTAAATGGCTTCAACCCTTTGAAAAAACACAATAACCTAACCAAATGAAAGAAATATTAATACATCAAGAGTAAAAAAAATGAACAAAAACTCTAGAATAGGGTACCTAGAGAAAGAATGGACAGAAAATAAGAAAGATAAGAGGTCACTAAAAACATGAGTTTCCTATCAGTCACCTTGGAGGAATTTGAAATATTCTTCAAAGAATTAGAAGTGTTTCCTTTTGTATGTGTACTAGGCATAGAACTTGATGTTTTCTTACAATTTTCAAAATAATTTTAATAGATTTTTTATATCAGACATCCTAAATTAAACCATCTTTCAAATATTACATTTTATTTTCATTAGAAAATATTCTAATTTCTCAATTCCTTCATACTTACTCATAACTCTAACTCTAGAATTATAAATTATTCTTTACCATTTGACTCTAGAAGTGATTATTTCACTTTTTCCTATTAATTTTAATAAAGAACCACTTAAGAAAAATATGGTGAATGTCCACCTCATTGTCAAATTTGTTAGCTTTTTCTATTAGTAGGTTGATCATTCATGCAATTTCCTCAAGATATAAGGAAGGAAAAATATAATAATATTACAGGTAGAAGCATTATGAAAAAAATATTTTAACCCCTAAAATTTCCTCAAAATTGAAATATGTTTCCTTCTTTTTTTCCTTTAGAGTTATATTTATCCTTGCATTAAAGATTACCAAATGATGAATTAGTTTCTCCAATTAATATATTCTTAGGGGATTTCAATTTATTACAACATTCTATGTAACTAAATAGAGATTGACCTAGTCAAAATAGGTCTACCACTATATGAGAAATCACGTTTTAAAGGATGAAGGGTTAAGAAGAAAATGGGATGGAGATGTGTTATTTATTTTTCATTAGAGGGTCAGAAGGGGGAGAAGATAAGGATGGGGAAGGGAAATTAATATTATAAGGTATAGAGAGAGATGAACAACTAGGTATGAAAATTCCCTCGAGACAAAAATTTAAAGCTTAAGGTCCAAAGCATGTTTAATACAAAAATAGTGATGGATTTGTTGAGAGGGACCCCACAACACATTTTTTGAAATAAAGAATAGATAACTTCAAAAAGGATAGTATAAAAAATGAAATATCACCAATGTCTTTTGGTAGAAAATACTAATTAAGAAAATTGAAATGAATAAATAACTTGAAGATGATCTAGAAAATATCATAATATTCCAAGTAGAAGCATTATGAAAAATTCTTTTGACCCCTAAAATTTCCTTAAAATTGAAATCCAGAACTTTCTTCTTTTCCTTTAGATTTCTATTTATCCTTGCACTGAAGGTTACCAAATGATGAATTGGTCCCTCCAATTAATATATTCAAAACCTATAAAATAGTATTTTTATGTTTTAGGAAACGTATCAACTAATTTCCTACAAGTTTCACTCAAGGAAACCTTAGAGATTTCAATCAAGGAATGGAAATGAGAGAAAGAGATCTAAAATAAGGTATCCTAGGTTGTGATTAATGACTAAAAGGGGGCTCACCACAAATATAGGTCTTGGAAAGATAAGGAACATATAAAACCTAATGATATAAAAACCTAACTATGCAACTCAAGATAACAAACTGAAAATTAGAATAACAAACAACTATGCACCTAGAAACTAAAGAAGCTTGAATTAAGGTCTGAAATCTTGGAAACACTGACTTTTGATGCACATGGGGACTCATACACCAGTAGGGTGATTTAGTTCAAATTTAGGGTTTTTGACCGAAACCAAAATCTGGAATTGCTAAACCAAGATCTATAGAAAATGCCTAAAAAATGGGTATAATTGGACTCATACACCGCAAGTTGAAATTTAGTCCTAATATCATGGTTGATCTAAAAAATTTATATCCTTTAGTTTTCTCCTATAGCTTCTCTCATGAAAAATATTTGAGTTTGAAACATTGAATTGCAACTTGTAGGTAACTTTACACTATCTTGCAATTAAGGTGACAACTTTGGCAACTTTTCTACCTTCATAACTTTTCTCCAACCTTGATATTTAATGAATTTTCAACCTAGATCTATAAATCACACATCAAAGAGAGTGGAAAATGTTGTTTTTCTAGTGGATAGGGGTTTGCATTGGTCAAACCATGTTTTGGTAATCAAACCTTGAAATGAAGGAATGATTAATGAACAAATATACAAAGTTACAACTCACCAAACCCTTGAACAAAAGCATGCAATCTTGTAAGTAATGGCTAGCATGAATGTAGATCTTGAATCTTGGTTGAATGATATGGATCTTTACTTGAATGCTTGCTTGAATCATAAAACCCTACATCACAAATGTTGGCTCAAAAATAAACATGATGCATGATGTCTTTGACATGATGCTTGAATCATGAATAATGCTCCAAAATGCTTGATCATCAACCTTGAATTCTCTTTAATGCTCTTGTAAACTCTTGCAATCATAAATTTTCTATAGTTCTTGAATAGTTGAAGGCTTAGGATAAAATATATGAAATAACCTTTCATTTATACTAGTTTATGCCAAATTTCCAGAAATTACAACACTACAAGTTGACATCAGATCTAGCATAATAAAATACCCCCAAGAATTGAATTCAAAATTAGGTCTAAGCTAAGTGGGACTCATATGCCAGTTGGGGAATATGAGTCCCATTAGGCTAAGCTTGGGACACATTTTTCAAGAAATTCTTAGTCTAATGTGAAATTAAGATCTAGGCCTTGGAATCTAGGTGGGACCCATACACCCAAGTTGGCATATGAGTCCAAAATCACTAAATCTAGGCCATACAATCCAAAATCATTAATTTATGATTGGTCACTTGATATATGTCAAGTATCCTCAAAAAGATGCATTAATTAAGGCTTGTGGATGCAAAATAAGGCCAATTAAGGGATAAAGAAGCCCAATTTTAGGAGGGAGGACCCAAACATGTGTGAAAATGTAAAGGGGTAAATTTTCTACACTACATTTAGCCCCCAATTTAGTGAGAGGATGAACTTGCTTCAAAATAACACTAAAGTAGATAAAATCACATGAATATGGGTCCAAGTTTAACAATTCTAGTAAGATAGGATGACAACAATCAAGAGGGATGATCAAGCCCCCAGGTTCAAGATATTTTTTAAAACCAACATAGGCACAAATGAAAAAAAATGAAAATAATGTAAGGAGCACCAACAAGGCACAAAGATACACTACCAAAGACAAAGAGAATAAAGAAAAAAAAACAAAAAGGGGGTGTGGATCAATTTTCAACCATTTGTCCTACATGTTGTGGATTAGATATAAGTTATTTGTCCAAGATGTGTTTACAAGTGGAGCATGATGTCCAACATGCAAACTAAAAAAATGCTCACAAGGGCTAGTGGAACCTAGGGCCACCCACTAGGTGAGCCCCCCAGTGAGACACATACACACATGGGTGGTATTCACTTACACAAATAGGAATGTCACTATGGGAAATTCATGCCTAAGTTTGGCTCCCATACATACAACCCTACCAAAGCTATACCTCCTAATAAATTTAATGAGGATCCATAGAACAATGAACTTCAAACTCCATGAGGCAAGCAAACCCTTATATCCTTGACACCCATGAACAAACAAGATGGATCCACAAGCAAGCAAAGTATGTTATGTAAGGTGGCCTTATAACCAAAATTGTAAATGCAAAATAGTGTATGGTATGTGTTAGAACTATAAAATTTTGAAATTTTTATAGTCTATTGTATTCAAGAGTTCCAACATTGAGTCCTCATGATGAGCATAAAAGTCCCTCTTTGTTTTGTCATGCTTATTTTCTGTTATAAAATCCATTGAATCCATCAAGTCCATTTTTTTTGTTAAAAGACCCGAAACAACAAGACATAGTAAAAGTCTCCCCACCTGATTTTCACTAATATATGTTTGTTGCAGACTATCGACAGCATAGTTTTCTTCTTCTAGCGACAGAAGGAGTCATTTCGGCAAAGGGAATCATTGTCAGAGTGAAGTCAGGGTGAATACATTGTGTTTTGCTGACCGGTGCATGTGGGAGTATATCGCTCAAGCTAAAGGTGTTTGGGATAATGTCTCGGTGAATTATTTTTTCTTGCCAATAGGCATCTATAAAAAATATATTGGCATATGTTGGGGCATTGGTGTAATGTCAGCGCGAACGTCATATGTCATACCGACTAATGCACAAAGGGGTTTGTTTTATCCAGACTGATTGGTATTAGCATGAATTATAATGAAATCTTTTTGTCTTACCAACTGGCTTGCAAATAAATGTCTCGGTAAGAATTATGTGCTTTAGGGAAGGTCTTAGAAAAGTGGCTATTGTTCATCTGAACCAAGTTCAAGGGTACTTAAAAGCTTTCGGTGAGAAGTTATAGCATCTTGCTGATTAAAATCTTATACTGATGGAGACATTCATCGCCAGGAGAAGAACTTTTCAGCATAAGTTTCACCAAAATATGAATATTATACCAATAGATAGTTAGGAGTGAGTTTTTCCAAATAGGAGTAATATGGGGGTGATATCGGTAAGACATTTGGTGTTAGTATGTGTCTTCCTAAAGGTTCAATGTCTCGCCGAAGGTATTGTTTCATTGGTTGGGTTTATTTCTTCGGTGAGAGAACTTGGTGGATACGCCGAAATGAGAATTCATTAGTGAAAGGGTGATTTTTTCTTAGCGAATGGAAAATACATTGAAAGGTACATGTCAGTAAGACGCTAAGACATCTACATAACATCTCCCCAACTTTGAAAGTCACAGTGAAGTGGGCGTAATGAAGACTGCATTGGCAGGAGTACAAATTTGTCTTGGAGACCCAATGTAAATGAAGACTTTCAGTGAAATAGGATGAAATCTACGAGAGGTCTCCCAAATATCTGCAGGTTATAGCGAAGAACATAAAGATAAAGGATTTCAGTCGGTGTGAGAACATTAATGTCTCAATGATTGGAAAATGCTTTGAAGAATATATGTTGGTATAGCATCATGAAGTCTATGTGATATCTCCCTGACTTGGAATTGTTACAGTGACATGAAAACATAGGTGTGAGTCATCAAGTTGATTCCTGGTGTTGGTATGACTGTAGAATGTAGTGGTGAATGGTGAAATAAACGTTGAAAAGGAGTTTTTCCCTAGATTTGAAATTTTCAAATCGACAGTACATTTGATGTGACAGTGCCAGTTTCAAAGGAGGCTTCATTCATGCTTCATTATGGGGCGATGGGATAAAATAGTAATATGTTAATTAATTCCTCATTTCTAAATTGATTGTTGGTGAATTGTCATGCTGAATAGAGAACCAAGACATTTTTTCAGTTTGAGGAGTTCGAACAGGACATTATAAGTAATTGCTTCTTTGCTTCTCACATTTTGATTCCGTAAGTTTGAAAACAGAGTCTTCTAGTTCTAGAAAGGGTAAGGGTAGAAAGCTTGTTGAAAGTAGTCAGTCGAAGGGAAAGAAACAAAAGACTAATACAGAGCATAGAGGCACTAAAAGGAGGTTGAACCAAGACCTCATTGATCAACTACCTGGTTCAAGGCCTAAGGCTAGAAGGTCTGCACAACTTAGGGTAGAAGTTGATAAGCTGGATGATAGATGCAAGTTCATAGGTGAATTCTGGATTGCTATAAGAGGGTACGAGCTCTTCAATTTCCACTACAATAGGAGAAACTGTTTTGAGCCAGTCTATAATCCATGGAAGTTGAATGTAGGGAAATTGGTGTGCCCTAATGTATTTGTAAATACATAATTGGTAAATTTTCTTGCTGATCATTATGATCCAAAACATAAAGCAATATGTGATCCTTCTGGAAAACCACAGATACATGTGTCAAAAGAAGCAATTGGTGAGGCTTTCAAATTGGAAGGGTTGTGTGACGAGGAAATCAATTATGAAGAGTTGTAGAAGGAATTTTCTAGAATGGATACAAGTTACAAGGGTTGGAGGTTACCAATTCATAGGGTTAAACTAGGTAAGAAGTCAGAACCACTGCAGGATAGTGAAGGGCATCTCTATCATGTAGATTTGTTTGAACAATATATGAAATATACATATTTTTCAGTGTGTCAGCTATTAGGGATGGATGCTTCCAAATTCATGACAATGGTGCCAATGGTTATTATGGCAGATATTCAATATCATAACTCTAGGAAATTTGATTATGCTTCATATATTTCTAAGGAGCTTGATTCAAGATTAATGGCTATAAAGAGTGGAGCTTCTATTGTTCATCTCAGAAACTATTCATTGTTGATGCATTTAGTGTTGTATTTTGGACAAGAGCTAGGGGTATGGCTTCCAAAAATGAGGATTTCTCAAGTTGGTAAAGAGGGTGAAGCATTGCCTGTTCAGTTGTGGACTATCATTTGGGACAACAAGTCTGCTCGTTCTAGTTTTATTCATTTTGAGGAGTATTTTGTAAAGACTTTGTATAAATTGTATCATTATCCTTGTAACTATTCATTGACTGATGAGATCAAAAGATTCCTTCAGTCTAAAGACTTTAATGGGCCAATTGACCATAATTGGGGAGACTGGTATTGTTTAGAGGGAGCTACAGTAATCAAAGTGTATGGATTTGAAGATGCTCCTTTCATTTTGCCAAGGACAGTTCCAAACGGGGTTGCATACTTGGAAATTATCAGAAAAATGGATTTTTGTAGTGTGATACATTTCAGTTCTTTTGGGAAGTAGGCTTTCATGCCAAGTACTTTGTGTTTCGGTGATTTCGCTGTATTAGCTAACAAAGGATATAATTCAATTCTTGATAAATTGTTGCATTATAACATGAAACAAGGACCACCCAGGAAAAACTTTGACCCCAAGGGATATAACAATTCAGCCAAAGAAAGGATTAACTTTGGAGGGTATCAATATGTACCCTATCCTTTTGATGATATGATCAAAAATTTGGATGAAGATGAAGTTGAAATGGTAGTTGAAAGATATAACTAGGGGCTACAGGATATTGAGCTATTGTCTTTTGCGGATGAAGAAACACTAAGAGCTAATGTGCCACTGGGTAAAACTGAAAAGGTATCCAGGGTGAGGACTCAACAATATGTCTGCCCAGTTAGAGAACAAAGTATTGAAAGTAATGATGTTGATACAAGGCATATGGAGTATAGGTCATTTGTTTCTGATTATGAGTTTATACATTCCCCAGAGTTCAAGGCATTCTTGTACAAGCAGAAGGGGAAGGAGATAACGAAGATGTTGATGATGTTACTTCAGGGAATGAGGAACAATTGCTATTTCAATTGAGAAGATGTGTGGACAATGAAATGACAAAAATGACTCCTGAAGTGGGAAGGAAAATGTTGGAGGATGCTGGTGTCATGATCTTTCCTGGCCTTGATTTGAATTCTGCATTGTTGTTTGATAGTTTCTTGAAGGGCAATAATTCTACTCACAAGCTTGATAAGGAAAAGGTGACAAGTATATGTAGGATCAAAGTATAATACTAATGAGGGATCACTGATGATGTGGGATTCATACCCACCACACAGGAAATCAGTAGTGATTGATATAGAGAAAGCATTTGGCCATGTTATGACTCTAAAAGCTAGAAAAGCTGATCCTGTTGCTACTGCAGATATTGTGGTAAATGTTGCAAAGTTGAATAACGCACAAATTCAAATATTGATAAAAGAAAGAGAAGTGTATAAAGAAAATAATGAAAAATTGTTGAGAGAAAATGATAGGCTTAAGGATTTGGTTGGTGTTTCAATGGGAACAACCAAAATGATTACTCAAGGAGAAAGCTCTCATGCAAAAGATCAATGGTTAGGGTCAAGTGCTTATTCTCAAGGAGGGTATGATGCAATTGTTGCAGTTGTCAAGAAGAGGCAGGATCAATTAACATCCTAGTTGAATAAATTGTGGGGAAGATACTCTCACACTCTTGATGCATTGAAGGATTACACAAGGATGGATGGATGAGTCATGGAGAAGTTTCATGAGTTGGCTCAAAGTGATGAGGCTAGCAGTTTTGCACTTGAGGCTGCAAATCATATAATCAATTTCCATCAAAAATTTTATGGTGAATTGCAAGGGGATGAACAGGGGTTGATTGCAGTTGCTGTGAAAACTGTGATTTCATTCTCTAATGATAAAGGTGAATTGAAAGAAGCCACCAGGTGGAGAAATGAATGTGAATCAATGCTGGATGAGATCATGAAGATAGCTTCTATAGAGGATACAACATTGGAAGAAGTGACCAAGAAAATTGAGGAAATGGTCAAGATGGAAATCACAATCTAGAATGCTTCTTGAAGATGTGGACACATATGAGCGCCGGGATTATTTGGACCACCTCAACAAAACTCACTTATGGCTAAATAGAGCCTAATTATTCTCTTTTTTTTGTTTTGTAATTGATGTTTCCTATTTCCAAAAGGTTGTGACGTTTCATATTCTCAATGTATAAATGTTCATTTTGAGGACAATATGCATAAAGGTAGAATAGGATAGAGAATAGAGAATACAGTGGAACGCCATGTTTCACAAGGATGAGACTCTGTCGTATGTTTTCAAGCTAGGGAGATATCAATGAAAATTATCTGATTTGCTGGTGTATTCTGGTGTCAATTGTTGTGTTGTGCCAATTGAAAGAATTATTTAAGTTGTCTCTAAAATTGATGTCGCTTGGTTATCTAAATTAGCATAACATGTTTATGTCTAGTTTATCAGTACGTATTTTTTGTTTCTATGTGATTAGTTGATAGGTTCTTTCAAGGAAGGATTAAGCCCTTTTGATTAATCATAGTAATCAAGGAATTTCATTTAGATCAGTAAGAAGAACTTAATAATCACAATCATGCATGATTGTACTAGTTATAAACAAAATATTCCAAACAATTTGAATGACCCCCAGAAAGAAGTTAGTTGTTTCAGATTTCATTTGACTCCATATATTATATAAGGCACTGGTCTGACCATTTCAGTCATTTAGTTTCATATATACTCTTTACATCTATTAGTTGAGCATATTAGGGTTTAGTTTTGATTACTGGTATACAATATATACCTAATTGGCTTTGTTTTGTCCATTCCAATCTGCCATCATGGACAAATCATGGCATAAAGAGAATAACAATAATCAATTCTGCTTTATTTGTTATAGGTATACCCGCCTAGGTCTAGCAGCACCTTGAGAGTAGAAGGTTTAATTGTTTTGAACCTTGTTCTGTTACCCTAAAACATTGTGAAAGCTTGGCAACCTTTCGTGGTTCAAACCTATGTTTTTGAGAGCTAACAAATTGGAAACTTTACTGGGGATAACAAAGAATCTGTGCCTTAATCATAGAGTCAGAAGTCCTACATACAGACTCCGCTGGGAATAATAAGTTACAATCTTTTTCTCACTTTCAAGAAAGTGAGTGGCGACTCTAATTAAACATTGCAATATGAATGGAAGAAGATCTCAATTTAGGGGAGGTCATTCTGGAGCTCCTCCTGGCAATAGTAAGTGGACACATAAAGATGATAAGGCTAACAAAGGTAAGGGGAAAAGTGAGGATATGTGCCTTACAAACAAAGACAAATCATATGGTGAGAATTTTTTTGACACATTGAAAGATAATTCAACAGAAGAACATTGTACCCCGGAAGACCAAAGAAATCCTTTTTATAACCCTTAGAAGCATGTCAAATTTGAAGCTAGAAAATAGGTCGAGTTTGAGGCTGGACTTGAAGCTGAAAGACTCATAATTCAATATGAATATGACCAAAAAATGTAGGGTAATCAGAATGGATCTACTAATCAAGAAACTCATCAAGAAGATTTTGAATCTTTAAGTTATGAGGAAGTTAGGGCATGGTATGAATCTCAGAGAAAGGAGAGGGAAGAGCAAGAAAAGGCCCAAATGATTCAAGCAATGAGAGAATTCAAATTGCAGAAACATTAGAACATTCCTCACACATCTGGTTTTCCCCCAAAATATGTACCACCCCATAAATAGGGTAATCATGGTGCTGGGTATTCTGAACCATCAAGGATTCCTCACCATCAAATTGGGAATCAATATAGACAGCCAAATCGTCCACCTTATGTTCCCACACAACATCCAAATAATTATCCACCTCCTAGTCAGCGTCATGTGCAACAACAAAATATGCAGTACAATAACCCTACGTACCAATATTAGCACCCACCAAATCCTCCTTATCGATATACAACCATGATTAGACAATTTGATCTAGCAAGGTTTCAATTATACCCATATCCCATGGACAACAGTTGGAGAGGTTTAGTACTCAAGTTCATAGGAAGTAATGCAATCACTGCTGAGGATCACATAAGGAATTTCAATGCCTTCATTCAGGATTTGGATGTACCTTATGAAGATTTGTATATGAGATTATTCATGATGTCCCTTATTGAGGAAGCTAGGGATTGGTTCAACAGCTTAGCAACAGCTTCTATTTATTCTCTCTAGATATTTCAGGATCAATTCCTTGAACAATTTGGGAATCTGAGTGCACTAGATGCTGCTCTCCATGAACTAATGCGAATTCAGAAAGGTCAGAATGATTTAATCTTTGATTTTAACAGAAGATTCAATAAAGTGCAGAATAGAATACCTCCTAGATCAAAGTTACCAGACTCTGTAGCATTAAGTGTTTACCTGAATGGATTTGACCCTAAAATAGGGTATGAGCTAAGAAACAGGTTCCCAAGGGACTTAGCTAAAGCACAAAAAATAGCATTAACAATTGAGAATAATAGAAAGGCTGCTATGATAACGAATAAGAGAGACAACCCTTGAGCTCCTCAACAAAATAATAATTATCAATATAAGTAGGAGAACACATATACGAATGAAAGGCCAAGACCGAGGTTGCATGATATGCCCTATAACACAAATTGGAAGGATGGAAAACCTATTATAGATAGGCCTGGAAGCAAAGAAACTTCTGATCCATTGAAAAAGAAGGGAACATATATGGTGAATAACAATTTTTTTTGTGAGGCTTGTGATAAGCCACATTCCCCTGAGTATTGTGTTGTAGCCTAGAGAATGCAAGAAGGATTGCTAATTGGAGATGATGGAGAAGATCACACGATCTACTTAACTTCAAATGCTTCTCACCAGGTTGAGGAGAGGTACTCATCCTCGGAGGAGGGAGGTTATGAGTATGATGTTGCAGAATGAAGGTTCAATGTACATATGGCTGAACAACATGGTTTTTCTGACTCTGAGGATGATTATGTAGAATCACAATCTGTTGAGGTGCCTGCTCAAAATAATGTGAGGAAACTTACTGAGGAAGAGATAGAAAGATTGACTGTTGCTGCAGTAGAAGAAGCCAAGAATAAGTATTGGTTGAGAAATAGGACAGTAAATGAGAAGGAAGGTGTCCCTAGGGGTATCTTTATGAAAGATCAGAAAGTTGTACAAGGAGTTTCAAAGAAAACAAAAAACAAACAACATGAGGAAAGAAAATAGAATCCTATCCAAAAGGATGCAGTAAAAGAGCTACATAGATAAATTTAAAAAACTGATCAATCAGGGAGAGGAGAAAAAGAAGTGAATAAAGGAGAAACATTAGAACAAAGGAAAGTGATTAAGGCAGAAGGTTCTTCTTTTGATTTCACACAAGCCTTGTCTCAGGTGAAGATGTCTATCCCACTTCTAGAAATGATGAAAATTATGGAGTATAGGGATAGTGCAGTGCAATTGATAACAAATGAAAGTGAAAGATATGTAAGTATTGAAAATAAAATGGTTGCAAAAAATAAGTAGGATAAAGTAAACATCCTTCAAATCTGCTTGAGTAATGTGTTGACAAGTCCACCACAGGTTGATCCTTTCTTTATCACATTACTTATAAATAACAAACTATTGAGGAATTTCATGATAGATTCTGGTGCTGCCATGAATATTATGCCAGTAGGAGTAATGAAACAACTAGGCATGTGGGTGGATATGCATGAAGGAAAATGTTATGCAATGGATAACTGACCTGTTCCTATGGTTGGTATAATGAAAGATGTAGAAGTCAAGTTAGCTGCTTACCCTCAAGTAGCTTACAATATTGATATAATAGTGATAGACACCCCTCCTCAATTTGGCATGCTTTTATCAAGGCAATGGATAGTGACTATTGGTGGAAATGTCCAGTTTGATTTATCTTATGCAACCATTACTGTAAATGGCCAACAAGTGAAATTATACAGGGAACCAAGGATGAATTAGCTCATTGATTGTGTGCCACAAGATCAAATCAATTTCTTTTGTGATGTTGATCTTGGGAGTTTCAAAATAGAGCCTACATAGCCAGAATTGACTAATAGTGATCCTATTGAGAAGCATGTTGCACGGAACCAAGATGGTGTGTGGAAGATGTATTTTGATGGAGCCTGTAGCCAAGAAGGAAATGGAGTTGGGATAGTATTCGTTTCACTTGAAGGTACTACATTTAAATATTCATTCCTCTTAACCTTTGAATGCACAAATAATGTGGTAGAGTATGAAGCTCTGTTAACTAGATTAAATATGGCAGTGAAGCATAAAATAAAGTTGTTGGCTATTCTAGGAGATTCAGAGTTAGTTGTCTCACAAATTAAGGTGAAGTATATAGTAAAAAACAAAAGACTAAATCAATATATAAATGTTGTATGGGATACAATAGAGTTGCTTGATGCCTTCTAGATTGAGTGGGTAGATAGATCGAAGAATATAATGGCATATTTTCTAGCTAATATAGCATTGAAGAGAGATGATGTTACATTGGCTGGAGTGTCACAAATTGAATTCAAGACAAGGTCGGTTGTGCTTGATAATGTATACACCTAGAAAGTTTTTAATGATGACACTGATCTTTTAAAATTCCTTCACTGTATAGACCAGTATGAGGCTCAAGAAATCGACTTCAATTCCTTTGTTGAAGAAGTTGATGGAAAAGAGATAGTATTTGGAAAAGAAATCTTGTAGCTTAAAACAAATAAGATTCCTAAAGGCTTGGTGGCATTAGAGAGGGTATATGATGGAAGTGATCAGTCTTTAATGAAGCAAACACTAGTTGGAAGGGATGACATTGAAGAAATTAATTTGGGAACTGAGATTGCACCAAAAAAGGTGTATATAGGTAAGAAGATAAGTCCTATAATTAGAAGAATGTTGATTGAATTGTTGAGAAAGTACAAACATGTATTTGCTTGGTCTTATGAAGATTTGAAAGCATATAGAGAAGACTTGTTTCAGCATGAAATACCATTGAAGCCAGATGCTAAACCATTCAGACAAAAGCAAAGGCCGATAAATCCAACTCTAGAACCTAAAATGCAGGAGGAGTTGGCAAAGCTCAGAGATGGTGGAATCATCAAGCCAATTAGACATTCAACATGGGTGTCAAATTTGGTCCCTATCAGAAAGAAAAATGGAGATATCAGATTATGTGTAGATTTCATAAATTTGAACATAGCATCACTCAAAGATAATTATCCTTTGCCTAATATGGAGGCCATATTACATAAGGTGAAAAGCTGCAAATTGTTGTCCATGATGGATGGATTTTCAGGGTATAATCAGGTTAAAGTTAAGGAGTTTGAGCAATACAAAACTACATTCACAACTCCTTGGGGAACATATGTTTATCTGAGGATGCTGTTTGGTCTCACTAATGCAGGGGTGACTTTTCAAAGAGCCATGGATGTGGCATTTGCTGATTTAATCAATGTTCTCATGGTGGTGTATCAGGATGAGCTCATTGCCTACTCCAAGAAGGCTGAGGATCATGTTCATCATTTGGAAAAGGTATTTATAAAATCCCTTGAGTATGGTATTAGCTTAAACCCCAAGAAGTGTAATTTTGCTGTCACAGAGGGTAAGCTTTTGGGGCATATTGTTTCAAAGGATGGGATTAGGATAGACCCTAAAAGAGTGGAGGCTATTGATAAAATCCCTGTCCCTAAAACTGTTAAGGTGATACAGTTATTTTTTGGACAGATTAACTTTGTTAGAAGGTTTATTTATAACTTTGCTAAGATTGTCAAACCAATATCAAAAATTTTAAAGAAAGGACAAAAGATAGAATGGACTGCAGAAGCTTTGGAAGCTTTTGTATCTATAAAACAAGCTATCAAGGAGGCTCCTATTCTTAAGTCACCTGAATTTTCAAAACCTTTCCAGATCTTTTCATTTGCATCAAAGCATACTGTTGCAGCTGTTATGTTATAGAAGAATGAAGATGGTCATGAGCAGCTGATATCTTTCTTCAGTAAGTCATTATAGGGTTCTGAACTAAAGTATGATATAATGGAAAAGTAAGCATTTACACCGGTGAAAGCTGTAAAATCTTTCAGGCCATATCTTGTTGGAGCAAAAGTAGTTGCTTATGTTCCTCATGTAGATGTCAAGGATATTCTGACATAGTCTAAAGTAATAGGTAAAAGATGCAAGTGGATCAACAAAATTCAAGAATTTGACTTGGAGATTCAAATTACTAAATTAGTCAGAGGTAAGGGTTTGGCTAAACTAATGGCAGAGGAAAATATTGAAGCTAATCATATTTGCAATGTGGAAGAAGAAGATGTAATTGCAAGCACTGAGCATACTCAATGGTATACAAATATCATATATTATCTTAAATACATGAAGTGTTCAGAGGGAATGAATGACAACTAGAAAATAATGTTGAAGTTGTAGGCATCTAAATATGTTTTTATAATGGAGATTTATTTTGGAAAAATAGGGATGGTGTATTATTGTTGTGTCTGGATGAATTTCAATCTAAACATGTTTTGAGTGAAATGCATGAAGGGGTTTGTGGAGGACATTACTCTACAAAAACAACTGATCATAAAATTCTCAGAGCAAGGTATTATTGGCCTAAGATTTTTAATGACTCTTTTGCATATGTGAGAAAATGTGAAGCTTGCCAGAAGTTCTCTAGAAAACTGAAGTATCAAGGAGCTTTGCCATTAAGACCTTTGCAGGCTGATGCCCCTTTTCATCAATGGGGAATTGATTTCATCGAAGAGATACAAGAAAAATCAAGTGGTGGACATAGGTGGATTTTGGTGGCCACTGATTATTTTACCAAGTGGGTAGAGGCCATTGCAACCAAACAAGCTACAAGTAAGGTGGTAACACAATTCCTGATGGATAATATTATTACCATATTTGGTATGCCATTGAGGTTGATTACTGATAATGGGATGTGTTTTAGATCGGATGAATTCAAAAGCTTTTGTAGCTCATATGGTATTACTATTTCATATGCATCCCCTTATCATCCATAGGCTAATGGACAAGCATAATCTAGCAATAAGAGTCTTTTGAAGATTATAAGAAGGATGCTAGGTCAGAACAAGAAGGCTTGGGATTCAAAACTAAGGCTGGCAGTATGGGCTGATAAAATTACATGAAAAAGGTAATTGGGAAGTCCCCATTTGAGTTAGTATATGGAATACAGGCTAGGATGCCCATGTAGAACTTGTTACTTGTTTACAAGTTTATTCTTCAAGAAGATTTGGATATTCCTAAACCCATGGAGGAAAGAATGGAGCAGCTAGCTGAATTGGATGAAATAAGGAGAGTGGCTCAGAATCAAAATATAAAGTTGCAGACACAGATGAAATATTTATTTGACAAAAAAGCAAAGGATAGGAAATTTGGAGAAGGTGATCTAGTACTGATGTGGAATGCAAGGTGCCAGGTAAAAGGAAAACATGGGAAGTTTGAAGCTTTATGGCTAGGGCCTTTTGTGGTGGTTGGAAAGAAAGGTGAAGACTCATACTATTTGCAGAATATAGCTGGTGAGGATCAAGAATTGCCTGTACATGGGCAATTTCTGAAACATTTTTTCTCCTGAAGTAACACAGAGGATTAAGGGTTGCCAGTGCATGGACAACTCTTGATGATCCTCTTTGAAATTCTTTTCCATGCATAGTAGTATAGGAAATAAAAGGAGCAGGATTTGCAAGTACATGGACAATCTTGATTTTCCTTCTTTTGAAATAAATTCTTCCATGTATAGTAGTGTAGGGTCTCATTCATTGCTATTGCCATTTGTTCCAGCCTGCTCACATGTTCCATCCCTTTGAGTTTGGTTTGCTCACCTAGAAATCTGAATCCTTGTAATGATCTCACTATCATTCATCCCTAGATGTAGCCACTGTTAGAACTATAAAATTTTGAAATTTTTACAGTCTATTGTATTCAAGAGTTCCAACATTAAGTCCTCATCATGAGCATAAAATTCCCTTTTTGTTTTGTCATGCTTATTTTCTGTCATAAAATCCATTGAATCCATCAAGTCCTTCATTTTTTTTGTTAAAAGACCCGAATTGACAAGACATAGTAAAAGTCTCCTTGACCTGATTTTCACTAATATATGTTTGTTGCAGACTATCAGCAGGACAATTTTTTTCTTCTGATGATAGAAGGAGTCATTTTGGCAAAGGGAATCATTGTCAGAGTGAAGTCATGGTGAATAAATTTTGTTTCGTTGACTGGTGCATGTGGGAGTATATCGATCAAGCTAAAGGTGTTCGGGATAATGTCTCGATGAATTATTTTTTCTTGCCGACAGGAATCTATAAAAAATATATTGGCATATGTTGGGGCATCGGTGCAATGTCAAGGTGAATGTCATATGTCATACCGACTAATGAAAAAAGGGGTTTGTTTTGGCCAGACTGATTGGTATTGGCATGACTTATAATGAAATATTTTTGTCTTACCGACTAGCTTGCAAATAAATGTCTAGGTAAGACTTATGTGCTTCGGGGAAGGTCTTAGCGAAGCGGCTATTGTTTGGCTGAACCAAGTTCAAGGGTACTTAAAAGCTTTCGGTGAGAAGTTATAGTGTCTTGCCAAATCAAATCTTATACTGATGGAGACATTCATCACTGGGAGAAGAACTTTTTGGCATAACTTTCACCGAAGTATGAATATTATACCGACAAATAGTTAGGAGTGAGTTTTTCCGAATAGGAGTAATATGGGGGTGATATCGGTAAGACATTTGGTGTTGGTATGTGTCTTCCCGAAGGTTCAATGTCTTGCCGAAGGTATTGTTTCTTTGGTTGGGTTTATTTCTTCGGTGAGAGAACTTGGTGGATACACCGAAATGAGAATTCATCGGTGAAAGGGTGATTTTGTCTTAGCGAATGGAAAATACATTGAAAGGTACATGTCGGTAAGATGCTAAGACATCTACATAACATCTACCTGACTTTGAAGGTCATAGCGAAGCAGGTGTAATGAAGATTGCATCGGCAGGAGTACAAATTTGTCTTGGCGACCCAATGTAAATGAAGAATTTTAGTGAAATAGGATGAAGTCTGTGAGAGGTCTCCCCGATATCTGTAGGTTATAGTGAAGAACATAAAGATAAAGGATTTCAGTCGGTGTGAGAACATTAATGTCTCAGTGATTGGAAAATGCTTTGAAGAATATATGTTGGTATAGCATCATGAAGTCTATGTGATATATCCCTAACTTGGAATTGTTATAGCGACATGAAAACAAAGGCGTGAGTCATCAAGTTGATTCCAGGTGTCAGTATAACTGTAGAATGTCACGGTGAATGGTGATATAAACGTTGAAAAGGGGTTTCACCCCAAATTTGAAATTTTCTCATCGACAGTACATTTGATGCGACAGTGCCAGTTTCAAAGGAGGCTTCATTTGTGCTTCATTAATGATGAGATCAGATAAAACAGTAATATGTTAATTAATTCCTCATTTCTAAATTGATTGTTGGTGAATTGGCTTGCTGAATAGAGAACCGAGACATTTTTTTAGTTTGAGGAGTTCGAACAAGACACTATAAGTAATTGCTTCTTTTCTTCTCACATTTTGATTCTGTAAGTTTGAAAATGGAGTCTTCTGGTTCTGGAAAGGGTAAGGGTAGAAAGCTTGTTGAAAGTAGTCAATCAAAGGGAAAGAAACAAAAGATTGATACAGAGCATGGAGGCACTGAAAGGAGATTGAACCAAGACCTCATTGATCAACTACCTGGTTAAGGGCCTAAGGCTAGAAGGTCCACATAGCTTAGGGCAGAAGTTGATAAGCTGGATGATAGATGCAAGTTCATAGGCGATGTCTGGACTGCTATAAGAGGGTAGGAGCTCTTCAATTTCCACTACCATAGGAGAAACCGTTTTGAGCCAGTTTGTAATCCATGGAAGTTGAATGTAGGGAAATTGGTGTGCCTTAATGTATTTGTAAATACAGAATTGGTAAAGTTGCTTGCTGATCATTATGATCCAAAACATTAAGCAATATGTGATCCTTCTAGAAAACCACAGATACATGTGTCAAAAGAAGCAATTGGTGAGGTTTTCAAATTGGAAGGGTTTTGTGATGAGGAAATCAATTGTGAAGAGTTGCAGAAGGAATTTTCTAGAATGGATACAAGTTACAAGGGTTGGAGGTTACCAATTCACATGGTTAAACTAGGTAACAAGTCAAAACCACTGCAGGATAGTGAAGGGCCTCTCTATCATGTAGATTTGTTTGAACCATATATGAAATACACATATTTTTCAGTGTCTCAGGTGTTAGGGATGGATGCTCCTGAATTCATGACAATGGTGCCAATGGTTATTATAGCAGATATTCAATATCATAACTCCATGCCCTTCGATTATGCTTCATATATTTCTAAGGAGCTTGATCCAGTATTAATGGCTATAAAGAGTGGAGCTTCTATTGTTCATCTTAGAAACTATTCATTGTTGATGCATTTAGTGCTATATTTTGGACAAGAGCTAGGGGTATGGCCTCCAGAAATGAGGATTTCTCAGGTTGGAAAAGAGGGTGAAGCATTGCCTGTTCAGCTGTGGACTACCATTTGGGAAAACAGGTTTGCTGGTTCTAGTTTTATTCATTTTGAGAAGTATTTTGTAAAGACTTTTTATAAATTATATCATTATCATTGTAACTATTCATTGACTGATGAGATCATAAGATTCCTTTGGCCTAAAGACTTCAATGGGCCAATTGACCATAATTGGGGAGACTGGTATTGTTTAGAGGGAGCTACAGTAATCAGAGTGTATGGATTTGAAGATGCTCCTTTCATTCTGCCAAGGATAGTTCCAAATAGGGTTGCATACTTGGAAATTATCAGACAAATGGATTTCTGTAGTGTGATGCATTTCAGTTGTTTTGGGAAACAGGATTTCATGCCAAGTAATTTGTTTTTCAGTGATTTCATTATATTAGCTAAAGAAGGATATAATTCAATTCTTGATAAATTGTTGCATTATAACATGAAACGAGGATTACCCAGGAAAAACTTTGACCTTCAGGGATATATCAATTTAGCCAAGGAAAGGATTAACTTTGGAGGGTATCAACATGTACCCTATCCTTTTGATGATATGATCAAAAATTTGGATGAAGATGAAGCAAAAATGGTAGTTGAAAGATATAACCTGGGGCTATAGGATATTGAGCTATTATCTTCTGGAGATGAAGAAACACCAAGAGCTAATGTGCCATGAGGTAAAACAAAAAAGGTATCTAGGGTGAGGACTCAACAATATGTCTGCGCAGTTAGAGAACAAAGTATTGAAAGTGTTGATGTTGATACAAGGCATATGGAGTACAAGTCATTTTTTTTTGATGATGAGTTTATACATTCCCCAGAGTTCAAGGCATTCTTGTACAAGTAGAAGGGGAAGGAGACAAGGGAGAATGTTGATGATGTTACTTCAAGAAATAAGGAACAATTGCTGGCTCAATTGAGAAGATGTGTGGATGATGAAATGACAAAAATAACTCCTGAAGTGGGAAGGAAAATGTTGGAAGATGCTGGTGTCATGATCTTTCCTAGCCTTGATTTGAATTCTACATTGGTTTCTGATAGTTTCTTGAAGGGTAGTAATTCTACTCACAAGCTTGATAAGGAAAAGGTGACAGAAGTATATGCAGGATCAAAGTATAATACTGATGAGGGATCACTAATGATATGGGATTTGTACCCACCACACAGGAAATCAGTAGTGATTGATACAGAGAAAGCATTTGGCCATGTTATGACTCTAAAAGCTGAAGAAGCTGATCCTGTTGCTACTATAGATATTGGGGTAAATGTTGCAAACTTGAATAAAGCATAAATTCAAATATTGATAAAAGAAAGAGAAGTGTATAAAGCAAATAATAATTTTTTTTTGAGAGAAAATGATAGGCTTAAGGATTTGGTTGGTGTTTCAATGGGAACAACCAAGATTATTACTTAAGGAGAAAGCTCTCATGCAAAAGATCAATGGATAGAGTCAAGTGCTTATTCTCAGGGAAGGTATGATGCAATTGTTGCAGTTTTCAAGAAGAGGTAGGATCAATTAACATCCTGGTTGAATAAATTGTGGGGAGGATACTCTCACACTCTTGATGCATTGAAGGAGCACACAAGGATGGATGGATGAATCATGGAGAAGTTTCATGAGTTGGCTCAAAGTGATGAGGCTAGCAGTTCTGCACTTGAGGCTACAAATCATATAATCAATCGCCCTCAAAAATTTTTATGGTGAATTGCAAGGGGATGAATAGGGGTTGATTGCAGCTGCTAAGAAAATTGTGATTTCATTCTCTAATGATAAAGGTGAATTGAAAGAAGCCACCAGGTGGAGAAATGAATGTGAACCAATGCTGGATGAGATCATGAAGATAGCTTCTACAGAGGATATAGCATTGGAAGAAGTGAGCAAGAAAATTGAGGAAATGGTCAAGATGGAAATCACAATCCAGAATGTTGTTGAAGATGCAGACACATATGAGTGCTGGGATTATTTGGACCACGTCAACAAAACTCACTTATGGCTAAATAGAGCCTAATTATTCTCTTTCTTTTATTTTGTAATTGATGTTTCCTATTTCTGAAAGGTTGTGACCTTTCATATTCTCAATGTATAAATGTTCATTTTGAAGACAATATGCATATAGGTAGAATAGGATAGAGAATAGAGAATACAGTGGAATGCCATGTTTCACAGGGATGAGACTCTGTCGTATGTTTTGAAGCCAGGGAGATATCAATGAAAATTATCTGTTTTGCTGGTGTATTCTGGTGTCAATTGTTGTGTTGTGCCAATTGAAAGAATTATTTAAGTTGTCTCTAAAATTGATGTTGCTTGGCTATCTAAATTAGCATAACATGTTTATGTCTAGTTTATCAGTACGTATTTTCTATTTCTGTGTGATTAGTTGATAGGTTCTTTCAAGGAAGGATTAAACCCTTTTGATTAATCACAGTAATCAAGGAATTTCATTTAGATCAGTAAGAAGAACTTAATAATCACAATCTTGCATGTTTGTACTAGTTATAAATAAAATATGCCAAACAATTTGAATGGCCCCCAGAAAGAAGTTAGTTGTTTCAAATTTCATTTGACTCCATATATTATATAAGGCACTGGTCTCACCATTTCAGTCATTTAGTTTCATATATACTCTTTACATCTGTTAGTTGAGCATATTAGGGTTTAGTTTTGATTATTAGTATATAATATATACCAAATTGGCTTTGTTTTGTCCATTCCAATCTGCCATCATGGACAAATCATGGCATGAAGAGAATAACAATAATCAAATCTGCTTTATTTGTTATAGGTATACTTTCCTATGTCTAGCAGCACCTTGAGAGTAGAAGTTTTAAGTTTTTTGAACCTTGTTTCGTTACCCTAAAACATTGTGAAAGCTTGGCAACCTTTCGTGGTTCAAACCTACATTTTTGAAAGCTAACAGTATGTTAAAAGGAGGTTTTCTTATTTCATTTAAGGTATTTAACTTAGCGAGCATTGTTCCTAATGTCTCTAAGAGAGGACCAATAGAAGAATATAAGATTCACAACTCAGGGGATGTAGTGTGTCACATCAAGCCACTAAGAGGAATATAATATGATAAGAGAGATCATGCTCTTGAAGGACATCAAACCAAATGTCACCACAAAGTGAAAGACATATCACATGAAGTAAGAAGACCAAACCATGAAACATGAGTTGAAAAATAATAATGCCAATGCATGCCCCCACTTTCAAGAAATTGCTAAACACCATGTTGTGAGTAATTACTTTAAAGTAGAAAATGATAAATTCTATCAATAAAGAGGACGTGAGATCTTGTTTAGAATTCCCTATTCCAATCCATATGTTTCCAAATAAAGCCATGTCATGAAAAGGGGGTTTCCCCTAAAATTAAATCCCAAAATAACACATAAGGGATCCATGGATTTGGGGTCAATATGTATTTTTCGATAATGGTTTTATAGAGTTCAAAATTATCATCATTCCCCAAATATTCATGGAATAGGAACAATGACACAAAGAGAGTGAAAACAAAGAAAATCATTTTGGGTCAGCATGGAAGAGACCTAGATGTCTCAATGCCTTGTATCATCCCCTAAAGGAAAACACAAGACACATGTGAAAAGATAAAAGGAAAATCTTTTGGGTCAACAAGGAAGAGACCTAAATGTCTCAATGCCTTGAGTTATTTGCAAAAGGAAAACACAAGAAAAAGAAAAATAATGTGTACAAAATATAGAGGAATGTAGATACAAATAGAGGAATATCAGAAAGAGAGAGAGACATTAAATAGAATAGTACATGGGTTCACATTACACACATGCAATCACACACAACATGAAAAAGAAACAAAGGAAATACTAGTAAGGCACTTGTGAGACTGCCTCTAATAGATCGTCCACATCCCAATATTGTTCGTCATATATAGAAGGTGGACAACTACCAAAATGAACAATGAAAAATCTACTAGTAGGAAAAGGATATCTAATTATTTCCCCCACTATGTGCCATACAAGAATGAGCCAAAGTAGGTGATGAGAAATAGCTCCTTACATTTTGAAATGATTTGTAATCAATGTAAAGCATGTAATTGTGATAATGTTGTGATCCTACAACTATTACATGGAAAGGAGTGGAAGGACACACTCTAAGGAAATATTTCTATGATATCAAACATTTTAAATATTTTTTTTAAAGCATGACACTCATCGATACTATGTCTAAAAATTCTATGATATTTGTAATGCGATGTGTTTGTGTTCTTAGGATTTGGAAATCCGATTTCTTGCATGGGTGGTAATGTAATAAGTCCTCTAATTATTTAAGTATATGTAATGTTCTTTTGGCTATAGATGGAAGACAAGGGAATTGTAGTTTCTCTAGTTTGTAAGGCCTTCGTTGCTTGCTAGATTCGCCAATTTCTCTATGTGGAATTAGGGAAGGAGGACCTAAGATGATCTCATCATCCTCCTCACCATGAGGTATTGGTTATTCTTTAGGAAGGAGGACACATATGTCAGAAGGAGGATCTTGATATCCTAACCCTTTGGTATTTTCAATTGGTATTTGTTCTAAAAGTTGTTGAATTTCATGTTCACTTGTTGTTCACATCCTTGTCTACTTAAGATCGCGAATCCTTTTCCATATGTCTCTTCTAGGTTGATAGGAGTGTTTGTTACTTTGTTAACATAGAATGGTTGAATATTTCCTTGATTAGATGAACTAGGTTCACCTAGTGTAGGGAGCTTGGGCTCAATTTGTGTTTCAATTTTCGGATGTAAAAGACCAAACATCTCATGTTGCATTAGTTGCTTCATAGAAGGATAAAGGATACATTAGTCTCAATTTTGTTAAGGAAATAATTTACGAAATTGTTCATGTTTTCATCATCTTCTCCAATGATATCAACATCACGTGGAGGACATCCATGGGTGATCCCACAATACTAGTTTACAATTTTTGGCCAGACTGGACACTAAATTGATTTTTTCTAACTAAATCTTTACTTTCGAGCACCTATAGTGGCTAAACCGTGAGGAATTTGAAGATGATGCAAACTAGTGATTTGTGAATTTTTTTTTGTAGATTCGAGATATATTGTTTTCAAACTTTTTGGAATTAGATTGCACTTCTTTTTCCATCTCCTTTGAAACCTATTTTTTTCATTAAACACCATTTTTAATGAGTGATGCTCACCGTATACAACATAAATTTTTTTCAATGAAGGATAAATTTTTTTTTTTAATTTAGATTTTTAACTTCAATATCTAGCACCTTCATTTGGTTTCATAGTGTTTTATTGAATTATTTTTCCTTAATCAAGTTTTGAAGTCAAACCAATTCCAATTCAGACATAGGCAGACTGTATACAACACAAAAATTTTTGTACGTACCAATTTTTTATTTTTTTTGTTGGATCAAGGACTTCAATATCTAGTGCACTAATATTTTTCAAAAAAAAAGTGATAATCTGCTATTTTTCCACATGTGCAGAACAAAGAGATTGATTTTTTGTGAAAAACCTCCATTCACAAGAAATAAAATATAAATATAATGATAAAAATAAATTTATTTAAAATTATACTTTTTGGGAAGCTTATAATAAGGACCACATACTTACAAAAGATAAATTTTAAATGAATTCATTTGATCCCCCAAAAGGTAAATCAAAAGTTGTTTTTTGTCAACATTTTGATAGGTATAAAGGAGACTCCATTATAGGCATGGTTTAAAACTAGCGAGGTTCTATCCAAGGGGATTTGATCTAAGGTGGTTTGATCAAACCCTCTTCAATTGGAATCCTTTAAATGAAAGTTTTCAAGGCTTAAATAATTACATTTTCTAAAAATATGTGATTTCAGCAAAAATCGGGATTTCCTAGAAATTGTAAATTGTGGGATCACCCACATTAGGAGTTGATTGATCATGAGTGAGTTAAAGTTCATTAGGGTTAGTTCTAAAAGAACAACTTGAAACATCCACTAATAACTTCAAGGACATCCAAATCTTGCCAAAGCACATATCAATTGTGAAACATAATGTAATTTTTAGACTCTAAACAAGGTAATTTATTAATTACATTATGCAACAATCTAAAAATTAAATGATTTAGATTCAATTTTGAAATTAATAAATGTACGAAAAAAAAAAAAAAATTAAGCTAGATGCAATGAAATTAGTGAAAAAAAATCAATAAACTCAAACAAAGATCTATTAATAGTAAAAAGAAGCACCAAAATAGAGTTTTTAATGTTGTAAAATGTAGTTTTGTGTCTAAAATAGGACTAAATCATGTAGAGGGGAATATGAGTCCCAATAAAGGATTTCTAAGGATTTAAATAATGATAAAAATTCAACACATAAAACCTAGAAATTAGGCAAAACCACTTGTATTGGAACTCAATCACCAAGAGTGGCATATGAGCTCTAGATTAGGGTTTTTTGTACAATTTTTTTTAAAAATTGATTGAATGTTAAGTTCTATAGTTAGAATGATTTCTATACTAAGTGAAATTACATATTTGAAGTGAATTTCAATGATGCAAGATGTAAAAATGCAACCTATATGCACTTTCACTAATGCACAATTTAGAAACCCTTGATGCAAATCAACTAATGCAACACCTAATGCAAAGCTAATATAAGCTAGATCTAGGACTATTATGCATTCCAAATAATAAATTAAGGTGTTTATAAGGATAGTTTCACCAAAATGAAACCTATAAAAGAGTATTTATATGATTTAGGACACACAACTAATTTCCTACAAGTTTCACTTAAGGAAACCTTAGAGATCTCAATCAAGGGATAAAAATGAGAGAAAGAGATCTAAAATAAGGTTTCCTAGCATGTGATTAAAGAATAAAATAGGTTTCACCACCAAGCAATGGCTTGGGAAGACAAGAAACATATGAAAACTAATGCTATGTAAACCTAACTATGCAACTTAAGATAACAAACTAAAAATCAAGATAACAAACTCAAAAAAGATAGAGCTGGACCTAGAAGCTGAAGAGACTTGAATTAAGGTCTAAAATCCTACAAATTTTTAGTTTGGATGCATAGTAGGACTCATACATCAATAGGGGTGATTTAGCCCTTGTTTAGGGTTTTGGGCCGTAACCAAAATCTAGAACTGCTAAACCAAGATCTATAGAAAATGCCTTAAAATAGGTATACTAGGACTCATATGCCTCAAGTGGAAATTTAGTCCTAGTATTATGGTTTATCTAAAACTTTAATATATTTTAGTATTCTCCTATAGCTTCTCTCCTGTCAAATCTCTGAGTTTCAAACATTGAATTGAAACATGTAGGTGACAATTTTGACAAATTTGCAACCTTGACAACTTTTCTCCAACCTTTCTCTTCAATGAATCTTCAACCTAGATCTACAAATCACACATAAAAGAGAGGGAATTTTTTCTTTTTAGTGGATATGGGTTTTTGTTGTTCAAACCCCATTTTGGTAATCAAACCTTAAAATGAATGGAAATATAATGAAGGAATGATGAATGAACAAATATGCAATGTTAGAACTCACTAAACCCTTGAACAAAAGGTTGAAATATTGTAAGTAATTACTAGCATGAATGTAGATCTTGACTCTTGCTTGAATGATATGGAACTTGACTTGAATGCTTGCTTGAATCATAAAACCCTACATCATAAATGTTAGCTCAGAAACAAACATGATACATGGTGACTTTGGCATGATACTTGAATCATGAATAATGCTCTAAAATGCTTCATCATCACTCAAATGCTATTGAATGATCTTTTAAAGAATTTCAATCATAAATTTTCTATAGTGATTGAATACTTTAAGGATTAGGAGAAAATAAGTGAAATATCCTTGTATTTCATCTTGTTTATGCCAAATTTCTCAAAATTACAGCACTACAAGCCAACATCAGATTTAGGAGAATAAAATCTTGCCAAGAATTGAATTCAAAATTAGGTTTAAGCTAAGAAAGACTCATAGATGATTTGGGTCGTATGAATCCCATTAGGCTAATCTTTGGACACATTTTTCAATAAATACTTAGTTTAAAGTGAAATTTAGATCTAGGCCTAAATCCTAGGGGGAACCCATATGCCCAAGGTGGCATATGTGTTGAATAAGACAACTAAGAGGGGGTTGAATCAGTTGTCACAAATTTAATCATTTAATTCAATAACCATTCGAAACTAATTCTTAACACTGCTTAAATGATTAATCATCAAATTATAATGTAGAAACTTAAATCCAACACATAAACACAATAAAACCATATTTGAGTGAAAAAATCAATGAGGGAATAACCACGGTGAGGATTAAATCATACTATAGAGAATAGAAAAACCGATTACATGAGGCTCACTTCCAAAATAAGGACTCAGTGTCCAACAAGGCTATCAACTTGGAGGGCTCACCATCACAAAGATGCAAGGAAGATAAAGAAGACATATTAGAAAGAGAAGATGATCTCAACACAAAAAGGGGATTCCACCACAATCACTCATAGACATGCATGAATGATAGAGTTCACCTTTTGATCATTGCATCTAAAAAATTAGCATTTAGGATTCACACTAATATACCACACTCAAATCACACACACTCTCTAGATATCATCAATGTTGCACCAATCTTCTCTTTCTTTTCACTTATCTCCATTCTTTTCTCTTATATATTTTTCACCACTAACTCATCCAGTACATATACCATCTTCAACTTTAAAAAATATCCAAAGTCATCCATCCAAATTAAAATTAAAATTAGGTTGGTATGAAAAAATCCTACGGTGGAATTAGAATGAGGGCGACCCAAACACATGCTTCATAGGGACCAAATAGATCCAACATGCTTCATAAACTTCAAAAGTAGTTTTTAACACAAGGTCAGCCAAACTAGTTTAAAACAGATAGAACCATTAGGTACGTACTTTCAAAATGTTGAAATTATCTTCAATACAATCAAGGAAACTTAAATATAGAACCACAACTCATAAGACTTCATCAAAGAGAAATCCAAACCAACAATATTCCTCTCAAACCTTAACCAGAAACACAAAAAACCACAATTCACAATTGGTGAACATAACTCGCATTGTACAATGAATCAATTACTAAAAAAATAGATATAGAATCATCAATAATCATGATCGAAATACCTGAATGACATAAATTTAGGAGTGAATATGAAGCAAAAATGGAGTGACCACTCAATGCTTGCAACATATCTTCATTACAATTTTCTTAGTATCCTCAAGATATACAACTAACACCAACTAGGTTATAACTAGTTGACCAATTGACATCAATGACAACACCTTCAATATTTCCATTCTTTCAAAAATCTCCCCCTTTGTCATTGATGGAAACACATGATGTGAAAAACCATAAAAGGAACCATACTAGCTTTGAATACACTTCTCAAGATTTTTATTTTTGTTTCTCCCCCTTAGTAGATAATCTTATATTCTTACTCTTTTTCTACACATTCTTCCTCTCCTTTTCAATTTTCTTTTTATTTTTCACATGCTTCATCTCCCCCTTTGAAATCAATGGAAATAAGGTATTTTACATTTATTTCTCCTTTGACATGAAAAAAAAAATACTCACAATGACAACACCTAACACTTCCCGCTCCACCTAAGAGGTAGCCACAAAAAAATCAATCGAGGAGAAAGATAGATCCATAAATCCACCAGATAGATGATTCTCCATATGTATCTAGTTCAAGAAAGGAGGGGTAATGACCCCTAACTTATCCCATAGATACTCAAAATTATCTTTACAAAGAGCCTTCATGAAAATATCACCCACCCGATCCTTTGTCAGAACATATTCAATAGTTAGTTCATTCTCCATGACCTTCTCTCTCAATAAATGACATCTGATAGATATATGCTTCATCCTTAAGTGCATCATAGGATTCTTCAAAATATTAATTGCACTTGTATTATCACAAAAAATAGAAATGGGATCATCATATACTACTTTGATGTCTTTCAATGTTTGTTTCATCCATAAAAATTGTGTACAATAAGATGTAGTAGCAATATACTCAACTTTAGCAGTAGACAAGGAGACTGAATCTTGATTTTTGCTCAACCATGCAGCTAATCTATATCCAAGAAAGAATACACCACCACATGTACTATTTCTATAATGTACACATCGAACCCAATCTACATTTGTATAAGCATTAAATCTAAAGTCAGTATCTTTAGGATACCATAATCAAAATCTAGAGTGCCAGTCAAATATCTAAAAAATATTTAATAGCAACAACATGTGTTTCCTTAGGATCTTCTTGAAATATAGCCTCAAGATAGACAACATGCATAATATCCAGTCTAGTAGCAGTGAAATATAATAGTCCACCAATCATAGATCTATACTTGCTTCAATCATCCTTAGGTAAATCATCATCTTTACCCAATTTGTAACCATTCACTATAGGAGCCCTTTTCAGTGTAAAAGCTTAGTTTGAGTGGAGTTGGTCCAAAGTGGCCTTTAGTGATTTCATGATATGTTTTGGTTGGGCATAATGGGTGCTCAAAATGGTGCATAGTTTGTAGGCTTGTCAACTAGTTTGAGAGTTAAGACAAAAAATTGAGGTTTGGACACCTACTAGGTGAGTAGGTCTAAATTGTGGAACTTGTGGAGTAATCACCCTTGTTAGGGTTTTGAAGGTTGAAATTTTTATTTCTTCAAGTGAATTTGAGTTTGGATAGTTGAGGACCTCCCTATCATTGCATCAACCATCCATCCCAAACTTCTTCAACATCTCTCTAACATAATTAGACTATGAAATAACGATTCTTTTCTCTGTTTGATTAATCTGTAGCCCAAGAAAGAAATTCATCTCTCCAAACATACACATTTCAAATTATTATGCATCTCTTTCACAAGCATATTACACATATTTTCATTTCCTCTAAAGATAATGTCATCAACATACATAACTACAATCAATATTTTATCCTTTTCAATCTTAAAATATAGATTACTATTTGTTGTAACTTTGTTGAAACATTTTGAATCAAGTACCTATCTGACCTTGCATACCAAGCTCTATGAGCTTGATTCAATCCATATAAATCCTTCTTTAATCTGCACACCATATGTAATTGATCTGTCAATTGAAATCCTTCTGGTTCATCCATATAGACTTCTTCTAGCTCACTATTAAAAAATGTTGACTTGATATCCATTTGATAGACCTTAAAATATTGATGAGTAGAAAATGCTAAGAATATCCTTATGTCTTCCATTCTTGCTACGGGAGAAAAAGTTTCCTAAAAATCTAGGCCTTCTACTTGTGAGTAACCTTTACAGACAAGCCTTTCTTTGTTTCTAACAACTTCTCCATTCTCATTCAAATTTTCTGTGAATACCCACTTCAATCCAATAATGTTTTATATGTCAGTCTTGGGACAAATTCCCACATTTGACTCTTCTCAATATGCATAAGTTATTCTTTCATGGCATCCATCCAATGTTCATCTTTACAAGTTTCACTTACAGTCTTCGTTTCAATCTCAGAAAGTGAACATAGATTTACTTCAGCAACAACTTTGCTTCTAGTTAATATACCTTTTGTTTTGTCTCGAATAATCTAAATTTCTGAGTGATTCTTCTATACATATCTAGGTGTCTTACGGGACATCACTTGGGAATATTCTTCTCTTTCATTCTATTCATCCTGCTCCACTTGCTCATCATTTTCCTATTCTTCAATCTATTATATTCTTACACAATTAGGTTCATCAGATACATATCCATCAATGTCAACAAAATTCTCCATTGTCTCATCAACTTTGATATTTACACACTCTACAATCTTTATTTTTTATTTATTGAAACATCTATATGCCTTACTATTAGTAGAATATATAAGAAAAATGTTTTCATCACTTCTTGCATCAAAAATTCCCAAAGTTTCTTCATCTCTTCTAGTATAAAATTTGCTTTTGAATACCTTGAAATACTTAATAGTAGGAATTATTCCATACCATAGCTCATAGGGAGCCTTTGTAATATTTTATCTTTCTTGAACTTGTTTGAATACATAAAAAATAGTATGAATAGCTTCTTTCTAGTAAAATTCTAGTAAACTAGCCTCAATAATCATTGATCTAGTAATGTCTTGAACCATTCTATTTTTCCTCTCAACAACTCGATTCTACTAAGGAGTTCTTGGGGTAGATAATTTTCTATTTATTCCATGCAATTCAAAAAACATATTAAACTAATGGGAAGTGTTTTCTCCACCTTTTTCAGACCTTAAGAATTTTATCTTCAAATTCACTTCATTTTCAACCATAGCTTTGAATGACTTGAATCTATCTAATGCATCTGATTTATGTCTAAGAAATGTAACCCATGTATATCTAGAATAATCATCAAAATAATAACATAAAAACACCTTTCACCAAGTAGAATTTTCACTCTTGTAGGACTATAGAGATCTATATGAACTAAATCTAGTAGTCTGATAGTGCATTGTTCCTTTGATCTATAATGATTTCTCACTTGCTTTCCAAACTAACAATTTCTACACATAACATTAATCGACTTTGTAATTCTTGGTAAATATCTCATGGCTTGAAAAACACTAATCCTCTCCAAGTTATCAAAATTCATGTGACACATTATCTGATGCCATAACCAACTATCATTAATCTAAATAATTAAACATCATCCATCAACACCCTTGAGTTGATAGATATTTCCTTCAGATTTCTTTCGTACAACAATCAATGTTCTAAATGCTTTTTGGATCTCACATCTCTCATCCTTGAACACAAGATCATATTCCTTAATACACATCTAACAAATACTCAAGAGATTATTCCTTAAACCCTTATCATAGTAGACATCATTAGTATGATGCTTTCCATCAAAACTTACTGAACCTATCCCATAGATTTTAGCACTAGTATCATCTCAAAACATAACCAATCCTCCATCATATTTTTTAAGCTTAAAAAAATTACTTTTATCTCTAGTCATGTGATGTGAACAACCACTATTAACTACCCAATAATTCTTTTCTTGTTTAGCATGTAGGGTAGAGATAACTGTATCTTCATTTTTCTCCTTCTCTGTAGGGATTTCCTTTACCTATTTTTTAGAATTAGCAAAAGTAGGTTCATTGTAATGCCCCTCTGTATTGGTCTCTCTAGACATTTTGAGTAAGTTTGTTTGTTGGTTGGGTTATTCAATTTGAAATTTTTTTGATTAATGAATAAAAGTGATTTGATAAATAATTGATTAATAAAGGTTCACTAAATATGATAATATAAATAAATAAATATAATAAACTAAAATAAAATTTAAATACTAGTAAATGATTTGTTTTGTAATGAGAGTTTTAGGCGGAAAGGGATATTTTTTTATTGGTTACCAATTATAACTATTGCATGTTGAATCATATGAAAGCAATTTCAGTTATACTTTGGCTTTAGCACGATTTTGTGCTTTTAATAAGGCACTTTTCTTGGTTCTCACCGCTTTTGAAGGGAGGTTACACTCTTGTTGGTGGCGAGTAATGAAGAAGGGTAGTTATCTTTAGAGAGGCATGGATTTAATTGCTCCCGAAAGAAAAGAAACAAATTTTCTAGTGGGCATTTGGTTTTTGAACAGGAATGTCTAGTGGGGGTTTTGGCTGGAAGTTTTCTATGTATTCTCTGGAATTCTGGAATTTGAGGAAAACTCAGAAGTAGCACTGGAAGTTTTGGGAGAAGCTGGAAGCAGACTCTTGATGATTCTTGTCTAGTATCTGTTAGCAGCTCAATCGTGAAAATTTTTTAGGTTCCAATATCTTCTCCCTATTATTCTCTGTCCTGTTGTAAGCTAATGATTCCTTGATTATTTAGGTTAATCCTTTTTGCTTCACCATTGCACTGTTTTAATCAGTCAGTTTAGATATACATTTCCATCTCTTCATTTGATGGTTTTTTGACTTAAGGGCTTTTAAACTGCTTTCCCACTAGTAGTGCCAAATCACACAACATATTGTATTTATTCATTACATACATGCTATATATATACATTAGGAGTATATAATGGATGGTCTTTTGTTGGGCATTGTGAACAAAAACTGAAGTCTTTTTTGAGCCACCTATGTAACTCTGCTTTTCAGACTCTTCTTGCTTGTTACCCTTCTGATGGAGGTTGCATGAAATGGTGCCGTATATTGTGCTGCCCTTGTCCAACCTTAAATGAAATCTGCCCAAGCCTCGCAGCTTAACATCTGAAAGTTAAATTATCAAACACTGTTAGTGTGCTGAAAGCGTTCTATGTGACATTCACTTTCAATTATTTCATTAGGAGATGCCTATTCCTCTTATACCTCAGCCTTCAGCTTGTTTTCACTTCCTATTTTGTATCTCAGATGATTCTTATGGGGTTTGAATATTTAAATAACCTGCTTGATTCTACTGATAATCTAATGTAGATGTAACACTTGAAAATAAATATTGTCAATGTACTAATATAATAGAGAGCTTACCTTTGATCGTGGTGAAGTTTTACTCCCAAATTTCAAATCTAAGCGCGTCTCTGGAAGCTCACCACCAAGCAAAAATTCTTCTAGTTTCAAAAGAAAATTTGTACATTATTTCTTCTATTCTTAAGTCATGTATTTGCACCTCACCTTTCTCCTTCCCTTCAGTCTTGGGGATAACATTTGGGACTTGACAATAATGCAAGAAGATGGCAATATTTCCAAATTCCAATATTCATTTTCTAATATACTTGACAACCTGCCACTATAGAACATTTAGAGTTCAGGCAGTGTATAGAACTAAGTAGCTTCCCTGAAACCTTTGGTAACCCATCATAGTTGCAACTTTTAGACTTGCAAAGGTGTAGTAAATTAGGTAGCCTCTTTGATTCAATTCGCAACCTACTGTATCTCCTGTACTTGAAAATAGAATGCTGTAGAAGTTTAAATAATCTCTCTGATTTCATTGTCAACCTGTCTTACCTACAACACTTGAACTTAATAGGAAGTTTAAGGATTTAAATATCCACTGTGATTCCATTGTCAATTTATCTCAGCCGTTCAATCTATATTGGTAATTTCTTACTGCACATGTAGGTCTCAATGTTTCATTTAACCTGGACCTCACTTTATTTTATACTACGAGTTTTCTCCAAGTCAGCTGAGATACATTCATCGCATTTCTAGTTTATGAATGATTATTACTCTAATCCTCTACACTTGAGTTAGATCTATGTTAGTAATTGTTAGTCGCTTGGGTTGCATGTAAATCCATTTAGATTATAAGCTTATTAGTTCTCCTAATGGCTTGATAGGTCACTTAAGCATGTCTATGAGATGTCAGTACTCTCCTTAGCATCGATACCCTTCCATGGTAACAATTAGTTCTTCTTGTACTTCAATGAAATTTAGCCATAGGATTTCGGTGTTCTTCCATGTATTGGTTGTTTCAATTTGTTTAATGTAACTCTTGGACATAGATACTTACCCTGTGTCATACGATCTGTTAAGGAGTCATTTCCTAATACAGTATGCTAGTGTATAAGTAATATGCTTTGTAATCAACTTTAGGAATGTTTGCTTCAGCAAAAGACGAGATCATTATTCTATACTTTCTATCTGAAAATTAAGATTAGTAGAAAGCCGAAAATACTTGTATAGGAAGATATGATCATGAATACATACATAAGATAGATCTAAGATAAAAGATAGTGGTTAAGTCAGAGTTGAGTTATGATTCATTATTTGGAAAAAGCGTATTGATTAGGAATATATATATATTTGTATAACCTTAGGGGTTCCTTGATATTTGACATCTATATAATTCTAAAATTCCTAATAATAATAAATATATACCATATATTTTTTTGAGCTATAAAAAAGTATACAATAAGGGATTATACCATGAGAAATCAATGATAAGTTAAACCTTGGTGTCATATGAACCGTTGCTACATTTAAACAATATAGAAGAAGATTAGGGGTATGGTAGTAAATATTTAGAGAGTTTCTTTTGAAATATCAGTCTTGTTAAAACTTTAGTTCCATTTAGACTTGAGTGATACATTGAATGAGATGTTGAACTTTACAAAATGTTAATTGGTTGTATTGTGAAATTCATTACTTATTCCATGTTGATGTTGTTGTGATCACTTGTTTTGTTGGTTGACATTGTCATTGGCTATTGTGGTGAATTTTGGGTTTTGTGATGGTTATGAGTTACTGTTTATGGGAGGAATTCCATTTGAGCCAATTGGCCCTTAGGAAGATTTTGGTTTTGTGAGTTGTTTATGTTGGTATTTGCTTGAGTGAGATTTTGTTGTGATGACTTCACTTGTTGATTTGTAAATTGTGGATGGTTTATAATCTTTTGAGATCTTGATGTTGTTTCCATGCGGAAACTACTGTGTTAGTGTTTAAGTCTTCTAGAGGTTGAAGGGATATGATTTTTACTTGCAAGAGTTGGTATGGGGGATCCGGTGACTTAGGATGATTCACCTTGGGTAACCCATACCGAGTTTGAAGTATTTATTTGACTTTTTTGTTGATTCACTTGATAGTGGGTGATTTTATGAATCTATTACTTAGACGAATATTGATATTGCACTTGGATTATTTTTATGTGGCTTTGAGCCTTGCACTTGAATGTGGTTTTTGTTACTTTGAATTCCTATCGTAAGATGGTGCATGCCACACTTGATGCAGTTATTTTATTGGATTAGATATATTGTGCAAGTTGGCCTTCCTTTTGTGTTTTTGCGATATGTTGTTAATGGGGAGTGGCTCTTGATGGAGGCCTACACACAAAGTGGTTCTTGGGTAACTCATGTGGAGTTAGTCTAATTAGTGAAAACTAAATCAATACATTAGGTAGTCTAAAACACTTAACTGTATAAAGTATGCCTCACTCATGGACTCAAGGGGTAGTTCAGACTTGGGGATGAGTTGAGAAGGCCTAGAATGGCAAGATCGTTATCTTTTCTTTATGAAAGATAATCGATTCTGTATTAGATTGCATGTGGGGTCGGGTTTCGTAAGAGGTCACTAGGGTAACCCAAGTTGGGGGCTGAGGCCTAGGAAGATTCGCTAGGGTAAGCCATGCAACATTGTGATGACACTCCACCCTTTAACAACCATGTATGCTTTGTTTCCCTCTAAGTTATTCTTAAGCCTCTGGAAGCACATGTTGGCATTTTTATGTTGATGCTTAATTGGTTATTCCTTATGTTGGGCACATCTTGTGTTGGTTATATCTTCTGCATGAGATTGCCTTATGTTATTGTGGATCTTGTTGTGAAGTCTTGTATCCTTGTTCTGTTTGATGGTTTTCATTGGGGGTCCTTCTTGTCATCTCCAAACATAGGGGGTGGGCCTTAGGGCCCATGTGGTTGGGTGGAATGTGCTATGCACCCCATTGGGTCCCCAGCCGTCGATCGAGAAGTGCAAGATTGTATCCTTGTAGTGACTCTTGTGTTGTACCAGAGTTGGATTCATCCTTGTAGCTTTGTATTCATATATTTCTAATGTAATAATTCATGTTTTTGTACTCTTCCCATTCATGATGTGAAGTAACATTGTAATATTGTTATCCTTGTGAAATGTAATTTTAAGTTTTAGTGTATTGTGCATTTTCATGTGATGTAATGATGTTGATACAAAAAGTAATGCAGTCACGTAACTTCAAGGGATTTGTTTTATGTAAAATACGTATTGTTTCATTTCAAATGATGTATGTCATATTATGATACATGTTAGTTCTATTAAAAAAAATGTGCCATAATTGTGAGATGCTATAGTTTCCTTTGGGGTTGTGTGATGGGGCATTACTGATGGTATCAGAGCATAGGTTCGCACACTGGGGCACTATGAGCCCATTGTGTTGACCTAGCTGCTCATACTCGTAAGGGTGTGTCAGTCTGTTTGTGTAGTCTATACTTTGTTGCCCTAGTTTGTCTTTGGGTGATGTAGGTTCAATGTGCAAAAATTCAGTGGAATGGATAGGACCCTCGGTGTAGCGTGCAATACACCAATATCCTTCCTACTGGAAATGCATTTTGGAACTCTTGTGTTACCCTTGAGTTGCTTTGTGGTGTCTCTGGTGTGAAGTGAATTTGAGTGTGTATGTTGTGTATGTGTGTTAAATCTAAAATTATGTGTGTTTTGAAGTGATAATTATGTTTTTGTTTCTGAAAAGGCCATATATTATGATCTTGTGACACATATATTGTGAGATTTTGCATTGAGTAATGAATAGAATGTAGTACATGATGTTTAAATGATGAAGTTTAACCATAAATGTGTATCTTGGAAATGAATTAGCATGAATAATTGGTGCTAATGTGTTATGTTTCCATCTTAGTTTATGATTTTCAGGTAGTCAGCTTCAAATCTTGATGATGAAGGTAATTAATTGGTTACGTTTAACATGTGGATTTAATACTATGGTTGCATCTGATTAGTAATTGTTATTGATGATTGTTTATCATGTATCACTAATTGTAGAGTGTTAGAAGGATGATTTCATATCACTCATTCATGAGAGGCATATGACACGACAATTCCTTCTACACTAGGTTGATTTGATATATATATGGTGTACACAATGTTTGCTTTTATGCAGGATTGCAAGTAGTAAGCCTCGATTTCACCTGCTTTGGTAGGACTGGGCAAGCCTCATGAAACCCAATGGGAATAATGTGGAAAAATAGAGTTGACAAGAAAGTTTCCCCAACCTTGCCATCATCCTTGACAAGTATGAGTACCTCCACCATGTAACCCTGTTGGTATACTTTTTATGTTTTGATAGTTGTTTTGTTGGATGTCTTTCATTATTTGATTATGTTGTGATGGTAATGTTGAAATTGATGTTATTTTTGTTTGCATACATTTTTTTACCCTCAGGACTTCCAGGAGAAAGTCAAAGCCTAGGGGGTGAGGATGTAATGCCCCTCCATATTGGTCTCTCTGGACATTTTGAGTAAGTTTGTTTGTTGGTTGGGTTATTCAATTTGAAAATTGTTTGATTAATGAATAAAAGTGTTTTGATAAATAATTGATTAATAAAAGGTTCACTAAATATGATAATATAAATAAATAAATATAATAAACTAAAATAAAATTTAAATACTAGTAAATGATTTGTTTGGTAATGAGAGTTTTAGGCGGAAAGGGATATTTTTTTATTAGTTACCAATTATAACTATTGCATGTTGAATCATACGAAAGCAATTTTAGTTATACTTTGGCTTTAGCATGATTTTGTGCTTGTAATAAGGCACTTTTCTTGGTTCTCACTACTTTTGGAGGGAGGTTACACTCTTGTTGGTGGCGAGTAGTGAAGAAGGGTAGTTATCTTCAGAGAGGAATGGATTTAATTGCTCCCGAAAGAAAAGAAACAGTTTTTCTTGTGGGAATTTGGTTTTTGAATAGGAATGTCTAGTGGGGGTTTTGGCTGGAAGTTTTCTCTATATTCTCTAGAATTATGGAATTTGAGGAAAACTCAGAAGTAGAACTGGAAGTTTTGGGAGAAGCTAGAAGCAGACTCTTGACGATTCTTGTCCAGTATCTGTTAGCAGCTCAATCGTGCAAAAATTTCAGGTTCCAATATCTTCTCCCTATTATTCTATGTCTTGTTGTAAGCTAATGATTCCCTGATTATTTAGGTTAATCTTTTTTGCTTCACCGTCACCCTGTTTTAATCAGTCAATTTAGATATACATTTCCATCTCTTCATTTAATGGTTTTCTGACTTAAGGGTTTTTAAACTGCTTTCCCACTAGCAGTGCCAAATCAGATAACATATTGTATTTATTCATTTCATACATCCTATATATATATACATTAGGAGTATATAATGGATGGTCTTTTGTTGGGCATTGTGAACGAAAACTGAAGTCTTTACTGAGCCACCTGTGTAACTCTCTCTACTTTTCAGACTCTTCTTGCTTCTTACCCTTCTGATGGCGGTTGCATGAAATGGTGCCATATATTGTGCCGCCCTTGTCCAACCTTAAATGAAATCTGCCCAAGCCTCGTAGCTTAACATCTGAAAGTTAAATTATCAAACATTGTTAGTGTTCTGAAAGCGTTCTATGTGACATTCACTTTCAATTATTTCATTAGGAGATGCCTATTCCTCTTCCTTATACCTCAGCCTTGGGCTTGTTTTCACTTCCTATTTTGTATCTCAGATGATTCTTATGGGGTTTGAAGATTTAAATAACTTGCTTGATTCTACTGAAAATCTAACGTAGATGCAGCACTTGAAAATAAATATTGTCAATGTACTAATATAATAGAGAGCTTACCTTTTGATCATGGTGAAGTTTTACTCCCAAATTTCAAATCTGAGCATGTCTCTGGAATCTCACCACCAAGCAGAAATGCGTCTAGTTTCAAAAGAAAAGTTGTATATTATTTCTCCTACTCTTAAGTCACGTAATTGCACCTCACCTTTCTCCTTCCCTTCAGTCTTGGGATAACATTTGGGACTTGAAAATAATGCAAGAAGATGGCAATATTTCCAAATTCCAATATTCATTTTCTAATATACTTGACAACTTGTGACTGTACAACGTTTAGAGTTGAGGCAGTATATAGAATTAAGTAGCCTCCCTAAAACCTTTGGTAACCCGTCATAGTTGCAAATTTTAGACTTGCAAAGATGTAGTAAATTAGGTAGCCTCTCTAATTCAATTCACAACCTGTCGCATCTCATGTACTTGAAAATAGAATGCTATAGAAGTTTAAATAATCTCTCTGATTTCATTGTCAACTTGTCTTAGCTGTGGTGTTTGAACTTAATAGGAAGTTTAAGGATTTAAATACCCACTATGATTCCACTGTCAATCTATCTCAGTCGTTCAATCTATATTGGTAATTTCTTACTGCACATGTAGGTCTCAATGTTTCATTTAACCTGGACCTCACTTTATTTTATACTGCGGGTTTTCTCCAAGTCAGCTAAGATACATTCATAGCATTTCTAGTTTATGCATGATTATTACTCTAATCCTCTAGACTTAAGTTAGATCTATGTTAGTAACTGTTAGTCACTTGGGTTGCATGTAAATCCATTTAGATTATAAGATTATTAGTTCTCCTTGTGGCTGGATAGGTCACTTAAGAATGTCTATGAGATGTCAGTACTCTCCTTAGCATCGATACCCTTCCATGGTAACACTTAGTTCTTCTTGTACTTCAATGAAATTTAGCCATAGGATTTCAGTGTTCTTCCATGTATTGGTTGTTTTCATTTGTTCAATGTAACTCTTGGACATAAATACTTACCCTGTGTCATACAATCTGTTAAGGAGCTGTTTCCTAATGCAGTATGCTAGTGTATAAGTAATATGCTTTGTAATCAACTTTAGGAATGTTTGCTTCAGCAAAAGATGAGATCATTATTCTGTACTTTCTATCTGAAAATTAAGATTAGTAGAAAGCCGAAAATACTTGTATAGGAAGATATGATCATCAATACATGCATAAGATAGATCTAAGATAAAAGATAGTGTTTAAGTTAGAGCTGAGTTCTAATTCATTATTTGGAAAAAGTGTATTGATTAGTAATATATATATATATATATATATATATATATATATATATATATTTGTATAACCTTAGGGGTTCCTTGATATTTGACATCTATATAGTTCTAAAATTCCTAATAATTATAAATATATGCCATATATTTGTTTGAGTTATAACAAAGTATACAATAAGGGATTATACCTTGAGAAATCAACGATAAGTTAAACCTTGGTGTCATATGAACCATTGCTACATTTAAACAATATAGAAGAAGATTAAGGGTATAGTAGTAAATATTTAGAGAGTTTCTTTTGAAATATCAGTCTTGTTAAAAATTTAGTTTCATTTAGACTTGAGTGATACATTGAATGAGATGTTGAACTTTAAAAAATGTTAATTGGTTGTATTGTGAAATTCATTACTTATTCCATGTTGATGTTGTTGTGATCACTTGTTTTGTTGGTTGACATTGTCATTGGATATTGTGGTGAATTTTGGGTTTTGTGATGGTTATGAGTTACTGTTTATGGGAGGAATTCCATTTGAGCCAATTGTCCCTTGGGAAGATTTTGGTTTTGTGAGTTGTTTATGTTGGTATTTGCTTGAGTGAGATTTCGTTGTGATGACTTCATTTGTTGATTTGTAAATTGTGGATGGTTTATAATCTTTTGAGATCTTGATGTTGTTGCCATGGGGAAACTACTGTGTTAGTGTTTAAGTCTTCTAGAGTCTAAAGGGATATGATTTTTACTTGCAAGAGTTGGTATGGGGGTTCCGGTGACTTAGGAGGATTCACCTTGGGTAACCCATATCGAGTTTGAAGTATTTATTTGAGTTTTGTGTTGATTCACCTAATAGTGGGCGATTTTATGAATTTGTTACTTAGATGAATATTGATATTGCACTTGGTTTATTTTTATGTGGCTTTGAGCCTTGCACTTGAATGTGGTTTTTGTTACTTTGAATTCCTATCGTAAGATGGTGCATTCCACACTTGATGCAGTTATTTTATTGGATTAGGTTTCTTGTGCAAGTTGGCTTTCCTTTTGTGTTTTTGCGATATGTTATTAGTGGGGAGTGGCTCTTGATGGGGGTCGACACACAAAGTGGTGCTTGGGTAACTCATGTGGAGTTAGTCTAATTAGTGAAAACCAAATCAATACATTAGGTAGTCTAAAACACTTAACTGTATAAATTATGCCTCACTCATGGACTCAAGGGGTAGTTCAGACTTGGGGATGAGTTGAGAAGGCCTAGAATGGCAAGATCATTATCTTATCTTTATGAAAGATAATCTATTCCGCATTGGATTGCATGTGGGGTAGGTTTTGTAAGAGGTCACCAGGGTAACCCAAGTTGGGGGCCGAGGCCTAGGAAGATTCGCTAGGGTAACCCATACAACATTGCGATGACACTCCACCCTTTAACAACCATGTATGCTTTGTTTACCTCTAATTTATTCTTGAGCCTCTGGAAGCACATGTTGGCATTTGTATGTTGATGCTTTATTGGTTATTCCTTATGTTGGGCACATCTTGTGTTGGAGATTGCCTTATGTTATTGTGGATCTTGTTGTGAAGTCTTGTATCCTTGTTCCATTTGATGGTTTTCATTGGGGGTCCTTCTTCTCATCTCCTAGCACGGGGGGTGGGCCTTAGGGCCCACGTGGTTGGGTGGAACATGCTATGCACCCCATTGGGTCCCCAGCCATCGATCGAGAAGTGTGGAATTGTATCCTTGCAGTGACTCTTGTGTTGTACTAGAGTTGGATTCATCCTTGCAGCTTTGTATTCATATATTTCTAATGTAATAATTCATGTTTTTGTACTCTTCCCATTCATGATGTGAAGTAAAATTGTAATATTGTTATCCTTGTGAAATGTAATTTTAAGTTTTAGTGTATTATCCATTTTCATGTGATGTAATGATGTTGATACAAAAAGTAATGCAGTCACATAACTTCAAGGGATTTGTTTTATGTAAAATATGTATTGTTTCATTTCAAATGATGTATGTCATATTATGGTACATGTTAGTTCTATTAAAAAAAATTGTGCCATAATTGCGAGATGCTATAGTTTCTTTTGGGGTTGCGTGGTGGGGCATTACTTTCATCCTTAATCACGAAGAACAAACATTCATTATCATCAAAATATTCAAATTCAGAATCTTCATCAAATATGCTAGCATTCTCATTAACATAATATGCTCTATTATTCTTCTTTCCTTTCTTTTTTTTCTCATATATTTTTTTATTCTTTTTAGCTCTTTTCAAACACTTTGCAATGTAATGACCTATTTCTTGACAAATAAAGTGCTTAAAGGGTAACATACCTTCATACTTCTCAAAGCCTTTCCTCATCCTTCTTGCAATATTAGCTTCTATTTCTTCAAATCCTTCTTCATCTAGATCTTTAGCTTTTGTAGACTTAAAAGTATTCTTTGATTTGCATCCATTCCTTAGATTCAACTTTCTCATCTCATAATATGTCAAAAATCCTAGTAGCAGATCTTTAGTATAAGTCCTATAATCTATACTCTAATCAATAGCACACACCTTCTCACTATAAGCATCAGAAATAGTTTTGAAAATATTCTTTAAAATCCTAGTTTCATCTATATTCGTGTTGGAAACAAGCAACACTAAGAGGTCGGGTGAATCAGTGTTCTGCAAAAATTAACTTTGTTATTCTGATCATTAACCCACTTTAAGCATTCAACAAAAAGATATATGCAGAAACAAAAAGAAAAAAACCACAACACCATAACACAAGGATTTTTACGTGGAAACCCTATTAGGGGAAAAACCATGGTGGTCCACAATATAACTTGAGTATAGCCAAAAATAAGTTTATAGTATGGGAATGCACTTGCATTCAGGTTCACTGCTCAAAAATAGGAACACTTACAGAGATTTGGATTAGATCCAAGATAATGAATAGAAATAATAGCATCTACAAATGCTTGATTAAAGTTCTGGTTAGGCTTATTTGTTGATATTTTTTCCTTCTGATTGATACTGAAGTTATGCTCTACTCTACTTTGACTTGCACAACAAAATTTTTATGTGCAAGTGAAACTATGCATAAAATTGTTCAAACACTCTCTTGATATTTGCAATACACATTAACACCCCATACATATACATCAAAATGATATAATAGATAATACATATATATCCGCTACTAACAATTTAATCACACCAAGTCAACTTCAATAAAACTTAAAAATATTAGCAACTGTTGGCTCAAATCTTAAGAATTATCCAATGTGCATCCACAACGGTTAGCCACAACTTAGCTCAAACCCAAATCAAGATGGGAAAAAACACAAATATTTGAATAAGTATTCCTTGAATATCCACAACACATTAAATCAACTAAGTCAGCCCCAAAATATTAATAAATAGAAAAGTATCAACTAGATCTCCAAACTTTCACATGACTTGGTACTAGGCACTAATATTTCTGGATGACACAAGAAATACATTGATGCACCTTTCATGAGATCCACAACTAAAGATAACAACTAGAAATATACACGTGAACCGTTGAACACCAAACTGTCAGATGCTCTACTCTTCCTAACTATCCACAATCTGACTTCTAGTATAAGCGAATAATGTCATGTAGATCGAATTACCGAATAGGGTTTCCATAATTGAAAACACCAAAACATAATTGTAGTGTCTCTTTCCAACAAGTAGTGCCAATTCCTTGCATATCCACCACTATCTTATCCAATGTCTATACATAAGTTTTAACATTCTCATCTTTAGACATATGTAGAATCTAAAACTATGTCTACAAATTTTGCAATTTTTCCTCTTTAAATTTGTCATCACCTTCATGTGCTATTTCCAAAGAATCCCATACTTCCTTAGTTGTCTTCAAGACCTGAAACTTAATCAACTCATAGTGTACTAGAATATTCTTCAAGATGTACTTCAACTTATTGTTCACTTCATGTGCTTTAATCTCTTCAAGAATACTCAGACCATTAGTAGGAGGAGTATAACAATTCTTGTAAGCTTTCTCCACATCATATCCACAATACTCTTGATACTCTTCCATTCATATTTTCTGAATCCACAAACTTAAATCCAACACATAAACACAATAACAACCTATTTATATGGAAAACCTAATGAAGGAAAAACCACAGTGAGGATTAACTCACAGTATAGAGAATCTCGAAACTGAGTACAAGAGGCTCATTTTCTAACAAATACAACTCACTATGAAAACAAGGACTCACTGTCTAATAGGGCTATCGACCCAAAGGGATCACTCCCACAAAGATACAAAGAAGATAAAGAAGACTTGTTAGAGCAAGAAGACAATCTCAATGCAATAAAGGGATTCCACCAAAATCACTCACACACATGCATGAATGATAGAGTTCACCTTCTGCTCATTGCATCAGGGAACTCAAAATTTAGGCTTCACATTGATATTCCACAATCACATCACACACACTCACTCGATATCATTAATGTCACACCAATTTTCTCTTCTTTTTTTTCACTTATCTCTCTTCTTCACTCTTGTATATTTTTCACCACTAACTCATCCAACATTTATACCATCTTCAACTCTAAAACATATCCAAAGTTGTCCATCCAATTTCAAAATCAAATTAGGTTGGAGCCAAAACATCTTAGGTTGGATTAGAATGAGGGAAACCCAAACAAATGCTTCATAGGGACCTAAATAGATCCAACATGCTTCATCAACTTTGAAAGTAGTGTTCAACACAAGGTTGGCCAAACCAGTGTAAAAAACATAGAACCATTAGGCACAAACTTTCTAGATGCCAAAATCATCTTCAATACAATCAAGGAAACTCAAATCTACAACCATAAGTCATAAGACTTCATCAAAGAGAAATATGGACCAACAATATTCCTCTCAGACCTTAAGCATAAACATAGAAAACCACATTTTACAACTTGTGAACATAACACACAATGTACAAAGAATCAACAGCTAAAAATTTGGATATAGCATCTACCAAAACCCATGTTCAACATATCTAAACCACACAAACATAGGAGAAAATCCTGAGCACAAACTAGAGAGACAACTCAATGCTTGCAACATATCTTCATTACAATTTTCTCAATATCCTCGTCATATACAACGAACAACCACCAAGTGATAACCAACTTACTAGTTGACATCAATGAAAACACATTCAATCTTTCCATTATTTGATATGATGTTAGGTCTAGGACTATCAAACGTGAATAATAAATTTTCAACAATTAATTTGAAGGCTTGAAACATAATTTCATTATTAAAAATGCTTAAACAAACATTCAATGATTACACAACCAAATTAAAGTGATGGAAATAATAGAAGAATGAAACGAGATAGAAGAAAAAGCACAAGTTGATAACAAAGTTCGCCAATATGGCTATGTCTCTGGGTCTCTCTCCAAAGAATGATCAATCCTCGATTAAGCTCCAAGTGGATTACAAGGCTTCAACTAAAAAAGTGTCGACTCTTCTGGTTACAAAGAGTCACAAAGTTCTCCTTCAAGTGCTGCAAAATAACAATGCTCCAAAGCACAAAGTTTAACATACAAGACTCCAAGAAAATTCTCTCACAAAATCACAACGTGGTTACCCAAATTCTAAGACTACCCCCTTTTTATACACAAAATTTTCTTAATATGGTTCAAAACCATAAGATTTACAAGAATATGGCATATCTCCCATTGCAAGTAGCAATCTCAAATAATCGCCCCTAATTACAAAAATATATCTCTCATAATCTTTGAGAAAAACTTTAAGCCCTTAAAACTCTTTTAATTTTGGGCCCTTATAATTGTGAGCTTACAAGATATTCTTCAAATATATCCCCTTAGAAATTCCTCATAAAATCATGGTTCTTGTATTTTAGAGCCTTTGCAAAAATAATGTTTAATATCTTTAAAATACATTTTAATATCTTTAAAAATATCTTAAGATCTTATAAAAATCCCCAAAATCCATTTAATCCCCTTAAAATCCTCTAAAAATATTTTAAGATCCTTTTAGAATATTTTAAAATTGGTATATTTTAATAGATTTAATAATTTATATAGGCAAGGTGGCTCACTTCTATTTTAAATAACTTTTATGCCAAAATTTACTCAAAACATGTGCTTGGCACTGTGATACCTTGATATTCTATCCTACTCTAAATGTGAAAAACAACTTAAAAATGTGAAATGATAAGATACCAAGGACACCTCAAGATTAGCCAAAAGAGTGATATAACAATAAGGAAAATGGACAAAATAAAACACAAACGATTTCACCTTCCTTGCTGTTGATTTCTCCTTGATTGGCCCTTGATTTGAATGATTTGTGCACTCATTGGATGATGGATTGAGTGACTAAATGCAAGATTAGATGTGCAATATGATCAAGAGAGATGGCTCAAATGATGGCAAAGGATTGAGGATGTAAATTAGCAGCATGTAGTTGTGAAAATTCAAAAGTGTTGAAAATGCCCTTGAGGAGGGGGTATTTATAGGGGAATTTGAATTCTCTAGAGAATTCAATGGTCAAGATTGATCCAACAAGGCCAAGATGAAGGGCTATGATGGGTTGAGAACTCACAAGCCCTCACATCTTGACATGTGGAGGGTGAAGTGGACAAGAGGATATGAGGTGTGAGTGAGGTGTCAAGAAGGTACATGAGGTGGAAAAAGGACATGCACCTTGGGGAGTGAGGAGATTTCCTCAAAAAGGGATTCCTTGTCCCCAAGTGGGAGTGAAAGGGACATTTGAGGAATTTTGGAATTCCTCAAAAATCTACATGGGAAAAGAAAAGGTTGTTGGGGATATAAATGTGAATTAAAAATTCACATTCCTAGGATGATCTAAAGGATAAAAGATGGGCTCCAAAAAGGTGGGACTTGGTTACATGTGGAGATTGTGACAAGTCCAAGGTTAGTCACATGTGGAGATTATGACAAGTCCAAGGTTCTAGAAGCCTTGGAAGGATGGAATGTGAATTAAAAATTCACATTTAAAAGAGGGGAATCTAGGAATAATACAAAGGAATTAAAAATTCCTTGGAGAATGATTAGGCTTAATTAATCAGTAATTAGAGGATAAATGAGGATTAGAAGCCAACTTGCAAAAGTTGGAGGATGTGACACATCCTAATCAAGGATTAGGCATGTGCACATCCCTAATGAAGAAATTAGGAGATGGATTAGGATTAGATGAAAATGACATGTGAGGAATTAAATAAATGTAATATTTATTTAATTCATTTGATGAAAAGGGGATTAAGGAGAGTAAGGTATTTAATTATTAATTAAATACCTTAGGGATTTGGCAGAATTAAATATATTAATTAAATAATAGTAATTTTATTTAATTAACTCGGATAGGAGGATGTTTAGATGAAAAGTGATAAATTTGGATAAATTAAGTGTCCAAATTTGGATGTCTACATTTTGCCCCTCTTTGAGATGGTGTTACAAAGTAGCATCATTTCAAAGAATATTAAAATATAGAACCTAGAAGAAGATGGTTAGATTGGAAAAGATGCCCTAGTCATCCAAAGGAGTGACTAGGAAGGGAAAAAGAAAATGATGAAAATTGGGGATGAAGGATGCCCCCTCGAGAGGACATGCGGGTTGAAGAGAACACGTGTGTGCTCTTGAAATAGATGATGTGATGCAAGGGGAGATGAGGAAGATGATGCAAGGTGATGGGGAAGAGAGTAAGTGATATGGAAATGGATGAAGCACAAATGGATTTGAGGACAAAAGCCGATGTTGCCCCAGTCAAGGTACAAGCCAAAATGGGTTGATGATGGTTGGAGTGTTGTCAATAAGGGAGTGAAGGATCCTGAAACAACACGAGGATAGGGAAGGATACATCCCACTGAGTGGTATTGATGAGGGAAGGATACATCCCAAAACACCACTAAAAGATAGGGAAGGATACCTCCCGATGATGATGATGATGAAAGTGTTTTTGATGAGGGAAGGATACATCCCAAAACAACACCAAAGGTTAGGGAAGAATACCTCCCGATGATGATGATGAAAGTGTTGTTGATGAGGGAAGGATACATCCCAAAACAACACCAAAGGTTAGGGAAGAATACCTCCCACTGATGATGATGGGTCAAGGCTGGTAACAAGACTAGGGACAAGACCAAGGATTTGATTAGGTGATGTGTACGAGATTGAACAGATGAGGAGAAGATTGATATGTGAGATGGAGAGAAGGATCTTAAGATTTGGAAAGCTCAGATTGAGGGTTTGGTTAAGCTCAGATTGGGATAAGATTAAAGCTTAGATGAGGATTGAATTGAAGACTAGAATGATTGAAGGAGATGATTGGATTGATTCTATACTGAGTTCCGGGGTTTAGAGGGCATAAGGTGTTGACAATCAGATTTTTCCCAATTTGGCAATTTTCAAAAATTGTCAAATTTTCCCATTTTAGGAAACCTTGTGGATAGACTTTTGGGAGTCCATTTTTTTTTCAAGAAATTCCCAATATTGAGATAGGATGAATTTCCAACTAACATCGCAAATTCGAGATATGCATTTCGAGTTATGAGTGAAAACAATTTTCCAAAATGTTGGAAAAAAACACTAAATTGGGATTTTAAGGGTCAAAATGAAAGTTTGGGGCCCCAAAAATGGGTCAAAATGGGTTCCAACGGTTTTCAAAAAAATCCGTTGTAAATCCACTCGTTATCTCATAACGCAACCACCCGTCAAATTTCAGCTCAAACGGACACCCGAGTCAAAAGTTATGGCCTTCAGAAGTTTCAGTGTAAAAATCAAAAATCAATTTTGAAAATTTCAAAACATGGGTTTTGTTCGTTAGCAAAAATAAGGAAATGGGTCGGAATTGGTTTGTTTAAAAAAATTCAAAATTAGTGGAAAATTGGGGAAAAAGGGAGTAAAAGAAGCCAGGGTCCTTACCTATGTAGCCGTGCCTCTCTGTGGTCACCCGCTCTGGGGAGTCCTCCACTTGGCCCTGATGCAGCCCCTCTGCATGGGCAGTCCCGCCGCGCTGCGGGGGCAGAGCTGCCCCTCTGCGGGGGTGGTCCTGCCCCGCTGCGGGGGGCGGAGCCGCCCCAGCTGGGGGTGGTCCTGCCCTGGGCAGAGCTGCCCCGCTACAGCCAAGCGTAGCTGCAGAGCGTGGGGGCAGACGAAGGGAGGAAAAAAAAAAGGACGGGGGGGAAGGAAAGAAGAATGTAAGAGGTAAGAAAAAGGATGAAGAGATAGGAAAAAGGATGGGGGGGTGGAGGGATACATGCAAGATGATGAAATGGAAAATGAAATGCAATTCTAAATGCAATTTTCTATCTTCGGAGCACTGATTTTTGCTATAGCATCAAACACAAGACACCAGGGTATGAAGAACCAAGGCGAATTAGTGTCTAATGCATAAAAAAAACACAACAAACAAGAAGGCTATCCCAACACCCCAATAGTCACAAAGACCTTGGTCGGGCCAAGTATTGAGATAGCTACAAGCACAAAAGGATGCCCCAGTATAACACAAGACCTCAGGGATCTTGGTGGGTACTACGTGGGACAACCAAGAAGACACAAATAGACATAAAAAGATCAAGATATGCCCCTATGTTGACCAATCAAAACACACCATAATATGATGGATTATGGCAGTCTTGACAAGTGATGGTAGGGAGCTCAAATGATAAACAAAATCCAAAAGCGTCAAAAGATTGCAATCAATTTCAAATGTCGTTTGCCATAGGATCAAGGGGATAGATGGGATTGATGAGGTCTATTAGGAAGGATGCATCCTATTGAGACCGAAGATGATGGATACGAAACTAAAAGATTGTTATGACGTGGGATGTTCAAAATCGATTGGATCTCATGATACAAGTGGATCTCATTTGTGACGAACTGACTAGATAAGGGCATAGCTTGATGGCACGACACAAGGAAGACAAGACATGAGACTGACACACCCTAAGGACCTAGGGGCTCGGGGGCCGATCAAAGATTAACCTTGCCTACGTGAAAGTGCAGAGCCCTCGTAGTTCAGTGAAAGGTGGGCGACTGACCAAGATGGAGACCTTGATGGATGGTAAAGATAGGATGGACAAAAGGAGAAAGACCGATGATAGATGATAGAAGAGAAAAGTGAAGATCGATGCTGGAACCCTGGGGGTGGATCAAATGATCGACCTTTCCTACATGAAATCGTAGGGGCAACATAGTTCGATAAAAATACCATGGATAAAAGCAAAAAGGGACTAGTGAAGACGAAGTGATGGAGGACCAAAACAAGTTGATCCAAAAAATTCCCTAGGGGCTGATCGAATGATTAGCCTTGCCTACGTGACAACGTAGGAGCAACGTAGTTCTACAAGACCAAAGGAAAACAACGGATAAAGGATGATAATATGAAAGAAAATGGGACTGATATGACAAGATATGATAGACCTGTTGGATTGGATAGGATGATGATGAACACATAAAGCTTAGGGATGGGATAGTTATCCAAAGCAGTAAAATGACTTGGGAGGATGATATGATAGATAGATGAGTGATGAAAAGTGATAGGGGATTGGAAAGGTGTGCAAAAGAAGCAAGGGTGATGATGATGGCATTGGGTTGCATAGGGGGAGGCCTATATCCAGATACCAATGACAAGGGATTGTGATATGGGATGAGGATAAAAATGAAAGAATGGATGGAGATATAATGATGGGGGAATGGGAGAGAAGAGATGCTAGGAGAGATGGATACACAGATACGGATGGGGAGATGGAAGGGATGTTGTGATAGATGGATAGGGACAGAAGGATTGGGAGATGAAAGGGATGTTAGGATGGATGGATATGAAGATAAGAATGGAGAGATGGAAGGGATATTGTGATAGATGGATAGGGAGATAAAGTGATGTTAGGATAAGATAGATGGGTACGAAGATAAGGATGATGAGATGGAAGGGATGTTGTGATAGATGGATAGGGACAGAAGGATTGGGAGATGAAAGGGATGCTAGGATAGATGGATATGAAGATAAAGATGTGGAGATGGAAGGGATGCTATGATAGATGGATAGGGAGATGAAGGGATGTTATGATAGATGATGTCTCCAAGGATTATGTCACAAAGGAAGCAGATGCCCCCACTTTAGATATGTCATATATGAGGAGGCATGAGGGATGGAAGATAGGTGGATGGGAAGATAAACGAGATAATTAGATGAGGATAGGATGGGTGACTAAGGAATATGATAGAGCATGGATGAAGGGAATGTATACTAAGAGGTGTCCAAAACATGCATAGATAGGTGCCCCCATTTTGATCAAGATCACAAGAAGGATGGAGGGATGGGAGATAAATGGGATATGATTGTAAGATGCAGAAGATAGGTGGGATGGGGGGGATTTATGAAGAGGACAGATAACAGGAAGACGAGTGCATAGCTGGAAGCATAGCAGATGGAGGGAATGCATATTAGGAAGTTGCCCCCAAGTGCAGATGGGGATTTAAACATGACGCCTGTTTGCCAGGTTTTCATCACGGTACTTATCTAAGGCGCTTGTTTGCCAAGTTTTCACCATTGGACGAATTTTTTTATTTATTTTTTTTACTATTTTTTTTTTAGACTTTTGTGGATTTTTGACTTTTTGAATTTTTGGATAGTAGGGGGATGAAAATGGATAAGGATAGGGATGTGGATAAGGGAATTTAGAAGATACATGATATGGATATGGATGGATGACTCAAGCATCAAGTTCTATACGAGGTAGTAAGAGCCCATGTTCGAACCGACTATTGGATGTTGGTACAACCTTATGAGGATAAATGGATTATGCAAGAGGATGAATTAGGGGGATTTGATGGGGGAGATATGTGGGGTAATGGATGGGATGCTGGAAAGGGTATGGATAGAATGATGGGGTGGATATGTGATGGGGAGATGTGTTCAGGACCAACATTGGCACATGTGGTGGTGGATGTGAAAAGATGAGAGGATTACTGGATGGAGAATGTGTGGATAATGGAGGAGATGGGGTGGTGAACTTTGGAACATAAGGACCCAAAATAGACTTAGGAGATGAAAGGGGTGTATGACTAGATTTTGGATTAGCAACTTTGGATGTTCTTACAGATTTTTCATGTGATGGCATTGCATTCTTTTTTCTTTGGGATCCACATGGTTTTGATCTTTGCTTTGGTGGGCCTTTGCGGCCTATAGAATTGATTTGGATTTTGGATTTGGTTTTGCTTTTCTTTAACATGTCTTTTAGAAGGGACATGGGAAGCTTTTGATTCGTGTGGATGTTTAGATTGATGCATTTTTCTTTAACAACCAAAGTTCTTTTAGTAGCAATGGGATGGGTGTGAGGAAATGGATGATGTGGAGTGATGGGGGCAGGAGTATGGGGATTATGTGTAGATGGAGGATGTTTAGGTAAGTGCCTTTGTTGATCCTGACTAGGATGTTTATTATGGATGAAATGGATAGGTGATGAATCGATGAAAGGATGGATATGATGAGATGGAGGAGGTGATTTTGGGATATAGGGGCCCAAAATAGACATAGGACCTGGAGGAAACAAGGGCATGGTAGATGGAGGATTGGAGATGGTGGATGGAGGGATGTAAGGACCCAAAATGGATGGAGCAAATGAAGGAGGAAGATGGACGGTTTTTTTGAGGTGATACGATATAGGAGGAGGGATGGCCACATATTTTCTGGTGGGGCGATGGGAAGAGCCGATATTTCTTTTGGAAAAGGCTCGTTGAGGATGTCTAGAGGTTGTACCAACATTTTTGGATTGTGAGTCATGAGTAGTACATCCAAGAACTTGCTGATACAAATATTCTTTAACTTGGATGGGATCTATAATACCTTACTCATGAAGGCCTAAACCTTTTCCTTGATAGTTCATTCTCTTGAGCATTTGATCTAGGACAGGATTTTTGTTATTCTGGAAGAATGATGCAAGTTCATTATTATGTGGAAGAGGAGGGTTGGTGTATATGCTTTGTTTTTCTTCTACGAGGAGACCACCATGGAGGAATGTGAGAGGACCAAGGGGATATGCAAGCGGTGTGGGGATAGCATTTTTAGACGATGATGGGGGATTACGAGAGGGAGATGATGGGATAGCAACATTAGGAGAGGGAGTAGGGGCCATGATAGGATCTGGATTTGTGATAGTAGGCTCATGCAATGGAGATGGAGATGGAGCAGTGGAAGCTTGAATGACAAGGGGATCATGGGATGGAATGGATGGGGGACTGTGATCTTGAGGTGGACTAGATGGGATGGTAGGATCTTGATCTGGAGAAGGGGATATGCTGGCATGCTTTGGATTAGACTCTTGGCGTGACTCATCATGTGTGGGAGGCATGGTAATGGAGTCTTGTTGGGACTCTTCAAGCGGAGGAAGATGGAGGGACTGGAAGATTCATGAGGTTCATTGGAATGGGTTTTGGTGCTACTTGGAGTGGGAGGAGTGGATTGGATTTGGGTGGATCTAGGAGTAGAGGGAGTGGATTGGGCTTGGGTGTCTTCGATGGATTCGGTGGTTCTTGGAGTAGGAGACGGGGGTTCAATGGATTTAGTGGGTTCAATGGTTTCAATGGTTTGATCAGTGCTAGGGTGGTAACATCACAATAGGTGTGGTATGGAGAAGGGTCTCATCACTAGTGACCGTGGATGATGGATCTAGATGCATGGTTCCATGACTTCAAGATGTGAGTTTGGGGATGGTTCTTTGTAGGAGTCCTTGAGAGAACTAAAATAGAGACTTGCATATGTTTGCTTGGCTGGAGGTGGTAGAAATGGATGAGGGATTATGGGTGGTGGACTAGGGTTAGATGGAGGAATGGGATTGAATGTAGGGACTATGAGTAGATGGGGGATTAGGATTGGATGGAGGACTAGGAGTAGATGGATGAATGGGATTGGATGGAGGACTAGGAGTAGATGGAGGACTAGGATTGGATGGAGGGTTAAGGTAAGGATATTGGAGTGGTGAATTAAGATAGGGGGACAGGGATTGTGGATTAGGACAAGAGGATATAGGTGGTGTGGTGGGACAAGAGGATGTGGGGGATGGATTATAATAAGGGTATTGGGATGGTGGATTAGGATGAGGATATGTGGATGTAGGATTAAGGTAAAATGGTGTGGATGTAGGATTAGTATGGGAAGATTGGGAAAGAGGATTACGATAGGGGGACATGGACGGGGAATTGTAATAAGAGTATTGGGATGGAAAATTAGGATAAGAGGATGTAGATGAAGGACATGACAAATATGGGGATGAAGAAGATATAGGATATCCATTGTCAAAGGTGGCATAAGGAGCATGATTAGGCATGGATGAAGACATAGCGGGATAACTAGAAGGGGTGATTGGATTTTGGAAAGTGGGTGGAGAAAGCTTACTAGATATGATAGTGTCAAGGGGATCTATGTCGTATACCTCTTGATCGACAAGACTTTCGTTATCAATGTCGACGTAATTAGGGTTTCCCTTGACTACTATTGATGAAGGATGAGGATTCATGATGATGATAGGATAAAGAGGATGGATAAAAGATTTTGGATGGGAACGGATTAAAGCTCAAATCAGGATTTGGGTCAAGCTCAGACTAGGATTGGACTAAAGCTCAGATTAGGATGATTAGATGATGCAATGGGATTGATTTTTATTTTGATGGGATCAGATAGATGGATGATTGGATCAGGTAGATGATTTGATGAATTTCATTAAAGTACTAGATCAGTTTGATTGGATAGGATCAAATGATTAGATGATGTTGATTGGATAATTGTGATTAGATGAAGATGATTGTATGTATCTAATTAGAGGAATGGATTGGTTTGATTAGATAGGAAAAAATAAAAGGTACCACTAGATAGAGCTCAAAAAATTGAGCAATTTTGGTTTGTGAACGAAGTTGATTCGACGTACGGTTTGTAAATGATGGTCCCGGGAAGTTAAAAGGGGCATTTCTAGCAAAATCAGGGGCGTAGACAGCTTTCTACAGTAAATCAGGGGCGCTGCCGCCTTTCTGCAGGGGCACTGCCACCTTTCTACAGGGGCACTGCCACCTTTCTGTAGTAAAGTAAAGTTTGGTTTTGATGGAAAGGGCTATGGCAAGGACGCAAAATGATAAAACAAGTCCAAAATATCAAAAATTTGATAGATTTTTCACAAGAAAACACCTCAAGCAAGCACAATCCTATGATTAATATTACGGGTATGGCAAGGCAAAGTCTTAATCTAGGATGCACAAGGCTTCTAGGGAGTCCTCGATATACTCTCAGTACGTGAGGCACAACCGTGAACACCAGTCCGTCACAAGCGTGAGTCGAGAACCCCAGCGAGATACTGAAAGGCTCAGACCAACTCTTCACGTCTATCTAGGTATCACCCTAGCTTCAACGCTCTGCCAATTACGATGCGACTAGATTGGGGTACAACTTTCGTGCTCCCCCCTTTATATACCCCGCTGGTACGCATGGTTGGAATCGTCCCTTGGGGTGATGAAATCCTCAAGTAGGTCCCGCTAAAAAGAAGACACTAACTATTTCCAACTACTCCCCAGGCTCATACGAAGTGCAAGGGGAAAGTGAAAACAAATTAATGCCCCCTTGGGTAACACAAAGTAAACAATCACAGCAAACAATGAAGTTTTATTCCCCCTAATTAGACTATATTCCAAAACAACAAAGATAGTTTTCAAAAATCTAATTAAATAGATGATCTTGCAAGCAAATGTTAGCTATCTTCTTCTTCGCTCTTGATCAATAACGCCCTAATACGCTACAAAACGTTAGTGAAAAACAACAATATTCTTGCCAGAATAATGTTAGAGAGTTATCACGTGAAAATAACAAAAAACTAGAACAAAAACAAAGCCAAAATGCCTATTTTACCTTCCAAACTGTGTTGTTTTGGGGCACTGCCGCCTTTCTGCAACAAACTTTGTCAGATTTAAAAAAAAACGGAAAGTTGTGCCCCTCCACTGCAAAAAAAGTGTTAGTAAAACCTTCTAAATATATCCCTAATTGCAGCAAATGTGTTAGAAAGAATAAAACTTTCAGGTGGCCAAGAGGGCACTGCCGCCTTTCTGCGGGGGCGCTGCTGCCTTTCTACGGTAAAGCAGAGGGCACTGCCGCCTTTCTGCGAACTTTTCTTGCAAAATTCTTAACCAAAAGGGACGTTAAATGCAAGAACCCGTTTGTGGGTCCCACCGGACATGCCATAAATGTGATAGCTTGATATTATATCCTACTCTAAATGTGCAAAATGACTAAGAAATGTAAATGACATAATACCAAGGACACCTCAAGATTAGTCAAAAGAGTGATGCAACGAAAAGGAAAATGAATAAAATGAAATTCAAATAGTTTCACCTTCCTTGCTGTTGATATCCCTTTGATTGGCCCTTACTTGGAATGGTTTGTGTGCTCCTTAGATGATTGTTTGAGTGACTAAAATGCAAGATTCAATGTGCAAGATGATTAAAGAGATGGCTAAATGATGGTAAAAGATTGAGGATTCAAATGGGCAGCATGTAGTTATGAAAATATAAAGTGTTTAAAATGCCCTTGAGGAGGGGGTATTTATAGGAGAATTTGAATTCTCTAGAGAATTCAATGGTCAAGATTGATCCAACAAGGTCAAGATGAAGGGCTATGGTGGGTTGAGAACCCACAAGCCCTCACATCTTGACATGTGGAGGGTGAAGTGGATAAGAGGATATGAGGTGTGAGTGAGGTGTTAAGAAGGTACATGAGGTGGAAAAAGGACATGCACCTTGGGGAGTGAAGAGATTTCCTCAAAAAGGGATTCCTTGTCCCCAAGTGGGAGTGAAAGGGACATTTGAGGAATTTTGGAATTCTTCAAAAATCTACATGGGAAAAGGAAAGGTGGTTGGGGATATAAAATTCACATTCCTAGGATGATCTAAAGGATAAAAGATGGGCTCCAAAAAGGTGGGACTTGGTCACATGTGGAGATTGTGACAAGTCCAAGGTTGGTCACATGTGGAGATTATGACAAGTCCAAGGTTCTAGAAGCCTTGGAAGGATGGAATGTGAATTAAAAATTCACATATAAAAGAGGGGAATCTAGGAAGAATAAAAAGGAATTAAAAATTCCTTGGAGAATGATTAGGCTTAATTAATCAGTAATTAGAGGATAAATGAGGATTAGAAGCCAACTTGCAAAAGTTGGAGGATGTGACACATCCCAATCAAGGATTAGGCATGTGCATATCCCTAATGAAGAAATTAGGAGATGGATTAGGATTAGATGAAATTGACATGTGAGGAATTAAATAAATGTAATATTTATTTAATTCATTTGATGAAAAGGGGATTAAGGAGAGTAAGGTATTTAATTATTAATTAAATACCTTAGGGATTTGGCAGAATTAAAGATATTAATTAAATAATAGTAATATTATTTAATTAACTCGAATAGGAGGATGTTTAGACAAAAAGTGATAAATTTGGATAAATTAAGTGTCCAAATTTGGATGTCTATAGGCACATTGGTAGGAGGGTTTGTTGGGAGAGTGGAGGTTGGTGGTTCAAACCACCTCCCCTCCAAATTCAGCGTTTATACTTATTACATAGAATGTAACCCATATCATATTCTAAAAATATAGGATGGTGTAATGGTGGAGATTATGAATAGGAGGGGTTGAGGTTGGGGGTTTGAATCCCCAAATAAAATTTTAAACCAACAACCACAAATTTTTTTGATTGGTAGACTGCCATGTGGTACCTGGCCATTAAGCCACGTGGTACATTTTAATTGGCCTACATAAAGACACATGTCAGCCTGTTATTTGTCCAAGTAAACACTTGATGATGCCATGTGTTAGTCCTTGATTGGTCCATGCCATCACCACATCATATGCATCTACCATGTGTCACTTTTTAACATGCCACATGTCAAACTCTGGTGATGCCACATCTGCATTTGTACCTGATCAACCCATTTCCTTTTACAACTTTGACCAGCCATAACTTGGTCATACAAATTTTTTTTTAGTGCATTCAAGTTGTGTTGGAAAGATCTCAACGAGATGTACACAATGGATTCACTTTCATTAGCATTTGGAACAATTAATTTTTTGGTGAAAAATATCCACTTGGATCATTCCTCCCCATTGGAGAGCTTTTGTACCTCCAAAAGTTACATTTATTTAGAATTTAAGTGAAGGAATGGCCTCCCCACTTGTCTTGTATCACCTGTCCATCTGTACACTTGGATCAACACCACAATTAGGACTGCAATAATATTTTTGAACACATACATCATTCTATCACTTCCATAAGCATCTACATCAACTACTACAACCATTAACCAATAAACACTAACTAATATCAAGATGAATAACAATATAGATATGAAAGAGAATGAATCAACATGTCTATATTTCACAACAAGAACATGTTTACCCAATGGAGCCTCCAAATTCCCAACCAAAAGTTGCAGACTTGGATCATCAATGCTTTCACTTATTGTTTCCTCATTTTGTACTATTGGTGTATCCCGCAACATCTAATTAGTCTTTATTACCTCAAGTTCATGTCTAGAACCACCTGAATTAACAAACATAAGAGACAAATCTTTACTTGCATTAATTACCCTTTTCAATTGCCTTGTGTTTGCAAAAGATCTATCAGTCTTGATTTTGTGACATTGTACAATATACATGACACCATCTTTTAACAAGTGATAATAATTAAATTCTTTATAGAAAATATCCTTTTGATCATACAAATATGGGCTACCTAGCACTATCCCATAGACATCTAGTGGAACCACATCAAACTGCACCTCATCAACATACTTGTGATTGTGAACATTAAAACATGTTGCCTTGTTACTTGCAATACATTATTTTCACAAAATGAACCTAGTGGATAAGGTTTTTGATGTAGTTTAGTTTTCAATCCCAAATTCCTTACAAATTTTTTAAAGATTAAGTTAATTTGAGATCCACTATTTATGAGAGTATCAATTTTAGTGTGCTTAGAAACAACCCTTATGTGAAAGAGTTCATTTCTTTTCTTATCTTTAGGGACACCATAAACATGAGAAGTAGAAGCACAACTAGGAACAAAAATATTAGAAGCCTTACCTTTCAATCCCATTGTTGTTATCTTAGTTTCATCCTCAGACTCTGAACCAAGATCCATAACAACATATGCAGACTCCTTACCTTTATGTTTACGAGCCCATTTCAACTTCAATTATGGATGCAACTACTAGTAGTGATCTTCATCATAACCTTTCCTGTCACAATGACAACATGTGAGCTTATCATCCTTCTTATTTATTGTAGTTGTATTCTTACCCTTTCCTTTATCTTCAAATTTACCTCTAGGCTTAGATGGCTTCTTGTCAGAATTATCAATGAAAGTAACCTTACCTCTTGACTCTAAGTGTGTAGCTTGTATTCAAACTTCATCCAAATTACTAGGATTCAAAACCAAAATAGAATGTCTTAGATAAGAGTGCAAACCACCTATGTACTTAAGAAAAGTGTCCTAGGTTTACAATGAGACATTTAATGCAATAACCCTTTTCTTAAATTCATGGGTGTAATCTTGGAAAGTTTGACGTTTCCCTTGACTAAAAATTTTCTAGTTCATCATTAATTGTTGCATATGGGCTAGGGGATAAGATTATTTTTTAAGAGCAACATAGGTAGAGTCAAGTATTGTTGTGAATTAAATGCTGAGAAATTAGATGATTGGGTTCAACAAGTATTGTTCACCAATATGGGTACATCCCCGAGTCCCTCCCCAAAGAGTGACTGATCCTCGATTATGCTTCAAGCAAATTATAGGCTTCAACTAACAAAGTGTTGAGTCTTTTGGTTACAAAGAGTCACAAATTTCTTCTCCTTCAAGTGCGGCAGAATAACACTGCTCCAAAGCACAGAGTTGAACATACAAGACTCCAAGAAAATTCTCTCACAAAATCATCACTTGGTTACCCAAAGTCTTAAACTACTCCCCTTTTATACACAAAATTTTCTTAATATGGTTCAAAACCATATGATTTACAAGAATATGGCATATCTCCCATTACAAGTAAAAATATCAAATAATCCCCCCTAATTAAAAAAATATATCTCTCGTAATCTTTGAGAAAAACTTTAACCCCTTAAAATTCTTTTAATTTTTGACCCTTATAATTTCATGTTTACAAGATATTCTTCAAATATACCCCCTTTGAAATTTCTCATAAAATCATGGCTCTTAAATTTTTGAGCCTTTACAAAAATAATTTTTAATACTGAAAATCTTTTAAGATCCTTTAAAAATCTTTTTAAAATTGACATATTTTAAATGATTTTATAATTTATATATGGAGTGCGGCTCACTTCTATTTTAAATAAATTTTAACCCAAAATTTACTCAAAACATGTGCTTGGCGCATGGGTAGGAGGGCTAGTTGCGAGAGGGGAGGTTGGTTGTTCAAACTACCTCCCCTCCAAATTCGACCTTGATACTTATTAAATAGAATGTAACCCATATCATATTCAGCGAACATATGGTAGTGTAATGGTGGAGATTCTGAATAGGAGGTGTGAAGTTGGGGGTTCGAATCACCCAACCAAATTTTTAACCAACAAACAATTTTTTTATTTATTGATAGACTACCATGTGCCACCCAACCATTAGGCCACGCGGCACATTTTAATTGACCCACATAAGGACACATGTTAGCCTATTATTGGTCCAAGTTAATGCTTGTTGATGCCACATGTCAATCCTTCATTGGTCCATGTCATTGCCACATTATCTACATCTGCCACGTGTCACTTTTTAACTTGCCACATGTCAAACTCTAGTGATGCCTCAACATTTGTACCTGATCAACCCATTTCCTTTCGCAACTTTCATAGGCCATAACTTGGTCATATAGACTTTCTTTGAGCTTGTTAATGTTGTGATGGAAAGCTCTCAATGAGCTCTACACAATGGAGTCATTTTCATTAGCATTTGGAACAATCAAATTTTTGGTGAAAAATATCCACCTGGATCATTCTTGCAATAGTATGAGTCCCATATCACTAAATTTGGGCCATACAATCCAAAATCATTAATTTTTTATTAATCACTTGATATATGTCAAGATTATCCTCAGAAGGATGCAATAGTTAAGGCTAATGGATGAAAAATGAGGCCAATTAAGGCATAAAGAAGCCCAATTTTACAAGAGAAGGCCAAAACAAGTGTGAAAATGAGAAGTGCTACATTTTTCTACACTACAATATTGTTAGGGACTTACATTTTACTATAATCATTAGCTCCCTTTGAGGATGTTCCATGTAACTAGATAGGGATTTACCTAGGAAAAATTGGTCTACTACCATATGAGAAATCAAGTTTCAAGGATGAAGGGTTGAGAAGAACATGCGATGGATATGTGTTATTTATTTTTGTTACTAGGTGAGAAGGGGGAGTAGATGATGATGGGGAAGGCACTTAATCTTGTAAGGTATAGAGAGGGATGGAGAGCTAGGTATGAAATTTCCCAAGAGACAACAATTTAAACCATAAAGGCGGAAGCATATTTGATACTAAAAGAGTGAGATATTGGTTGAGATGGACCCCACAACACCTTGCTTGACTTCAAGAATACATAACTCCAAAAAGAATAGCTGAAAAAAATGAAAAACTCACCAAGTGCTTTTGATGGAAATTACTAAGCAAGAAAATTAATATGAATAAATAAATTGGTAAAATGATCTTCTAGAGTGATATATCACATGAACTATAATGAAACTAACTCCCAATGTTGAGTTATGAAAGACCTAAGATAACTTAGTTGAGCTCTTTCAACTCTTTTTCAGTATCCTTTAAGAAGATACTGATAACTTCCTCTTGCTTCCATCTCTCATAAATTTTCCTACCTCTTTTTGATAAACCAAAGCCATAGCCAATGACGTGCTTAGTGATTTATAAATATTAATCAAGGAGAACAAGGAAGGAAAGACTAACAAGAAATGAAGTAAGAAAAGAAGGAAGTACAATATAACAAAATACAAAAAAGTATAGAAAAAAAATAATGTGTTGAACCCACAAATACTATTTCTTTTATTTATATTGTGTATTTCATCAAGACTTATTTTTATTTATTTAAGAATTATTTTTGACTTGCATTGTTATTAACAATATTCGACATATATTTTTTTTCAAGAAAAAATATTTCAGTCTTGTAAAGAACAATAATGATTTTGATAAATTGTCAATAGTGGCATAGTGTGATGGTTAAGTTATTGTGGTGTTGTTCTTGCCATTATGGTTCAAACCCCACTGGATTGTTTTTTTTGAATGTTTAAATTGGGGATGAGGTCTCTACCCGTTCATACCTCCCCGTCAAAAGTCTTTTTAATAATGGTATGGTGTGATAATTAAGTTGTTGTGTTGTTATTCTTCCCATCAATGTTCAAATCCATTGGGATGTAAATTGGGGATGAGGTCTCTACCAGTTCATACCTTCCGGTCAAAAGTCTTTTTTTTGGCCAATAATGGCATGGTGTGATGATTAAGTTGTTGTGTTGTTATTCTTCCCATCAATGTTCAAATCCATTGGAATGTAATTGTTGAAAATTTATATTGGAAATGGGCTATGTGTGATGGTTAAATTGTGTTGTTATTCTTGCCATCAATGTTCAAATCCATTAGGATGTAATTGTTGAGAATTTATATTGAGAATGAGGTCCCCTTTATGACCTAACCGATTTATAACTGCAGAACAAAAACATGTACCCCTCTTAATAAAATAATTATTGGATAAACTGAAGAACTTAAAACATAATCTGGCCTGCCGGCATTCACATGGAATATTCATTAGAGAGACGGCAATCGTCTCGTTATTTCAAAAACAAAATAGTGCGGTGATTACAACTTACATTTCCACGGAATCCCCCTCAAACCCCCTCAAATTAGACGGTACTTACATGTTTGAACAAAACGGCACGGTTATTACAATGGAAAGCTAGAGTTATTTATGGCCATAACATTTACACAAACTCTTCATCTTTTCCACATGACTGTTTCTGCAGGAAACATGGCAAGAAGGATGGCGATTCCAACAAAATATTTAGTAGTGTTTATGTTGATAATAATGCTTAGCGTAGGAATGATGGTATCAGCACAGGAAAGGTGCGAAGTTACGACAGATGGTACGTGCCACAGTGATGGAGACTGTCTTACAAATGGATACAAGTGTTGCGGAATTGGTTATTGTGGGGAAGGCGTTGGTTATTGTGGCGATTGCTGAGCATGTGAAAGAAAATGTTAGTATATGGTCACAGACCATATGAATAAGGAGACATGAAAATTCTCCATCTTCTTATTAGAATCACTTTTCTTATGATAATATAAGATATTATGTTGTCTTTGTTTGAATTTGTAAACTGCTGAATTTTGTTGATGTTAATTATTTCTTATATTTCAGTCTCAGTGTTCCTTTGAAGGAGCACTGTTCTGGTACAATTGCTATAAGAGGACGATAATAACTATTTGGCAAACAATGATTTCATCAGGTAGGGTAAAGTGAACATCAAAGTTTAGGTAATAAAATAATAATTTTAAAAGTAAATGCAATATTGAAGATGTTGGAATAAATACAATTAAAGTAAAGTTTAAGTACTTTTCGTAATGATTTAAATAAAGAATTCATTAATCTTTTTTTTATAGTGATATATTTTATTATCTAGTATGTCTAATTTATGATAAAAAAATTTTATTATATGAGATAAAGAAGAAAGAAGAGATTTAAAAAATTATAATGTTCAAATAAAAAGTTATAAACATTAAGCAATAAGAGTAATAAAATTAAAATTAAGAGGAGATTTAAGTCATCTTGTTTGGATTGTCAGTATCACTCTCACATATCATGCAAATTTAAATTAGGTTCTTAATTATATTTGCATTATTATTTTTACTTTCCGTCCTCACTATCATGTTTTCTTTGCACAAATAAATGGGTTAAGCTATGCATGGAAACTACAATTGAGCACCTAGCTAGCAACACCCAAGTCATCATGAAAAAATGGAGAGTTGATGTGAAGTCTAAGGGAGATCAGATATCATGTGATAGTTAGAATGTTCCCAAGAGTTGCCACAATGGCTTAACCTGTAGCCTATGTATGATGAACATCCATGAGGTGGTGAAGTAAGAAAAACCTAACTGAATGTGTGGGAAAGGAAAATGTTGGTTACTAAAACATTGATAAAAATGTGTACCTAAAAATTCCTCAATGAAGTGGATAATTGTTTTAGGGCCATCAAAATTTTGTTTTGATACTGATATCCAAAATAATGGATATCCATTTTATTATGTGCATCCATTTTAAAAAAATATAACAACAATAATCTAAGAAAACATGTTTGGAAATTGTTACGCTCAAATTTGAAAATAACTTCTATTTTGGTTTGGATTTAAGCAAAAAAATCTAAATTGAGGACTTGGAACTACTTCTACACTTTGATGATGTCATCCCTTATGAAATTGACCTTTTTAACAATGAAAAAGACATTATATTGCATATTTTCTCATGAAATTAATACTTCTAGATTACAATATAGAGTTTTCAAATATAATATTTATTTATAGTTTAAATATATTTTCCAATTATTTATATTTCTAAGGACACGATCAAATAATTGTTCTATGGTAACTGGTTTTCTTTTTCTATAATATTTGATTCAATAGTTTTAAAAATCTATATAATCCCAAGAGAGACATGATGTTGTACACATTGAGAAAAAAATTTCTATGGCTATGTAGGTCAAGTTCAAGTGGTTGTACATGATGGATTTTATATTTTTAGATTAAGCCTACTAAATAATTAATAAATAAGAAACTAATATTTTTTATTAAAAATTTCTATCCTAGCAGTGTGGGAAAATCCATACCCTTGCATTTTAACACTTGTTTAGGATCTCCTTGCTTTATTTATGCTTCTTTATGGCTTAATTGGTCCTATACTGTGTCCACAAGCCCTATGAATTACATCTTTTCCTAGTTAATCCCAGCATTCTCCAATGCATAAATGGTAATTTAAGGACTTCATCGGTGTGTCCCTGATTTTTGGGTTGGGACTAAAATGCCACCTAGGGTGTCTTTAACCCCCAACACTCTCGGGACATTGATTTTGGCATATCTAGATTGGGCTCCTTTTTGGTATGTGTGCCCCAAGTATTTAGGACTTGGGACTAAGATCCCACCTAGGGTGTCGTAGTCCTCCTTGGGTCATTTTCAAGATTTAATTTGAAATTCTAGCAGGTTTTAGCCTCCTTTATTTTATGAAATCATATGCTAGCTTGGTGTAATATAATTTTGGGATATTAAGTGTGAATAAATATTCAACGAGCTCCCTCCAGGTGTATTTTACTCTAAGTATCGGCCTGTGCATCATAGGAAATCCACTTGGCCTTTTATCAAGGGTTGCTTCCCCCCTCCACATGTCTTCTTTATGCACCCCAAGGGTTTCACTTCCTTTGCATCTCGGGGATCCCCACAATACTTCCACGTGTCATAGCTGCAGGCCATTTTTTATTGTTCCTTTTTGTTTCCCCATCGAGCTCCACTCGAGTGCCACAAAGCTCTCATTCCCAAAGAAATTTCGCATGCCCCACAATTGTTGTCTTTGATGCACTCTTGCTACATGTCTACTCTTTATAGAATCTTTTAGTGAGAGGATGAAATAACGACTGCGAGTAGCAAAATGCTTCCATGCATCTCTTTTGTGCCCAACCAATGATTGTTTCCTCCACTTTTGGATAGAGCTCTACCCCACTCAACATGTGTAGCCTTCGCACAAGCCTTCAGCGGAGAGAGATAAAGGTTCATATGGGCAATGAAATGTTGTGACATGCCTATTGGGCAGATCTCATTTTCAGGTGATGAATTAGGTGAACGAATTGTTGTGATTGGCCACCTCATGTCATAGTCATTTTCATGGTATGTTGAAACTTGTTTGTTTAATCTTGTCAGAACCACCACCATCATTTTCAAGAGATGCACCTGAGGTTAAAATGACCAGATGCTTGGTTTCAAATCTTTTCTATTGCAATGACTTGGAGTATATTCTTATTTCTTCATCATTGCCAATGATCATGAAATATTTTCTATTAATGCTCTCTAAGGTGGTGGGAGCTTTTTGCTATATATACTTTTCTCTATTGTGAGAAAAGGGTTCAAAATTTGGAAGAAACACTAGTTTTAGGAAAAGATGACATGCCTTTATTACTGCTTTATTTTATTGCAGAAGACTGTCAAACTGTTCCAATTGTTTGGCCTTTCTGTTCTTTCATGCTATTTGATTAAACTGTAAATTGTGTTGCTATTGTATAGACATTCCATTTGAGAACTTCTATATATATTGAATGCAAGTTTACTGATCTAGATCATGTCTAATAACTCTTCTTGGTAGTAGGAATGTTATTTTATGTTAATGAATGGATTTGATGTGCTTTAATGTTCATTTTTTGCTTTTCTGGAACACTACAAATACCAATTAGGCCCTTAGATCTATGATCTATTGTTCCTATGGCTCATCACCTTAAGTTAGACTTTATTTTATTATATTTGTTTCATTTTCCCTTTCCAAAACCCTATTATAGAAGAAGTTGACTTCTCTAAAAAACTGGAGGTCACTCAGTTTAGCTCAAAAGGTCCCCCATAGACTGAGTTTCCTAGAATACACTATTATGTTGTCAAATTTTAGCATCAGTTGTTTGTTCTTTTTTATGGAATGGCTAGTGTGACCGAGCTTAAATGAATTTTCACTTTAGAAGGGTGTATGAGCAATCAACTTGTAGCTAGATCCCAATCTACAAGCAACCCTAGTTTACTAGTACCTCCACTACAAATAGTGTAGGCCACAAATTAGTTGGTAACTGTTCCATTCCCACCACTCATTCCTCTAACCATGTTGCTAGCCACTAACATAAATTACATGGCATGGGACATCAGAAGTCCCCTAGCAGCCCTAGTAGCACCCACTATCTGGGGTGTTATGCTGGTTTTAGCTATGAAAGCTATACCCAAGTTTACCTAGGATGGCTCAAGAACACTTGTAGAACATCTGCAAGATGTGGTGGACATGTGTCTAGTGCACAGGATCACAGTGTAGAATGTAGCTCTAAGGCTTCCTGCCACGTATTTTAAAGGAAAGACGTTGGATTGGTACCAAACACTATCACCTAGCACTATTAGTACTTGGGATGAGCTCAAAGATTTGTTCTATGAGAGGTTCTCAAATGACGAAAATCACTCTTCACTGTATTATCAACTATCTGTCAGAAAACAAGCTCCCCATGAGTCTATGATGGACTTCAGTGGCCGATTCCACATGAATTGGTAGAGGATCCATGTTACTATATGCTTGACTCTTAAGTTGGCATTCATATTCTATCTAAAGTCTATCAATCCAGACATTTTTATGATGATCAAGTCTTTGGGAGGAGCTACTCTACCAGATGCTTACAGTGTTGCTATCAAAGTCAAAAATCATTTGATAGATTGAGGAAAGTTTCCTCCTTGGCATATCATGCCTATATTTTTTGAAATATCAATACCCACACAAGAATTTGTGTCAACTAGCATGCCTGCAACTCCCTAGTCAATGTACAGATATGTGGTTATGCAACAAAATGTTGTCTCTACATCCGGTTCTTCTACAGCTGAAATGAGCAATGTTAAAGAAATCTTGCAGACTATGGCAAATGACATAAGCACCCTTAAGTAGAACCAATCAATGCCTCTAAAGCCTTCCTATTAGAACCATCAAGGAGGACAACCCTCATATCAATAGAATCAGTACTAAGGCGGTCCCCACACTAATCCACCAGCTTTGATATTCAACCAAATGGTGTCGTTGCCTACTCTACTAATGAGCGCTTCACCAAGCTCAAGTAGGGAGTTAACCATAGGGAATAATAACCTCATTGATGACATTGATCAGTGGTTCTTCCCTTCCAATGATGCACATATGCCTTGAAACTGTCCATGTGGAAACTTAGAAGAAAGGTGGTAGAGCAACTCACCCTGGAAGGCATGATGCCAGACCATAGACATTATGTATATGCCCCACCACAAATGGAGAGTGTGGTTGTCACTGTGCAAATCCAAGGAATGTCTTTAGAACAAGAATCTAACATTGCTCCTAAACATGCACTCTTCTCATGGATGGAGAAAGAAGAAATGATGTTTGCTAATGATATGTCCATATCCAAAACATCACAAGTGCAATCTAAATATAACACTCACTCAAAGAGGAGATTTACCAGTGAGTCAGTTGTTATGCATCTAGCTAGCTCACAACTTAAAGGTGCTTCCAATCAGATACCTAGCACTTCCATTGGGCCACTACCATCTCAACTACAGAAGGAAATTATCATAACAAGAGCAACAAAACATAAACCTTCGAGTTTTCAACCTTTTAATGTGGTAGAACAATTGAAGAAATCATCTGCTAATGTGTTTCTATGGGACATTCTAGCTATCCTAGAGCAAAAAATGCTATTATAAAAGGTACTTCAAGTAGAGGTCAGGGAAAATCCAACAAAGAAGTTAGTTGATACAAAGGCTGTTAATCAACTATCTCCTGCTAAAGTCCTTACGGACAACATACAAGAATCCCCTGTTGAAGTTAGAGATAAGTTGAAGCCCCAACCCTTCTTCCTAATTCTCATTATAGGGAAGAAGTTATTACACAATGCTGACTGATTCTGGCGCTAACACCACCGTTATGTCTAAACAAATAGTTAAAACTTTAGGACTCAACTATGAACTTATAAAAATGGGAGTAATGTAGCTTGATGGGAACAAATTTGAAACCATAGGTGTCATCAAGGCACTTCATTTAACTCTATTTTCTTTCCCTAGTATCACAGTGCTCCAAGACACTGTGATCATCGATGTTCCTCGCATGTTTGGCCTCTATCTATCCCAAGAATTTACTTCAAAGGTGGGTAGATACTTGTCCTTGGATTAGTCACATCTAATTCTAAGAACCAAGAATGATGCAAAAAAGAAGATAGAATTAGAGGCTTTACATTCTAAACATGTAGCTGATGAAGCCCTGATCAATTTTGAAGTCATGCATACCTCTATCACCAAGCAAGAAATGTATTGTGTTGAATTACAAGAGGAAGAAAAGGTGACCAAAGACTAGGATGATCAAGAAGATGCTCTATTGAGTGAACACATGGACAGTGACCCTTTCAGAAATTATCATGCTACAGGATTTGGCACCTATGTAATTTATGGTGAAGACCAAGTACTCCCGAAGGTTTCCAAAGAGTTTGAAGGTGGCCAAGTACCTGAGCTATGGAAACTAAACTTTGATAGAGCAAGAGGTAAAGTAGGCACCAAAGAGGGGATTTGTTTAATATCCCCACAAAATGAAAAAATACTAAGGTCTTTATGTTTCTAGTTCACTTGTTCAAACCATGAAGAAAAATATGAAGGATTAGTTCAAGGTTTGAGCCTTGTGGAGCAAATGGGAATTAAGAAATTATTGGTGTTCAAAGATTCTAAACTAGTAGTCAACCATGTCTGGGGGATTTTCACGGCAAGGAATGTCCACCTGAGATCCTATCAACACTGAGTGTGGGACTTGGTTGAGTGTTTTGAAGCCTTCAACATCTAGACTATTTCCCAAGGATAAAATGGTGACGCAGACCACATGGCCATGATTAATGCTTAGTTTGATCCTACCTCTAACCTTCTACATAACAAAAAATATGTACGAGTAATAGTCTGACCGATGATTCTTGACAATGATCAAAGTTGGCAAGTTTTTGAAAGTGATGAACATATTTCCTCATTCATCTAGCAGCTAGGGGAATTCATCAATCAACTTGAACCAAATATCACCAAGGCTTATGAAGGAAAAATCATGCACCTCAAATCTAACAAGCTTTCAAAATGATTGGTTACTCTCAAAAAAAAAAATTGATTGTGATGATGCAAGAAATGATAGATGGAAATTCGTGGCAGACAAAAGTGATTACATAGACCTTCAGGTCTTAGATGGCAAAAACCTTTGAGTTGAGAAAGATGTCATGGACTATGATAAAGAAAGGCTCATCAATTTCTATGAGAAATATGTAGTGGCCTAGTCCTATGATGATCCAAATGGGTATAGTCTTGAAATTATCCAACACGATGTCGAGCTAACAGAAGGTGCAAAACTAGTATGACAAAAGTAGAGGGTAGTAAACCTCAAAATTGAAGCACTAATGGTGCAAGAGCTAACCAAGCTAATCAAGTCATGGATTGTCTTCTCAATCAAGCATTATACTTGGGTATCCAATTTGGTCCCAATCTAAAAGAATAATGGAGATATCCGCTTGTGTGTTGACTTCTGAGACCTAAACAGAGCATCCCTGAAGGATCATTATCCACTAGCTTCCTATGGAGTCAATCCTACAAACACTAGTAGGATCAGAAATGTTTTATGTGTTGGACGGTTTCTCTAGTTACAATTAGATTTGAGTTAAGAAGCAGGATCAACAAAAGACTATGTTCACTACAAAGTGAGGAACATTTACATATGCTAAAATTCCTTTTGGTTTATCCAATGCAGGGGCAACATTCTAGTGGGCAACGGACATCGCTTTCAATGAGCTAATCAATAAGTTTATTCTAATCTATTTAGATGATCTTACTATATTTTTTAAATCTAAGGATGATCATTTCGACTGCTGAGAAATAGTTTTTAAAAAGTGTTAGGAGTTAAAAGTTTCCCTGAATTCAAAAAAATGCATATTTGGAGTGCCACAAGGCAAGCTGTTAGGAAAATATGGTATCCAAAGGAGTTTCAATCAACCCCGAGTGGGTGAAAATTGTCAAGGAACTTCCCCTTCTAGTGAACAAGAAAGGTGTTCAGTCCTTCCTGGGCAAGGTAAATTTTGTTATTAAGTTTATTTCTGACTTTGCAGGAATAATTGAACTGATCACTTTGATGCTTAGAAAGGATCAAACATTCAAGTGGACAACCAAAGCTCGAGAAGATTTTGAAAATTCAAGGATACTATTTCCATAGCTCCAGTACTAGTTAATCTATATCAAAGGATTTTATAATGTATGCATTCAATAGCAAGTCCAGTATAGCTATTGTCATAACTCAAAAGGATAATGAAGGAAAAGGAGAACATCTAGTGCCATTCTACTCCTGAATCCTAAAGGAATATGATAAAAATTATAATTTCATTGAAAGACAAGCCTTTGCAATAGTTAAGGGACTTAAAAGGTTTCACCATTTAATTTCCTACAACAAAGTTTTTTTTCTATGTTGTGCATTCTAGTGTGCATGAATATATCATGGAGGGAGAAATTAAAAAAAAAAGAGCTAATTGGATCACCAAGATCCTTGAATATGACATTGAGGTGAACCAAACTAAAACTATCTGAGCAAGAGGACTATGTGAATACATTGCATAGGACGAAGAGATACATGCCGAAGAAGAGCAACTGAAGCTTGTTTTGATTAATGAGATAGAATATAAGGGTTGCTAGCTAACAGATAGAATGAGGTTTATGCAAACAGGAAAGTATCTGCCAGGTCTTTCCTCCTCAAAGAGGAGATACTATCAACTACAGAATTACAGATATGCGCTAGTGGAAGGGGTCCTTTTCGAAATGAATTTCAATGGTCCCCTCCTGCAATGCGTTATTGTAGAGCAAGTGAAGGGAATCCTTAACACGTTCCACAATAGAATTGCAGGAAGCCACTTCTCTGCTAAGACCACTGCCATAAAAATCATGTGCATAGGTTACTATTGGCCCACACTTTTCAATGACTCCCACTCTTTGGTAAAATCTTGCAAAAAATGCCAGTTCTTTATAGACAGAAGGAAGAATTTTGCAATTCCTCTCAAACCTATAAAGGCAGACGAACCATTTGCACAATGGGGCCTAGACTTCATCAAGATGATTAATCTTGCTTCTAGTGTTGATAACAAGTGGATTTTGACTGCCACATATTACTTCACAAGATGGACAGAGGTCATTCTAATTAAAAACACAATAGAGGCAAAGATAGTGGATTTCCTTGAAGAGCTGGGGACAAGGTTCAGTCCTTTCAAGACTATCATTTCCAATAATGTCTGAGTTTTCCTAGGCACAAAGGTATGTCACTTTTCATTAACAAATGACATATTCCTTAAGACATCATCAAATTATTTCCCAAAGGGAAACTACCTAGTGGATTCAATGAATAATAACCTAGTTTGACTCCTTAAAAGAAATCGTTCAAAACACTAGAGAGAATGGAATAAAAAGCTCTAAGTGGTGCTTTGAGAAAATCGCATAACTCCTAAGCAAGTCCTTAAGACTTCACCTTATGAGTTGGGGTATGGGAAAGAGGAAATGTTGCCTATATCTATGGAGATTCTAGTGCTTCAACTTTTGAAATCCCTCAAGAAAAGAAAATGGTGCCATGGAGGTTCGACTTGCTGAACTGTTAGAAGTACAAGAAAAAGGGGAGAATTCCCTAATAGCCATGACAAACCACCAACAAGTGGTCAAGCGATGTTTTGACAAGAAGGCTTCTGACCAAGGCCTAAAGTGCAGAGACTTAGTACTGAAATATGATGAAAGAGCTGCTAAGCCAGGTTAGCATGGAAAATTTGATAGCCTATGGGAGGGCCCCTTTCAAATCATTCGGTGTAAAGAGCATAATTCTTTTGAGTTAGAAAGTATGGAACATGAACCCTTGAGAATTTTAATCAATGGGATTCATCTTAAGTTGTTCCATTAAGTGCCAAATTTTATTTTTGTATATATGTGAATAATGCTTTTATTTTCTTTCCCTTTGTGTTGGCCGGTCTTTTTTAAAATTGGTTCATGTTTTGGTGGAAACAACCCATCATTGTAGAGAGTACAACTACAAAATTTCTTTATAGATAAAAATTACACCCATTTGCAAAGGAAATGAAAACATATGGTAATAAAAGATCCCATACAATAGATATGCACAATAGAGGAGAAAGCCATGGATTTTTATAAAGATATATGTCGATTTATATATATTATTTTATTTTTAACATTAGATAAATGGATGAGAGAGCCATAATTCAAAAAGTATGTGATTATACGAGCTATTCTTTCATATATTCTATATATGTAGCCTTTTTCAACCTTTTATACAAAAACTGTAAGCAAGTGGTGTATTCAATAATAGAAAACAAAGAAATAGAGAGGCATTTTATCCAAGAACACGGGAGGTAGCAATTGACGCATCTATGGCAGTGTCTACTGCTTCTTCTACATCAGTGCCTACCATGTATTCATTAGTAGGTTCTTCAACAATAGAAGAAAAATATTTTGGAACAACCACCATTGGAGGAGGGAACGCCAAGTTCCTGAAGTTAGTGTGCCAATCAATGTCATAGAATGGTATTAAGTTGTAGCCATGGAACATAAAGTTCAAGGCCCAGGTAACCCTCTGTCAATGCTCGTTGCATGTCTAAAGGTGGAATCCATTGAGAAATGGCAACCATATAATGACTACTTCTTCCTCAATGTAGTGTCAGAGGTCACTGGCTATTGGCAGGCCTACCCATATGTAGTGTGAGAGACAATCTCACCTAGGCCATTTAGGTACTTTTTTGGAAAAAATTTCTTGACCAGCTTTAGAATTAAAGTCCTAGGGATACCAATGTCTAACATTAACACAACAAAGTGTGAGCAGATATTAGTGTTCACACGGTATTATTCCTCATACTCTATACAATCCCTACCTAGAACCAATTTTATGGCTACCAAAACCAAGGATTGTTTATTTTTGGTCATTCTCTTCAATCACTTAGTGGAAATCTCTCCCAAAAAAGATATTCATGACTTGTAAGAAGTTAACCTAATGGGAGTATCCATGGTACTGACACAATGCTTCTACCTTCTAACTAAAACTAAAACTTTCCTACCACCTAGCCTATGAGAAAACTCACTTACTAAAGCTAGAAACTACACCAATGACCTATTGTTAAATCTGCTTAAATTCTAAGTATGATTTCCTCACTACTTAGTGGCTTGTTTATAGGGAAAATTAGAAAAAGAACACTAATCTATTTTGAGAAAACATAATGATAACCAAGTGCCAACTTGAAAGGCATGCCTTTGTTTGCTCACATTTCTTGACTGGTTGCATTTGCAGAAGTACGACTCAATGTGTGTTAAGTTAATAGCAGCTAGTTAATTAGCTTTAAAATGGTGATGCTTATCAGCAATAAGTTGCACAGCCATAGGCTATTCTGTGATATTATAGGTGTTTCCCAGAGCCCAACGTAGGATCCATATCTTTTCAGTGATCATTTTCTTTGGCCTAATCATTCCCTCCAGGATATTAATTGCTAGTACATACTACCACAAGGTTAGAAGGGAAATTGTTGACTCAAGTTTGAAGGAAATCACAACATATCACACGGTTTCCAAGCACAATAATGAATTATTTCTACCTCGAAATGGAAAGTAATTCATTTTGCACAAGTTGAGGAATTAACGCTACATGTCGAATTAAATGCAAAAAGCACACTTTCCTCTACCACCTTCAGAAAAGATAGCTAAATATTGCATGAAAAAGTTTAATGTTTAAGGTCTTTTCAAATATGCCAAGGGTTAAAGTGTAGGGAATTTTTTAGCATATCCAACACCAAATAAAATTTACAAAGAGTTGAAAACCTACAAATATTTTCATCTAAAGAAAAATGTCAGAGAGTTCATCATAGCAAATACAGGAGGAGATTGACCAAGATTTGTTTATAGCCAAATTGTTGTTAGAAGATGTGTATATCTATGAAGACCTAGCATATGTTGCAACTGGTATACCAAGCAAGCTGAAGAGGGTGAATGCGATAGATTTGAATAGACCCAAAGATTGCAGAAACCAGAAAAGGGTTGAGGAGAAATGGGATAATATTTACAACCCACGATTGGAAAAAAACCCTAAATCCTTAACAAAAGTATCCTATGCAAGGGTGAAGTCACCTAAGGTAGATACATCAACAGCAAGGAAGGTTTGATATAGTGGTCTTCCATAATACATGGTCCTACTGGTACATTACTGCCCAGAGATAGTTGATGCTGCCATTCAACATTATAACCCTAGCACCTGCTACATTGAGGGCCAAGCCTTAAGATTTCACATCAGCCCACAAGCCATTTGGCATATGCTATGTATCTCAGAACCAAGTAAAATAAGGGACAAAATTGAGTCCTTCTTCCTTGGTAAAGGAGAAAAAATGTGGAAGGCGATAAAAAGAGCTCAGATTTCCTGATGGAGGAGGTTTGTAAGAAGGGAATCCTAGGTGCTAAGCTACCAATTATCCTATTGCCACATGGTTCATTTCACGAGGAAATGCAGGATTCCATGTCAATGCTAGTTTTTGTGTGTGGCTGAGACTTCGAGAAGATGGTGGAAACCTTTCAACTGGGGCCGACTTTCCAATTCTGTAAACAACACGATACCTTCTGGTATGATTTTTCTAAGTTCCTGGTGGAGGAAATGATATGAAAAATGAAAAATTACCCATTGGATGGAAATTTTAGATTTCTCTCCTTCCTGGTTCACATGTTCATACATTAGAACCCTTATTTCTTTGGCAAGTATTTTGAATTATCAATTTCTGATGAAAAGAAGAAGAGGAAGCCAATATCCACATGGACACCCTTTCTTTCCATGCCATATGATTATTATGCATTTTCAGATTATTTTATAACTCTGGTCTTGCAAGATTTATAAGAAGGAGGTGACATAGTTTGGCTTGACAAGGTTTAGATTGGATATATGTAGAGTTTCACTCCCACTTGTGACTGGTTCTTAGGAACATATTTCACTATTTTTTAGATGTGGGGCTTTATTGGTCAACCCTGCCTTCTCCCACCCTACATCATAGATAGGGTGCTCACACTTGAAATGTATACGTAGCCATGTATCATTGATTATACCTTATGCAGTAGCCCAACTATCAAGAGAAAAGGATTCTTCACTTGTCTAAAGAATTTCAAAACAGTGACTTTAGTAAAGAAGCAATCAGATCAGTTATTACAAGATAAATTGGCTCATTTAGGGTTCACTTTGGTATGTGAGAAAGTGGATTACAACCCTTTCAATGACCTGCCTAAGCCTCACATGAAGGTTATTCATGTTCCTTGACATTACTAGGAAAAGCAGCGTAGCCCACAAGTAGATTAAGATGAAAATTTTGTTGAACTAGTGTGTATTCCCATACAAGATAACAAAGAGCCATGGCAAAAGCTCTACTTTTTTGTGGTGATGGCCAAAGATAATGTCCAAATGGAATGCACAATTTACAACAAGTTGTGGAAGGATGAGGAATGGATTGATGAAAAGGTATAAGCTTTCTGGAAGTATCGCCAAGAAATAGGGCAATTGGATGCCCCTTATGAGAGCTTGAAGGAGGACAAGGAATTTGAAAAATGGCGGGATGAAGAAAATCCTAGCTTAGACTCTAGCATTAGTAAGAGTGATGATCTAGAGGATGAGTTCAAAGAATAGGATGAGGAAGTGGCGACTTCTACATCCTTTGCATCGAAGGAGAAAAGCTCCAAACAACCCGCCTATGTAGCTATGAATGTACGGTTTAATTTATCAAGGGATTCACATACCCTTACTTGGGCTGCTAAGGCAACCAAGGTACCACAACAATAGTTGGTAGTAACTACCAAAGTTGGGGAAGCCCCACCCAGAAAATGATATCGTATGAAGACCATTATAGGAGAGGGTACCTGCTAGAAGATAGGTGCTTGCAACTAGCTAGTAGCTTAAAGCCGAGGGAGAGTCACCAATGATTTTGGAGCCACCATCAACTATTCAAAAGGTAAAATTCACTCCTCTTTCTTTTCAATCCTTGGTATCTATCCTTGTCTTAGTAGAAATCCTTTCCATGAGTACTGGTCCTCAATTTCCCACTTTTAATCCAACACATGCAGGAGGTTTTGCCCAATTCTGACACACCACTCCACCTAGCTTTACTCCTTCATGAACCCTTACACCAACTATTGTTGCTCAAGCTCTCCTTACCTCACTTTCAGAAGGCCTACCCTTTGCAAGTACCCCTACTTCTGCTATTGTTGTAGACCCTCTTCTATGACAACAGGTTGACTCCACATTGACAACTCCTTCACCATTCTAGCATATGAGTCTTTCTGCCGATTCACCAATTGAACTGTGGCAAGTGGCAAGCCCTTCTGCTAGCTCTCAAACCAAGCTTCAGAATGTGCCCCACTTCCCCCACAAACTGTCACTCTCTAGAAAAAGAAAATGCCCAGGCGTAGTAGAGTTACCTATCCATATGCCCTACCTTGTGGTGCTCCTTTCACAGGAGGACTAGTTTCGTTGCTAGTCAAATTCATGGCATATATTGACTATGGAAAGGAAGAATGTGCAAGTAGAATACAAAAGTGCAAGGAAAAGGATGACATTACTTCTGTTAGTTCAAACATACAAACTCCTTATGATGAGACTCGGTAAGAGCTGGAGTTTGCAACCATGTACCTGAGAGTAACCAAGCCAGAGGGGGAGATGTGCCTAGAAGACTATGAAATATATGTGGTAGGGCTTGAAATGAAGGTTTCCTAACCATAAGATAAGGTCAATATTATGGAGGAAACACAACGAGTGGTCAACTCCAACTTCCTTAAATATGGTCACCAATTAAAGAAGAAGGATGAGTAGCTTAAAGTAGTAAAGGAAAGGGCTATCTTTTTGGAGAAAAAAGAGAAATCCTTGGAGGAAAATGCTGCACATACCATAGAAAGGGCACTAGCAACATATAATGAGAAGAATAGACTTTAGGATGAGCTTGTGAAGGTTTAGACTATTGACCCTGCTGTGGTAAATGAGTTGCATACTAAGAATCAGGAGGTGGAGCATAATTTGTAGCTAAACAATGAAGAGTTGGAGTTGCTTCACATTGAATATAGTCAAGGAATATCACATAAGAATGAGGATTTTGACCATCAACAAGATTGATATGAGTAGAGGTTACTAGAAAAAGAGGTTGAATTTGAGGGCCTAAAAGCTCAATTAGAACAAGAGCTTCAAGAGACAAAGTCATCTCTGGACATGCATTTAGCAAATCACTCCCATGCCAAGGAAAATTCAAATAAAGAAATGAGCATCTCTGTGGAGCAACTAACATCTAAGAAAATGAAAAGATCAGAGTTGGATGAGGCCATTAACTCAAAATATGTAGAGATTGCTTCTCTTAAAAGCTCTCTCCTATCCTTCCCTACATAGCTAGATATTATTTCGTTGGTTAGATAGTTGTACATTTCTCACTTGGAAAAGATTAAAATTTTTTTCCTAGCACTGTAGCCCACCCTATGATTCATCACCAAAGCATCAACGCTAGGTAGGGAGGCTCATGATATGATTGAGAAGTTCCCACTATTTATCTTAGAAAAGGTTTCAGAAGCAAAAGATCTGCTCACTGAGCTATACTTGGTCTCTGATGAAAACCTCGCTAGGACAAAGATTGAAGATTGAGATGCTTCTACCTAGATGGCAAACAAGTTTATCCATTGCCACTCTGCCTTCCAGCACACTAATGCGGCTATGGCTACCGTAAAAAAAAAATGGATAAAATTCAGCATAGTTTCTCCAAGTTGATCAGGATGGGTTTTTCATCTTTGTTCCATGAGAATGGCTCTATTGCTATGGTTGAGAAAATTACACAAAGAATTGAAGAGAAGGAGAATGATCTGAATTCTTTTAGGGATTTTAGTCATCCTCCCACCACAACCAACATTGAGGGAATTATTCATCCGCTTGCAAAACCATTGTTTCATTATGAAGCAGGGGCCCATTTACCTGATGCACTGCCTCATAAAGAAATGATCAAGATATAAGTGGATCACAAGATAATTTTGGCAACATAGTAAGGCCATCTAAGGATGAATGGTCACCTCTATAGGTGGCTCTTTCCAATCTCTAATTCCATTACCTAATGAAATGGCGCTCTGGTCTGTAAACCAGAGAAATTTTGGTTTCTCCATTCCTCAAGTGAAATGCCCCTGGTAGTCACCAAAAGCTATGAATAAATATTCAACGAGCTCCTTTCAGGTGTATTTTACTATAAGTATCAGCTCGCACATTGTACAAAATCCACTTGGCCTTTTATCAAGGCTTGATTCCCCCCTCCACGTGTCTACTCTATGCACCCCGAGGGTTTCCCTTCCTTTGCATCTTAGGAATCCTTGCGATACTTTGACCTATTGTAGCTACGGGCGATTTTTTATTGTTCCTTTTTGTTTCCTCATCGGGCTCCACTCAAGTGCCACGAAACTCTCATTCCCAAAGAAATTTTGTGGGCCCCACAATTTTTTTCTATGATGCACTCTTGCTATGTGTCTACTCTTTGTAGAATCTTTCAACAAGAGGATGAAATAATGACTGTGGCAGCGAAATGCTACCGTGTGTCTCTTTTGTACCTGGCCGATGATTGTTTTTTCCACTTTTTTATAAAGCTTTGTCCCACTCAACACATGTAGCCTTGGCACAAGTCTTCAGCAATGAGAGATAAAGGTTCACATGGGTACCAAAATGCTACCATGTGCTTATTCGGTGTATCTCATTTTTCAGGTGATGAATTAGGTGAAATAAATGTTGCAATTGGCCACTACATGTCATAGTCATTTGCACGGGATGTTGAAACTTGTCTATTTAACCTTGCCAAGACAACCACCATCATTTGCAAGAGATGCATCTAAGCCTAAAATGACTAGATGCTTGGTTTTGAATATTTTCTGTTGCAACAACTTAGGGAATATTCTTATTTTTTGTATCATTGCCAAGGATCATGAAATATTTTCTATTACTGGTCTCTGAGGTGGTGGGAGTTTTCTTCTATATATACTTTTCTCTATTGGGATAAAAGGGTCCAAAATTTTGAAGGAACACTGATTTTATCAAAAGATGCTAGGCCTTTATTACTATTTTATTTTCTTGTAGAATACTTTCACACTGTGCCAATTGTTCGATCTTTTTTTCCTTTGATTCTATTTGATTAAACTATAACTTGTGTTGCTATTGTATGGACATTCCATTTGAGAACTTCTATATATATTTAATGAAAATTTTATGATCTAGATCATGTCTAATGACTCTTCTTGGTAGTAGGAATGTATGCAATGTTATTTTATGTCAATGAATGGATTGTTTATGCTATAATTTTAATTTTTTATTTTTCTGGAACACTACAAATACTAATCAGGCCCTTAGATCTATGATTTATCATGCCTATAATTATGTCTTAGCATATTGCCTTAGGTTAGACTTTATTTTATTATATCTATTTTCTTCTCCCTTTCCAAAATCCCATTATAGAAAAAGTTGGCTTCTCTAAAAACCCGAAGGTCACTCAGTTTAGTGCAAAAGGTCCCCCATAGACTAAATTTCCCATAAGACACTATTAGCTTGTCAAATTTTGGCATCAACATTAAGCATAAGTATAAATACAAGGTTTCTTGATTCATTCCAACCTGTTTCTTTTGTGAGAGATTTTATCAGAGAATAATTAAGTTCACAAGAGCATTCAAGAGTATATTCATCAAGAATTTGGAGCCATTTTCAAATTCAAGCATCATATCAAACTGTTTTCTTGCAACATGTGTGTTGTTGTGCTAACATTTGTGATATAGGGTTTTGATCCAAGAAAATAAATTCATGTCCTATCTATCAAGCATTCAAGATCACTATCCATTGTAGCCATTAAACACAAGTTTGCAAATTTCATAAGGGTTTGGTTAGTTGTAGCATAGCATGTTGTTAATTCATAATTTATTTAATTATTTATATTTCATTTGAAGGTTTAACTATGAATAAGGGGTTTGACCAATGCAAACCCCCATTAACTAACAAATAACAAGTTTTTCCCTCTTGCATATTTTTGATTGCATATCTAGTTTTTATGACTTGAAGATGACTTGGACTGTAAAGTCGCATTAAAAAGTTGTCATCTTCATGTAAACTCATCTACATTTTGAATCTTGAAGTTTTAGAACCTGAGATCGGAAGGGAAGCAAGTGCAGACATTGGAGATCATGATCTTTTTTAGAGTTTGCATAGATTTAGAATGAGATTAATATGCCACATTGGACATATTAGTTCTCCCAAGCTTATTTTTCAAATATCTTTTGAGATCTGGTTTTGAGATTCAAAGACTCTGTATTTCCCCCAAAAAAATACCAATGGGACTAATATGCCATCCTAGGTGTATTATTCCTCCAAAATATATTTTGGTAGCTTCTTTACATTTTTAGAATCCTCACAACATCTCCAAACTTCCCAAGTACACATATACTATCTCCTTGTTGCATAATTTCATCATTTGCATCTCTCATTTTGCTTACATTTGTAGTTATCAGTCATTTTACATATCACAGTCTATTTTCAAACATTTTCTTTTCCAAGAATTTTCATGGTGGTGAACCCATTAGAATTATAAGAACCCCCTCCTAGGACCTTCCTAATTGTGAATTGACTCACATTGTGAGGTTGTTAGTTAATCCAATTAGGATCCCTAGGACATTAGTGGATGATTGAGCAGAAAAAGTGTGATATCTTTGGTTATCCATTTTTCTCCTAATCATTTTGGTAAACTCGACATTTTTGAGCATTCATTTCATTTCTCATTTGGATTCTATTAAAGTCCTTAGATTTAGATTGCATTCAGTCTTGCATTACATCTTGCATTAGTGAAAGTGCATCTAGGGTTTCTTGCATTTTGCATTAGTGAAATTGTATTTAGAGTTTCTTATATTTGCATTAATGAAAGTGTATATGGGTTGAATTTTTACTTTCTTGCATCCTTTTATTTCATTGAAAAAATGAAAATTGAATTTTTCATCATCTTCATTGCATTTACAAACATTCTTATTGCATTAAAACTTGAAAATTTTTCATTCCATATTGCATTCAATTGCTTGTTCATAGTTACTTTTTCTTACACTTATTTGTACATTTTTTTTGTTTTTGAGCATCAGTATCTTCCATAGTAAATTTGTAAACACTATTGAAATTTTAGAATTCACTTTTTTCTATAAAAATCCTCTGCTAGGAATAGTACACCCTTCTTGGCATCTTAGTCCCTCTTTGGATTTTTGCTTCAAACATCTCTCTCTACTGTTTGATGTTTGTTTAAGCCTCTAGAACATGATTAAGCCTCTAGAACTTCAGAATCTCATGAGGATAACCAAGATGCCCTTCCTATCATCTTAGTCCCTATTGAATTTGATTCTCCAATTTTTAGGATTTGAAATTACTTTTCTATGTTTCTGTGGGCTACCTTCTATTTTCTTTTTCAGTTTCAAGATTTTTTGTCACTCCAATTTCTTTCATTTCAAGTGTAATTGTAAGAATAGGATATTGTGTTCATTTTACTTTTTGTGGTTTATTCCTTCTATGAGCTATAGTACTTGGTGTCCTACTACTAACACTATGGTTAGATGAAGTGTGAGACTCATGGCATCCTACGATAAGACACTCATTGTGGATCTTAGGTTATCAAGCTCTCTTACTTCTAATGTTGGCATTATTTCACTAGGTACAGACCATACCTTTGACACCTCTTTTTCTATGCCTAAATTACCTACAAGTACTGTGTCGAGATTCCAAACAATGATTGATCATATTCCTCAAGAAAACATAATGAAAATGAATGAAGATTTAGCTCATTTACAAGATAGCTTAAGTACTAAATACATTTGAAACATTGTTATACCTACCATAGAGAACCTTAACCACATGATGGAAAGTGATGAGGGACTAGAATTTGTGCATAACATAGCTCAAATATTTGGAAAACATATTCCTCCCACCACTAATGGTGCTCAATCTTCGAACAATATGCAAAACAAAGGAGGAAGTCAAACTCCTCCTTCTTCAACCATAACCTTAATTCTCACCTATACCAATCCTCAAATAACCACAACAATGCAACCAACCAGTAGCATCCTTCCTACCTTGTACATTTCCACTAGTGCTCCTTATACCTATGTGGCATCTAATATATATCTCCTCCCATAAGCAGTCCATTCATTACTCCTTCCAATAAATACACACCACCACCATTCTCATCTCCATCACACACTATAAGAAATGATCCTATCATTAACCATCTCTTGCAAATTTTTAATGCTTTCAACACCAAGTTTCCACCATAAATCAAAATCAAAATGGTCTACCATCATACTATGTCAAAAGTAACCCATTATCCTTCGAGATATTGAGAACTCTGGTGCTACAAGGTAAAAAGATCCCTAAATTTGAAAAACATAGAGGACAAGGAGATCCTACTAATCATGTTAATTCCTTTATTTCTTTCTATAGTTACTTTATCCTTGAGGAAAAAAATTTGGCTAAACTTTTTCCCTGATCCTTAAAAGAAAATGCTTTGGATTGGTTTTCTACATTACCAAGTAAATCAATTTGTTCATTCAATGAACTTGTTGAGGCCTTTATTAAACATTTACAAGTGCACATGGTCCCTAAAATTGACATTAGCTAATTTGAGGATAATGAAAAAAAATAAGGATGAAAAAAGTCACTGACTTTATTTCATGCTACCAATCACTTTATTCTCAAATCAGTGTGAAGATTCCTGATTCCCACATTCAAATGATGTTTGTAGAAAAATTACAAAGCAAGATAAAGGATAAGCTCAACATGATGAAATTTCCCTCCTTCATGCATTTATGCACTGCTCCTTGAGACTATTAGAATTCCCTAAAGAGTAGTGAACCAAAAACAACCTCCACCCATTCCGAAAAGACCAAAGCCTCAAACCAAAATAGTTATCAACCTTTCAAAAGAAAAAAATAAAATTTCCCTCCAACTAAATTCCACCTCTCAACCTAGCCAACCAATTGATACCCAAGTAGCTACAATAAAGAGGATTAATCCTTATGTATTTGGGGATCCCATTCAACCCCTTTACCCTAACAAGCCATTACCTATGAAATTAAGACACAATGCTTATTGTGCTTATCACCAATAAAAAGGACATGATACAGAACATTGCAAGCATCTTCAAAAACTTCTGCAAGACCTCATTGATTTCAATCATTTACAAATTGGAGGTGTAAATGACACCTAGGTAATAATTCTATGGCTCCTCCTAACCAAAAATTCAAAATATTTACCAATCCCATGCCCAACCATAATATTTCATTTGTTAAGGCTAGTGAAACTAAGCCTAATGTGATGAATGTTGACATAGATGATGAGAATTTGAGTAAACATGAACAACATCCTATGGATGATGATCAAAAAATTCCTAGGGATACTAATGAACAAATTGCTATTGATACAATTATAGGAGTGGTTGAAATCAAGCATCATAAAAAAAAACCATGCACCAAATGGTCCTCTTTACATAGCTGGTAGAATCAATAACAAGACCATCGATTTTAATTGATCTTGTTTATGGTTAGAATGTGATCACAGAAGAAATTTTATATGTGCATGAACTTACTCAAGATATATATGATAAACTGAAAGCATGAATTGAAACTCATAATGGTTTTTATCATGCTATGATGGGCTCGATCACACTCCCTTTACAAGGAGGACTCATGAAATCAAATGTATCATTCTCTATCTTTTCTAACTTGGATCAATTTTGTGTGAAGTTGGGCTACAAATGGCTCAACTCCATGAAGGTGATCTTGTCTGTTGTCTATAAGATCTTAAATTTTCTAGTCAAAAATGAAATATTCATAGTGAACCATGTGTAGTGGCTTTAGACCCCCTTCTTCCCAAGGAAACTTCTCCTTAGATTATTTTTGGCCTAAACCTATGGAACCTATAAGACCCCATGAAGATTTCCTTTTCATATCCTATAAAAAATTCAAAGCAAAATGCATAGCCAAACTATCTCTTAAAAAATTTCCTCCACCCATGCTTGAACCCCCACTACAAGAAAACAATGTTATCTTAAAACCCTTCTCACAAACCAAGACCCAGCCATGAAAAATCCCTTTCCTATTTCCTACAAGAGGCCTAGATAAAAAAAAACAAGTCCTAATCCACCTCCTAAGGAAATTTATAAATCCAAAGAGAAAGTGGTTGAACAACCTTGTATGGTTTCTTCTATTCTTCCTCCACAAGAAGAAAATGAACCTATTGTTGAAAAACCCACTCCTATACAAACGCAACTTGAAAATCATAATAAAAGAAACTACAATGCTAGAGAGCATAGGCATAGGTGTCATGCTATTGATCAAATTATGAATGGTGAGAACAAAATTGAAAATAAAAATCCAAAATTTATAGAAGCAATAACTGATGAGCCTCCCCTTTTAACTAAAAAAATAGAAGCTATCTCCACCACAACAAGGACTAGAAATTTTTGTGGATATTATCATTCATCCTCCTACTTTGGTTAACTTGGATGATGATGAGGAAAGAACTAAAATCAATAAGGAAGTGCATAATGAGTTGAATTTCTCAGTTTCCTCTTATATGAGCTTAAATGACAACAACCATGGCGATCCTCCTAAACTGAGTGATTCACCATGTGTTGAACTTGGTGATTCTCCTAGTACAACACTTGATGTTGTCCCTCTTTCTAGTGATTTGTGTTCTGCATATATTGAACAAGACTGGGATGCAATTGACCTACTAGATGGTTGAATCACATGTGCTTTACTAGTCTTTTATCTTTTCTTTTAATTTTTCTTTCCTTTTCACTTTATTTTTCTTTTGATTGCTTATGTGTAATGTGATCCCTTGTAATGTTCTTCTACATGTCATATACTTTTTCCTTTTGATTTATTTTTTATCATTTCATTTTTATTTTTTGTGTGTTCCTTTCAGGGATGATGCAAGGCATCGAGATATTCATGTCTCATTCATGTTGACCCAAAAGCTTTTTTACTATCTTTTATTTTCCTTTCATTTTCATTTTCATTTACCTTGTGTCTTCCTTTCAAGGATGATGCGAGGTGTTGAGACACCCTATGTCTCTTCCATGTTGACTCAAAAGGATTTCATTTCATTTCTTTTCTCTATTTTTTTATTTGTGTCATTCTTCAAGTTCTATGTATAATTAGGGAATGATGATAGTTTTTTTCTTTATAATTGTAGACATCCAAATTTGGACACTTAATTTATCCAAATTTATCCTTTTTCGTCTAAACATCCTCTTATCCGAGTTAATTAAGTAATATTACTATTATTTAATTAATATCTTTAATTCTGCCAAATCCCTAAGGTATTTAAATAATAATTAAATACCTTACCCTCCTTAATCCCTTTCATCAAATAAATTAAATAAATATTACATTTATTTAATTCCTCACATGTCATTTTCATCTAATCCTAATCCATCTCCTAATTTCTTCATTAGGGATGTGCACATGCCTAATCCTTGATTAGGATGTGTCACATCCTCCAACTTTTGCAAGTTGGCTTTTAATCCTAATTAGCCCCTAATTATCCTCTAATTACTGATTAATTAAGCCTAATCATTCTCCAAGGAATTTTTAATTCCTTTTTATTCTTCCTAGATTCCCCTCTTTATATGTGAATTTTTAATTCACATTCCATCCTTCCAAGGCTTCTAGAACCTTGGACTTGTCACAATCACCACATGTGACCAACCTTGGACTTGTCACAATCTCCACATGTGACCAAGTCCCACCTTTTTGGAACCCACCTTTTATCCTCTAGATTATCCTATGAATGTGAATTTTTAATTCACATTTATCCTCCCAACCACCTTTCCTTTTCCCATGTAGATTTTTGAGGAATTCTAAAATTCCTCAAAAGTCCCTTTCACTCCCACTTGGGGACAAGAAATCCCTTTTTGTGGAAATCCTCTCATCCCCCAAGGTGCATGTCCTTTTCCACCTCATGTACCTTTTTGACAACTCATCTCCACCTCATATCCTCTTGTCCATTTCACCCTCCACATGTCAAGATGTGAGGGCTTGTGGGTTCTCAACCCACCATAGCCCTTCATCTTGGCATTGTTGGATCAATCTTGACCCTTGAATTCTCTAGAGAATTCAAATTATTCTATAAATACCCCCTCCTCAAGGGCATTTCCACAACACTTCTTCATTTGAGCAACCTCATGCTGCTAAATTTCCTTCTCCACAACACTTAGATTTGAGCACCCTTATGCTGTTATTTTGCAACACTTTTCACTTCCATACCTACATGCTGTCCATTTGAATCCTCAAGCATTTGCAATCAACTAATCATCTTTGCTAGTCATCTTGCCTATAGAATCTTGCATTTTAGTCATTCAATCTACCATCTAAGGAGCACACAAGCTATTCAAATCGAAGGCTAATCAAGGAGCAACCAACAACAAGGAAGGTGATATTGTCCTATTTTGTTTATCTATTTCCTTTCTTATTCTAACTCTCTTTTGGCTAATCTTGAGGTGTCCTTGGTGTTTTGTCTTTCATGTTTCTTAGTTAGATTCGCACATTTAGAGTAGCATAAAATATCAAGGTATACAATAATATTATTGTAGCAAAGAACATACTGACCCCAAATTGATAGATCCCTTAAGTGTTTGGTGTTTTCATTTTGGGGGCAACCCCTCCTTTCTTTTCCTTTTCTCTCACATGACACAACTTAACTTGGAAACATATTACTTGGCATAGGGATTTCCAAGTTGGCTCTCATGTCTTCCTTCATGTTTTCATTTTCATTTGCTACTTTAAAGTAATTGCTCATATGATTGTGTTAGCAATTTCTTTAAAGTGGGGGCATACATTGGCATTATTTTAGCATGATTTTAATTGCATTTATTTTCCCTTTTCATGTTCTTTGATGTGATTTTCTTATTTCATGTAACGTGTTTTCCTCTTTGTGGTGGTAGTGGTAGTGATTTCCTTCAAGAGTGTTATCTATCTTAGCATATTATATTCCCCTTAATGGTGAATCTTTTATCCTTTGATTGGTCCTCTCTTGGAGATATTAGGAACAATGTCCCCTAAGAGTAAGACCTAACATGAACTAAGAAAAATCCCTTTGAGCATCCCTCTTTCTCGTTGCATTTTTGTACCTTATTAAAGTCATGGAGGTATTGCTTTAATATGGTCTCGTGGGCCTCACCCAGTGAACACCTAGCTTCACTAGCCCCCATGAGCATGCATTTTCCCTTTTTTCCTTATTAAAGTCATGGGGGTATGCCATTGATATGGACCTTTTGGGGCTCACCTAGTGGACACATAGCTCCAACTAGCCCTCATGAGTGTGCATTTTGTTTGCATAGTGGACAATGTGTTCCACTTGTAAATTTTTTTGGAAAAACAACCTAGACCCTGTCCACCACATTAGATGAGCAATTGAAGCTTGATCCATTGCAATTTCCCTTTTACTTTTTCCTTTTTCTTCTCTTTGATGGTGTATGTTTTTGATCTAGTTATGGATTCATATATCATCCACAAGCATGTTCCTTTGTGCTTATTTTGGTTTTTCCATAGGATCTTGATCTTGGCGGCTTGCCCACCCTGTTGATTATTGTCATCCTATCTTACTAGAATTTATGCATTTGAACCCCTCTTGATTGTGTGGTTGGATACTTTAGTGTGAGTTTGAACCAAGCTCATCCTCTCACTAAAGTGGGGTCCAAATTTAGTGTAGGAAAATGCATACCCTTGCATTTTCACACTTTTTTGGACTGACCTTGTTTTATTTATGATTCTTTATGGCTTAATTGGTCCTATTTTGTGTCCAAAAGCCCTATGAATTACATCTTTTTCTACTTAAACCTGGCATTCTCCAATACATAAATGATAATTTAAAGACTACATTGTTGTGTCCATGAATTTTGGTTTGGGACTAAAATGGCACCTAGAGCGTCTTTGTCCCCCAAGGCTCTTGGAACCCTAATTTTGGCATATCCAAATTGGGCCCCTTTTTGGTGTATGTGCCCCATGTTTTTAGGAATTGGGACTAACACACCACCTAGGATTTCTTAGTCCTCCTTGGGTCATTTGGAGATTTAATTTCAAATTCTGGTGGGATTTAGCCTCCTTTATTCAATGAATTCATATGTCAGCTTGGTGTGATATAATTTTGGGATATTAAGCATAAGTATAACTATAAGGTTCCTTAATTCATCTCAACCCAATTATATTGTGAGATATTTTATCATAGCATAATTGAGTTCACAAGAGCATTCAAGAGTAGAATTATCAAGCATTTGGAGCCATTTTCAGATTCAAGCATCATATCAAAGACTTTTCTTGCATCATGTGTGTTGTGCTAACATTTGTGATGTTGGGTTTTCATCCAAGATAATAAATTCAAGATCCATGTCCATTACAACCATTATACACAATTTTGTAGATTTTATAATAGTTTGGTGAGTTGTAGCATTACATGTTGTTCATTCATAATTTCTTTTATTATTTCTATTTCATTTCAAGGTCTAATTAGCAACAAGGGGTTTTGACCAAGGAAAACCCCCATTCACTAACAAATAAAAAGTTTTTCCCTCTTGCATATTTGTGATTATAGATTAAGGTTGAAGACTTGAAGATCACTTTGAGTGTAGAGTTGCAAGAGTTGCATTACAAAGTTGTCAACTTCACAAAAACTCACCTATAGGTTGAATCTAAAAGTTTCAAAACCTAAGATCGGAAGGTAAGCAAGTGCAGACCATGGAGCTTAGGATCTTGTTTAGAGTTTGTAGAATTTTAGAATAGGTCTAATACACCATCTTGGGCATCTAAGTCCTCCCAGGCTTATTTTTCAAAGATTTTCAATATCCAGTTTTGAGATTTGAAGACTTCATATTTTCCCAAGAAAATAGTAGTTGGACTAATATGCCATCCTATCCATCTTAGTCCTCCACAACATATTTTGGAAGCTTCTTTACATTATTAGAATCCTCACAACATCTCCAAACTTCCCAGGTACACATATACTATCTCCTTGTTGCATAATTTCATCATTTACATCTCTCATTTAGCTTACATTTCTAGTTATAGGCCATTTTGCATATCATGGTGTGTTTTTAAATATCTTCTTTTCCAGGAATTTTCTTGGTGGTGAACCCCTTAGAACTCAAAGAAACCCCTCCTAGGACCTTCCTAATTATTAATTGACTCACCTTATGAGGTATGAGGTTGTTAGTCAGTCCAATTAGGAACCCTAGGGCATTAGTGGATGATTGAGTGGAAAAGGTGTGATGTCTTTGGGTATCCATTTTTCTCCTAATCAATCCCAATCCTCAATATTAATTATTTGACTATATAGAGACTAAAAAAAACACTTTGAATTATTATTCTTCTAGCCATCTATATATGTTTGCAATTTTTTCCATGTCAAAGGTGAAAATAAATGTCACTTTTCTACATATTTAATTGATGTAGATTTTTTCATCAAGGTATTATAATAAATTATCTAGATTTGAAAATTCAAAATAATCTTACTTATATATTTTTAGATGATGTTAATTTTTTATCTAAAACATATTTCAATCATTAAGTTAGATATAATGAGATATTTTTGGATGTTCTATTGTGTTGTTGATATGTGGCTATCATGTATGTCAACACTATTAGCATTGTTGCATTAGAAGTTGTATATGTCAAAGATATTGAGAAACTTGTAATAAGAAGTGCCACAGGTTGTTAGTGGTTAAGTGAAGTTATTTATATCGGTGTGATCAGTATGATGTTGTTCAGAGGTTATGGACTAAAGGGTGTCTTCTTAAGTATATCTAGTTTATTCATGTTGATTTTTAAAGATCTGCATGAATATTTGTTCAAGTTATGGAGATTTGTATTTTGACAGTTTTTCTATTACTTTAGTCTATGTTCCTGAATGAAGATCATGTGATTCAGTAAGTTTAGTTGCTATGGATACTTCTCTAGTGTCTCATGATGCTTGTGGATGTTTCTAGTTCATTCTCTATCTATGTTGCACATTTGTATTTATCATTGTGCTCATGATCTGATATTTTGTCTTGCGCATTCATATTTTTCATGTAGGTATGTGTAGGATCATCATGGAAAAAATAGGCCCTTAAGTGGCAAAAAATTTAGAAAAATCAAAGTTAGGCAACTTGACGTAAAAATTTGAATAACTTATCTATATTATTTCAAAAATATGTAAGAATATAATCTATAGAAAATTGAATGTAGTTTCTAAACTACTAGGATTGTTTAAAAAAAAAAAATCTATTTGGTGAAAATTTGAAATTTCAATGTAGTGGTACTTAAATTTTAGGGAAAAATAAGTAGGTGTCTATCTTACCACCCTAACCACAAAAAACTAATAATATTTTTTTATAATATTTTAGATATAAGTAGAGGACTCGTGCCCTAATGTGATGCATGTTTTTTTGTAATTTTTTTTCAAGTAAATAATTAATTATTAATTTTTTATTACAACTTTTTAAAAAATATAAAAACTCATATGTCTGACCACCTTAACTTGGTCAAAACTTCATGAAATTTATTTTTTATTTTTTTAATCCTATAGTATACAAAGCATAGAATGTGGCACATGTTTTGGATTCAAAAAATGTGATACTGTTTGAAAACTATAGATGTTTTTCAATTAGCCTATCAATCAAGACTTAAGTCATAATTTGAATAGAAAATGAATAATAATTATTTATTAAATTCAAAGTAAAGAATAATTTATTTTGGTGGAAAGTTGAGAATCTCCTTTAAAAACCCTTTTCGTTTCATCAATTTTTGGTAAAAATATAGTCGTCAGCCACATACCCATCATATTGCCACTTTTTGGCCCATCATGATCCTACACATACCCATGTTCTTGGGTGACAAGGTGTTGAAGAGTGTTGTGGATCTTTGAGTAATTGATTGAATTCATTCACATTTGAGGATGTTATTTTAGGTCTTCATTATGTTGTGGATGACCTTGGTTGATTCACATGATTAACCTTTATTTGTTTTGGGCTGACTGCTTGTATTCATTTTATTATTTCTTTAGAGTTGACTTATAGCGATGGAATTTCTTGCTGCAGATATATTTAAGCAATTTTTTTATCATTTGGAAGATTATGAGAGAGAGAATGCAAAGTATATGAGTCTTGTCTATGAATAAATTTTAGATCATTTGAAGGTAGAGAAAAGAGAGAAGAACAGTGAAGAACAGTGAAGAACAGTGAATAAGTGTTCATGTGCTTAGCCAAAATTGTAAGTAGGCATTAGTAGATTCTATTTTCTTAGTTCAAACTCTGATGGATTTAATCGAAACCTTTTTGTAAGATAGTGTTTCTTCCTTTGTAATTGAGTAGTGAGCTCTAGGTAGTGTGCCTAAATGCATGTACATTCCACATTCATATTCTCTTCTACTTTTAAGAGGGTATAATCTTGTGAGCTGACCTCCACTGTGGTTTTACCCCTAATAGGGTTTCCACATGAAAATATTGGTGTTCTGTGTGCTTCTAATGTGTTTTTTAATTTATTCTTTCATGGTTAATGATCGGATCTGAGAATAAGGTTAATAAGTTGAATAAGTTTGAAATTTGGTGACAACTGATTCACCCCCCTCTTAGTTTTCTTCCCTTGCATTGCCAAGAATTGGTATCAGAGCTTGTGGTTCTTGGGAAGAAGTTTAACAAATTGAGGTGATCTAGGATGGAAAATTATAAGAAGGATATTCCTAGATTTGATATTACAAATTATTCTTTGTGGAAGGCTTGAATGGAGTGCCATCTGAGATGCATTGGTGAGCCCTACTGGAGCATTACAAAAAATATATATGTTATTCCACATCATGGTCCTACTACTTTTTTTGAGATTAGGGATGTTGAGTATAATATTAGGGCTAAGGAGGAATTGTTGAGTGATTTGACTAATACTAAGATGACAAATGTGATGGATCTGAAGACTTATTATGAGATCTAGAAAAAATTGGAGACCTTGTATGAAGGAGATGCTAATATGAAGATTGCTAAGCTACATTGTTTGAAAGGGAAATATAAAAAGTGGAAAATGGGTGATGATGAAAATTCTACTACTTTTATGCAAAGAGTGAATGAATTTGTGTGATGTATTAGATGTGATGGTGGATAGATAGATAAATTAGAAATTGTTGCTAAAGTGCTTAGATCCTTGCCCTATTCTTGAAAATTCAAGGTTAGTGCTATTGAAGAGCTCCAAACTATGACAAATGTTACCAAAGATATGTTGATTGGTAAGCTTACTTATTTTGAGTTGAGTGAATTTTGTGATTTCCTTCCTAAGGTTGAATCTACATTCAAGGCCACTACCTTTAGAAGAGATAAACAAAGATATGATCTAGGTGAAAGTTCATCTAGAAAGACATTCAAGTATGAGGGTGAAATGAGATAGCTCAATGAAGAAGAAAGAGAACTTGAAGAACTTCAAGCATTAATTGTGAAAAGAGAAGCCAAAGGATAAGGTAATTATAAAGGAAATTTTCCTATTAAATATTTCTTTTACAAGAAGATAGGTCATTTTGCATCAAGGTATTCTAAGAGAGTTTCCAAGACAAGATTTAACAAGGTTAAATTCCAAAAGAAGTATTACTATGTTGTTGATGAAGGTGTGATAGATGATGAATCTAACAAAGGAAATGCAAGTGAAGATGAATTTGTGTTTAGTGTTATCAAGGAAAATAATCTAGTGTCTACTAAATCTGCTAGTTGTACAAATGTGGAGAAATCCCTAGCTACTCAAGTTGAACAGAAAGATGAATGGGTAATTGATAGTGGATATTCTCATCATATGATAGGAAATAAAAGTAAATTTGTGAATTTGGAAAAGTATGATGGTGGTGTTGTGAGATTTGGTGATAATACAACTAGTGTGATCTATGGAAGAGGATGCATTTCTCTTTATGGTAAGCATAATATTGATGATGTCTTGTATGTTGAAGGTTTAAAGCATAATATTTTAAGTGTTGGATAGATGGTTGAAAAGGGATACAATCTTTAGTTCATGGATGGTAAGTGCAAAATATTGGAAATTTTTGGAAATGTGATTGCATCAGGTACAAAAAGAAAAGGTAATATTTTCCACCTGAGTGTTGCTAGTAAAAGATGTTTGATTGCTCAAATTGATGAAAGTTGGTTGTGGCATAGGAGAATGTGTCATGTTAACTTTGATAATATTTTCAAGATAAGTTCCACTAAGGTTGTGAGAAATATTCCTAAGATGATGAAACCTACTAATGCCATATGCAAAGAATGTCAGTTAGGAAAGCAAACAATAATTTCATTTCGAAGTAAACAAAAAAATTCAATTGGATAGTTGGATCTTGTGCATACTAAATTATTTGGTCCTTCTAGAAATAGAAGTTTACGAGTATAATTGTACTTCATGTTGCTTATTGATGATAATTCAAGGATGATGTGGGCTACTTTCTTAAGGGAGAAATTTAAAGTTCTGGAAAAGTTCAAGATCTTTAAGGATATGGTTGAGATAGATATAGGTCTAAAGATTAAATGTCTAAGATCAGATAGAGGTTGTGAATTCACTTCCAGTTAGTTTAATTCTTTTTGTGAAGAGCATGGAATAAAGAGATAGTTATTTGCACCATGAACCCCTCAACAAAATGGAGTTGTGGAAAGGAAGAATATAACAGTCTAGATGTTGTTAGAACCATGATGTTGGAAGGAAGTGTATCTCATATATGTTAGAGAGAAGTTGTGAGTATTGTTGTGTACACACTTAACTAGGTACAAATCAAAGATGATACTGGTAAGACTCATTTTGAGCTATGGACTTGTCAAAAACTACTGTTACATATTTTAAGATCTTTGGAAGAAAGTGTCATATCAAAAGAGATGAAGATATAGGAAAGTTTGATGCTAGGAATGATGAGGAAATATTTCTGGGGTGTGCTACTAAAATTAAGGCCTACTGGTGTTATTTTATCATTTGAATATATATAAGCGATTATTTTATCATTTGAAAGAGTATGGGACAGAGAGGATGTGAAGTGTATGAGTCATTTGTGTGAATAAATTTTAGATCATTCAAAGGTAGAGCAAAGAGAGAAGAGTGAATAAGTGTTCATGTGCTTAACCAGAATTGTAACCAAGCATTAGTAGATGTTATTTTCTTAATTCAAAGTCTAAAGGATTTAATCAAAACCTTTATGTAAGATAGTGTGTCTTCCTTTGTAATTGAGTAGTGAGCTATAGGTAGTGTGCTTGAACAGATGTGCATTCCCCATTCATATTCTCTTATACATTTAAGAGGGTATAATCTTGTGGAATGACCTCCACTGTGGTTTTTCCCCTAACAGGGTTTCCACATAAAAATATTGGTGTTATGTGTGCTTCTAATGTGTTGTTCATTTATGATTTCATGACTAATGATCAAATCTGAGAATAAGGTTAATAAGTTGAATAAGTTTGAAATTTGGTGACAATTGATTCACCCTTCCCCTCTAAGTTTTCTTCCCTTGTTTTTCCAACAGATATGGTTGCACACACAAAAAAAATAGACCAAAATAAATAGTTATACCATAATGGTAAAACCTGAATCTATCCCAAATGTTACATCAATAAGAGAAATAAATTAAAAAAAAAAAATACTAAACCAAAAAAATTACCTAATTTAAATTCTTGTTGCACCAAAATTTGGATTATCTCAAAAATAAATGGAATGTCACACTCACACTAACATAAAAATAAAATGATTCATGCATGGTAAATTTATATGTTTGCAATGATGATAGATGTATGGATTAGATTGAGTTGGATGGGTAGTTGAAGAATGAAGGGAGGAGATTAATGGAGAATTATTTGATTTAAATTTTTTTTGGGAGATAGTTAAAAGTTGGTTATGAGATGGGTAGAGGAAAAACATGACTTTATTTTTGTTTTCTAATTGATTTTGTGTGGAAGGGATCATGGAATAGGAAATAGGACCTAGAAAATTTGATTAGCACCTAGAAAAAATAGAACAAATAAAGGGGAAGTTAGGAATAATTAGTTTATGAGATAAAGGATCAACACCTAGATATATTTAGATGTCTACATTATTTCCATTCATTGAACAGTAATGTCATTTCAAATAAATATGAACATATATATGTGGGATGGGATAGAAAAGGATGAAGGTTATATAAAATGAGGATAGGATGATGCCCCCTCAAGAAACTATGTGAGACCAAAAGGAATCTAATTAGGCTCTCAAAAAGATAAGTGAAGGGGAGAAACTTATGCAAAATAGTGTAGGTAATATTCTTTTGATATAGAATTATGACATAGAAAATTGGACCCTCTTGATAAAAGAGATAATTTCACGTGTAATTTGGCCCACTTTTGAGTCCCTTTGCATCATTTATCCTTTAAAAAAAAATTATAGGGTGCTAAGACCCATTATTTTTTATCTAGAGGCCCATTTTACCCAAGAAATCACCTAAAACCCAACAAACAACACATAATTCTTTCATGGTCTTGGCTATTGTCATGTGACAAAAATTCCCAAGCCTTCCATCAACATCAACACTCTCACACAACATTTTGCTAAGCCAACTTTAATTGTAGAGCATCTCGAACTAATAGACACTAGTAGTCTTAAACATTGTCCTTTCCCAAACATCAAACAAACAACTATATTTTTGCTTAATGTCAATATCATCTCACAAAAAAATCATGATTTGAATACATTAGATTTTCTACCCTCCTATAATGGAGAAAATAAAATCTTGCAATCTACAGAACATTACGTCAGTATGACATCTACTACAAAGCAAGATGTATATTTGATGCCCATCACAAGACCAACTTCTACCATTAATCAAGACAATATCTTGTTGAGACTCTTCCAACATCACTTGATTGCCCTCCCTCCCAAAACTCTTAAGAAAAGATATTCCAAGACTTCATTCTATGCATATCATAGAGTTCATGGTCACTCCACTAATGAATGTAAAGCTTAGAGTTGTAAAATCCAACATTTTCATGAGTTTGGTATGCTTCGCTCTATGGGGGCACCCACTTCCTCTAATTGATACTGATTTTCACTCTTGTCTACTTTTCATCAATCATTTCAGCTCACCTTTTTCCTGCACTTAGTTGGGGCAAGGGGTTTAGCAGGCCTTATGCTCATATGTCACTTATTGTTTCCTCCTTTGGCTAGTTGTTAAACTTTCATGAACACATAAGAGAAAGCTTGGGACATGGACTATGTTCCTTAAGTTGGCTCACATGTGATAGACTCCCTTTTTCATGACATAGCTTATTGGAAACATATGACTTGGCATAGGGATTTCCACATAAGCTCTCATGCTCTCCTACTTTAAAAAAATTGCTCTCAATATTGGTGTTTGCAACCAAATTAAAGTGGAGGCATACATCATCACTCAAATTTCATTGTTCCATTTCTTTCTTCTTATGATGTGTCCTCTCTTTGGTGGAGTCATTGGGCTTGATTCCCTCCAAAAGTGTGATACTTGTTTCAAGACTTATCTTGTCTTGGATTTATTGAGCATGAGATTCCCTAAGATGAGACATTGCACAAACAAAGTAAAATCCATTTGAACAATCCTTAACACTATTTTGCATTAACAATGTCTATGAGTGTCAAGCATACGAAGTTTTTCTTACCTCATAGAGCTCAATTATATCATTTTTGGAGATCCTTATTAAAGTTATCAGGAGGTATAACTTTGATACGGTTGAGTGGGAAGCTCATTCAATGGCATGAATTTCTCCATATCCACCTAAGTTTTTGTGAGTGCATACCAACTTGTGTATGTTTCTCACCTTTTAGGATTTCTCACCTGACAAATAGCCAAGAGTTTCATTGCCCTAGAGTGAGTATGCATGCTCTTTTTCAAACAATCCTAGATCTAATCCACAACATGTTGGACTAATAGTCAAAGCTTGATCCACCCCATTTTCATTTCCTTCTAGTTCTTGCAATTATATGATCATGAATCTTGTCTTGTTGAAAATCCTTCACCTTGCATGTGTCCTTTCATGCTTAAATGTTAGCTTGACTTAGGATCTTGTATCCAGGGGGTTGCCCAATCTCCTTTGATCTTTTTCATTCTTCATCATCTGCATTGGTATGATTGAACTCCTTTCAAATGGTTACTTTAGTGAGAGTTTAAAGCAAGTTCATCCTCTCACTAAAGTGGGAGTTTAATGTGTTGCCAAAAAGTGTATACTTTGTTTGATATGGAAAAAATTAATAACAAACTGGACTTAATGAGGCCTTGATTTGGTGTTGTGAGGTGTTTTACACATCCTCACTAAGTCTTGGACCCTTGAAAACTCAATAAATTGCATTTAATGATGTCTTGTAAAGGTGTTGTAAATCATTTTCATACTTTTCTAGAATCTTATTAAGCATTTAAGTCTAATATTATTAGATTTTCCCTCTTCTTCTATAATTAAATAATTATTTTAATTATTTAATTATTCATTAGCCTTTTCTCTCTATAAATAAATATTGTTTCTTTATTTCCCCGATTAAATAATTATTTTTAATTATTTAATTTATTTGTTCCCACATTTCTTTCTAAATAAATTAAATTATTATGTTATTTATTTCTCCTATTTTGGCCACCTAAATTAAATAATCTTTATTATTTAATTTCTCTTACCACCTCTTTTTTTGTTTCAATCTCATCTTCCACCACAAGTCTTTATCTATCCATGTCTTTGCTCTCTCAATTAATCTCTACCCTTGATTAAGTTATTTCCTAATTTAATCTTGGCCCTTGATCATGATCATTATTCTTAACTCTTTTCTATAAAAAAATATCTTTAAACCATAATTCATTCAATTCATATTTCAATAATTTATTCAATCACCATTCATCAAGCATTCAAGATAGAATTCAAGCTCAATTTTGAAGCATTTAGGAGTAAGATTCTTCATCCACTATTGCAGCAACTCAAGATCAATCATCATGGAAAGTTTCAAATTGCATTATGTTTCATGTTTCATTATTTTATTTCATCATTTTGGTTTAGTTACCTAAAAATGGGTTTGACCAAGGAAAACCCCATGCCGTAACAATCAACATTTTCTCCTTCTATCTTTTTGTGTTTGCAAATTTAGGAACTTTAAGGATTTGAAGATCATTGAAGATAAGGTTGTAGACTTGTTCAAGACAAATCCTTGTTGACAAAGCCAAAAATATCAACTAAAATTCACCTTTAGGCCTTAAAATTAGGGTTTCAAAAGTAGACACCTATGGGAAATGAGAGTGCAAACATAGGGATTTTGTTTCCACTTGCAAATTTTCATAATTTCAAAAGTGGACTAAGTTGCCACTAGTGGTGAATTAGTCCCACTGAACCTATTTTTTAGAAATTTTTATAGATTTGGATACCCATTTTGGCCAAAATGGGCTTTGGTGTAGCTTTCTAGAATTCTTTTGAAAGTGGACTAAGTCATCCAAACTAGCCTAAGTGTCCCGCCAAGCTTGAAAATCAAAATTTCCAGAATTTCAGAGTTATTTCAAGTATGCAACATGCTTATAGGTGCACACCTATTGTCTTACAACTTTCTATTTTATTTTATTTGCATTTCTAGGTCATTTAGTTTATGTTTGCATACCATAATGTGTTTTCGAGCAGTCTACATTTTCATAGTTTTCATAATTAAATCACTTTGATTTCATATTATTGCATTAGTACATCTTAATTAGGAATAATTACATTTCAATAACATAGTCTTGAGTGTAAACCCTTGCATTTTGGGAACCCTTTCCATCCCCTTTCTCCTTTTAGGTGAAAAACCCTAGGAGGAGCAAAGCATTGTGAAAAGGGTAAACCAAAATCATTGTTTACAGTAGATAAAAATGCAATTTTTTTCCCTCAAGGAATGTTGTGTTCATGTAATCACATTTTGCTTGCTAGGACAGATCTTCAAGTTGTAACATTGAAAATAAAGGTGAGTTTGAACAAGGGGATAAGTCTTTCCTTGATGTTGATAAAGATTCTTATAATGATCTTAAAGGAAAAGGAAGAGATAGTTTCAACTTCCGATACAAGAAAATTGAAATACCCATATTTTTAATTCTAGGGTTTTTTAAATGGAGAAGTCAAGCCTTGGTCATTTTTTAAGAGAGTAAGGAATGCCACAGGTTAAAGGGTAAACCCAAAATACAAATGCAAGGAAACCATGACCTCAAAGAATGAAACTCATAGGTTGAGCATAAGGATCAATTCTCATGAAGTAATACAAAAGGAGGTGTAGAGTCTTTCACTCTTACCCATACTATGAAATGGCCTTGAATCATTTTTACAAATCATTTTTTATTCACAGGGCAGCATTTCTTATGGAATAGTCGATTGAGATAGCTCTTGTTTCAATCACAAAAATATCATTCACATTATAATCTTGCATGATCATATCACAACAAGGATGATTATGTCAATGTCTAGATTCCACTATATGGCATCATGAAAAAAAGAGATCCTCATATTTTTGACAAAATCAACAAAAAGAAAGAATCAAACCCCTCAATTTATCTATAGACATGATGAAGGGCTAGTCACAACGTACAAAATGAGTACAAAATTTGAGCTTGAACAAAATATATAGAAAATCAAAATGTTTTTTACTATTTTCTATATAGCAGAGCTTGAAATAAGTTTTTATTCATAGAAAAGAAACAAAGGGATGGAATTTTTATCTACAAGGAATAACTTACACATGAAAACCCATGGGTTCTTCCCCACAAAATGCCTCTTGAAGCTTGAACAAAAACCTTGATAATCATGATGGAACAAGTTGAGTAGAAATAGTGAAGGTTCCAAAGGAATGCCAAAATTAAAATGTATCAATTTTTGTATTGTTTTGAGTATTAGGGTTATTTCCCAAATCCATATGTTGACCAAGTAAAAGGTATTTTACCTTTTCTTTTAAATTTTTGCAATATGGGCTAGTACCCATGGTGGGTTCATTCCAAATAAACTTGGTATACTCCTTTTATGTTAAGTATACAAGTCTTTTAAGACTTAGTTTCCCTTGTGAGTCATCTTGAACATTTCATTTTGCATTAATTCATAATTGTAAAACATTAGTCTAAGTGATGTAATTATGAGTCACTTAGTTTAATTGTTTCACAATGCAAGATAATAGCGTGTGTCTTCAAATATGGTCAAGGGAGATGGTTGAAGGTTATTTGTGTCAATGTTAGCCAGGGTCGAGGTAGTTCGAAGGTTAATGACTTAATGCCAAGTATGAGTCAAAGAAATTTGGAGGAATATTGACCAACATGTTGAAAATGTGAGGGTTGCTTTGACTGTGTTTTGGAGGAAATGAGACCATTTTGGAGGAATTGTTTTCATTTTTTTGGTATGGTTGGGTCAATGCTTGAATTTTCTACATTTTGGAGGCTTTTTGGAAGAGTTTTCAAAGGTTCTTTGTTGGCCTTTATGGTGCATCCGACTAGGGTTTCTATAAGGACTTGTGTGAGTAGTTTTTCAAAAATTGCTTAAGTATTGTCAAGCTAAAGTTTTTTTGGAGTTCTTTTTTTTCTCTCTTCAAGCATTGTAGCTTACTTTGGAGCTTTTTTCAGGCAGGGGACAACATTTTAACTTAGACTTACAAACTTATGTAGTAGTGTAACACCTTTTGATTAATAATTTAACCTATTTTACCTTCTCATTATGTTGTTTTATTATGAAAGCTTTAGAAATGGTTGATGGAATCTTATGGTAGAACTATTTTCCCTTTATGCAGTTAATATGAACTTGTAGGTAATAACATGTGTTGAGTTAGTTCAGGAAAGATTCTAAATTTTGAAGATATATTTTACTTCCTTCTAAATGTTGTCCTTAACATTTTTGACCTAGTTATGAAGCACTGATGTAAAGACATGAAGTTTTGAGTTTTGTAAGCCATTGTTAAGTTGATCATTCATGTGTGTAAAAGTAATTATGTAAGTTTGAGGAAAGCACATTAGGTGCATCACCATAGGGTTTTATTTTTATTTCATGTTTCTTTCTCCCCTTTTCCTAGCAAGAAATAGTTTAGATGACACCAAAGCGGGAGCCAACCCATAATCTGGAGGTCTACTTTCATTATAGGATACCCACAACCTAAAATTAGTCCCATGTTAGTCCAAATTTGCTCAGTTCATTCACAACATGGCAGAGGGGTGCAAATTTGGATCCCTAACAGTTACAACAACCATGTAATAGGTTATTGATGTGACTCCTTATTTTTCTATTCGAACTAGCATTCCTAGTTCTTTTGTGGCATTAAATGTTCCCTCTTCCACCTTCATCCCTCTTAGTGTTCCCTTCACTTCTTCTACCATTACATACACCCCATCACCATTTTCTCTTCCCCCTTATACCACTTACACCAATCCCCTCATTACACAACTCTTTAACACTGTTTCTTCCATGTAACATCAAATATCCACCATAAGCCAAAGTCAAAATGCTCCACCCACATATCATGTCCCTAGTAGCCTCTTATCTCTAGAGATCTTAAGAGCACATATGCAACAAGGAATTGAGATTTCTAGGTTTGAGAAGTAGAGAGGTAAAGGAGACCCTACTAATCATATTAATGCCTATGCAACATTATGTAGTTATTTTTTCCTTGATGACAAACTAATAGCCAAACATTCTCCTAGGACCTTACAAGACACTACATTGGAGTGGTTCTGAAACTAACCTAATCATTCAATCTGATCATTTAATGAACTTATTGATGCCTTTATAACTAATTCCCAAGTCCATATGACTCCCAAAAAGATAATGTATAATTTAATGTGATGTAAAAATAATGCAAATGAAAGAGTAATTGATTTCATTTCATGTTATCATTCATTGTATGCTCAAGTAGATGTCAAGATTCCTAATTCACATCTTCAAAAGATGTTTATCAAAAAAATTCACACTCACCTTCAAGATAATTTGACTATGATGAAATTTCCTTTGTTCATGGATTTATGCATGACCCTTTGTGACTATCACAACTTAGTTATTAGTCATGATTCATAGTCCACTTCTAACTAAGCTAAGAAGTCTGAACAAAAAACTAGAACAACATGTAAAACATTAGAAAACCAAACAGAGGAATTTTATAGTTCAATCCATCTCCACCATAACCAACTCAACTAGTGCCTAATCAAGTGGCAACTATTAGAGAAGTTTTTCCCTTTACCTATGGGGACCTGAATAGACAATTTACCCCTTTACCCGATAAACTTCATAACATATTGAATCAACTACTATAGCAAAAGATCACTTTCCCTACTGTTAAACCCCTTGATACTACTAGGCCCTTACCACCCACCTTTAAAAAAAATGCTTATTGTCATTTTCATCACCAAAATGGACATGACACTAAACAATGTAAGTGTCTTAAACACTTAGTTCAAGAAATCATTGAATCTAGTCATTTGTCCATTGAGGGTTGCAATGATCAAGGAAACAAGTCAGTTGCACCTCCCAATTAGAACCTGCAAATTTTTACCAACCCTATGCCTAAACACAATGTTTCATTTGTCAAATCTAGTGAACCTTCAAGTACTCATGTGATGAACATTGATATGAATAATGAACAACATGTTATTACTCCAAATGTTACCTAATTTCATCCTATGGATGAACTTGTGGGTGTGATATGCGTTATCCCTCGTAAGGTCCCAACAAACAAAGCTCTTGATATTAATTTTTCTTCTCATGATATTCTTAAAAATATTCTTGATGGCCCTCTTTATATAGTTGGTAGAATCTATGATAATCCCACCAGTGCGATATTAATAGATCTCGTGTGTGGTGAGAATGTGATCACAAAATAATTTTTAGTATTGCATGATCTCTATCAAGATGATTATAACAAACCAACTGCATGGATTAAAACACATACTAGTTTTGTGTGCCCTATGATTAGATCGATCATACTCCCATTATAAATAGGACCCAATACTTTGGATGTAACACTTTCTATTATTCCATAATTAGATTAGTTTTGTTTGTGGCTAGGTCATCCTTGGCTTCACCCAATGCAAGTTGTTCCTTCATAGATTCATAAATGTTTGAATTTTTTGTATGACACTAAGATATTTACCATACACCATAGTGGCTTTAATCCATTTTCCTCTAAAGGTAATTTTTCCTTAGAATCCTTTTGGACTAAACCTATGGAACCCATCACCCCTTGAAGAGACTTATTTTTCATTACCTATCAAAAGTTCAAATCCAAAAAAATAGCAAAAGTGTTTCTTTTCCACATGGCCCCATCCACTTCCACTACTCCTATCCTAAATGAGACAATGCTTCAGCCTAAGTTTGAACCTGAAAAAATAATGCAACCTCATGAGCAACCAATAATAAGCAATTCCCCTTCATCGTATAAATGCCCAAGATATTATGAAGAAAACCCCATGATGCCTCCTCAAATTAAAAAAGTTTACAAAGCCAAGGAGAAAGTGATTAACCCATCACCTTTGGTTCCTTCCATTCCTCCTTACGATGAAAAGCAACCTATGGTGGATCAACCTGTTCTTACACCTTAACAAATTCAAAATAAAATTAAAAGAAATCATGGTGCTAGGGAGAGTAGGCATCATCGTCATCTCCTTGCTCATCAAATGCAAACCATAAAAAATAATGAAAATCAACCTCCATTTTTGAAAGAAGTAATAACTAATCACTTTGCTCCTCTTTACCCGCCATAAAACAGTACGATACAACAATAAAAAAAAACAACAAGATGCAACAACCACAACTCTTGATACATCCTTCATCATATATTATTCTCCATCCTCCCATCATGATTAACCTAGATGATGATGAGGAGGAGGAGGAGATCATTAAAATAGATGAAGAGATGCATAATGATATAAATTCATTATTTTCATCTACCATGAGCTTAAATGATAAATCTTCTACACCAAGTGAAGAAACTAGTACTTCCCTTTGTTCGAAACTTACAATTCTCCCTTTAGATAGTAAACTACTTTCACAATATATTGAACACAAATGGGAAGAAAATGACTTAGATGGTTGAATTTCATTCGCCTTGCTATCCTTTTACATTTCATTTTTATTTTTCTTTTTATTTTATTAGGTGTGCTTACATGTGCATATTGTGTTCCCCTATAATGTGCATTTGATATTCACTCCTATGTTGTATCTTTGCCAATTTAATAGCCACCTTTCTAGCTTTCTCTGCCAAGTGATCATTTATGTAACTTAAATTATCAGATGGAGTATCATCAAAGTACTTGATTTATTTCTTCATAACCACTACTTCATATTAAACATGAGAAAGGATTTTGAAATCATTCTTTATCATTTTAGGAGTTAAATCTAGTACAATCTCTCCATTGGATCCCTTGATCTTCTAGATCTTTTGGTTGTGTTGAGAACATGTCAATATGATTTTTGAGGATTGAATTTTAGTGAAGAAAGCAACAAATTCCACCAATCCTAATGTAAAAACAACCCTTTCAATTAAATTTGTAGCACTAGTGTCAATGATCCTACTCTTAAACCCATCCATGTTGACATGTCCAAGGCTAGTGTCTCCAACCTCATTGTATGGGGAAAACATCTTAAAGGGTGTATGATAACCTTTGAATTAGTACAAAATCTCCTTTGAATCATTAGGTGACATCCTATCTGTAAAAGAAGGTACTACATATCACCATTTATACATTCAAGGAAAGAAGCCCTACAAAACAAGCCATGTTAGATGGCATATAAACCTTGTATTTAAAAACTATACCATGTCACAATGAAATTTATAAGACTTTAGAGATCAGAATTCAATCTTACCCCTTACCTTATACAATTGAGATATGTATTTTTGAGTTCAAATTTCTTTAAATGATTCCTTGGGTGTCAGGGATCAAAGTTCTCTCCTACCCCTTACTTTCAATCAAAGTTCTTAAGGTAGAAAAAGGTTTGATCAAGAATCAAGGATCAAGGATCTCGTTTACCCATTTCTTGCAAAATGAGAATCTTTTAAATACATGTGTTATTCTTGATCGAGTGTTAGGAATTAGAGATCCCTTTCACCCCTTTCATTATTGTTATCAACATTGGTGCAAATGGTATTTATGACTTGTGAAATATGAAAGGATTTTAGGAATCAAGGTTTGGAGTTTAATTTTTCAACCTACAATTTAGTTTACCATTGGCTTAATAAAAACCCTAATTTGTGAGGTTCGATTTGAATTTTTATTCATTTATTTGAATAATTTTAAAAGAGGTTTTAGTGAAGGTGTACTTGTCAACATTATTTTTTGGAAGTGAAGGAAAATTACCTCAATGGTGGCTAGTGTTAGTGGTCAAAGTTTTTTCATAACTCCCACCTCTATAAGAAATCATGCAAACCACACATCTGACTCATAGAGTCCAAAAAGAATATACCAAAACTAGAATTTTTCTAAAGTGTTACATTGTGCATTATTGAGGATCAAGGATCAAGGATACCCTTTACCTCTTCCACCTCTATAAAAAATATTTAATAGGTACTTTTGATGCCCAAGGTCCAAAAGTGTTTACCAAAATTGCTAACTCAAAAGATGAGGTTTCAGGTCAGGGGTTAGAGTTGAATCTTTCTACACTTTTCAAATAATTTTAAATATGAGGTAGGAGAAAATTGTGAATCTTGAAGTTTTTTTTTAGTCTTGGGGGAATTAAGACATGAATTTGAGTTGAAACCTAGTGAATTCAAAGGTTTTAAGTTTGAAGCACCATTTTTTGAAATCTAGAAGCCTTTGGTAAATATTTAATGTTTTTTTCAAGGAGCATATTTTTGGCATCCCTCTTACCCTTTCCACCTCTATAAGAAACAAGTAATAGATATCCCTAAAGGCCAAATTCTGAAAGTGTTAATGATTTTTGGGACCTTCTATGCGATGGTCAATGGTCAGTGATCTAAGTTTCTTCTTACATTTGCATTTTTTTTCAAGTATGAGGTGAGAGAAAGTCACAATGTCTAATTATCAATAATTTATTAAAAAGAAAATAACCTAAAGGAAAATAGGAATAAACCTTAGGGAACCTTGAGGTTTGATGCTCAATGATGATGTCACAAATGACATCAATATATGTGACAAGGGGACACTTGATTTGGTTAGACAACAAGAGCCAAAAATTATCAAGAGAGGAAGCCAAATGAAAAGAAAAATAATAGTAGAATATCCTAAAATAGATTGAGGAAAAAATAAATAAATAAACCAACAAAAAAACTGATAATGGGAGGGTATGTGTAGGATCATCATGGGAAAAATAGGTCCTTAAGTGGCAAAAAATTCAGAAAAAACAAAGTTAGGAAACTTGATGTAAAAATTTGAATAAGTTATCTGTATTATTTCAAAAATATGTAAGAATAGAATCTGTAGAAAATTTAATGTAGTTTCTAAACTACTATGTTTGTTTAAAAAAAAAAAAAATCTATTTGGTGAAAGTTTGAAATTTCAATGCAGTGGTACTTAAATTTCATGGAAAAAATTAATTATGAATTTTTTATTACAACTTTTTAAAAAATATAAAAAAATGTATGTCTGACCACCTTAACTCGGTCAAAACTTTATGAATTTCAATTTTTATTTTTTAATCCTATAGTATGTGAAGCATAGAATGTGACGCATGTTTTGGATTCAAAAAATGTTATATCGTTTGAAAGCTATAGATGTTTTTCAATTAGCCTATCAATTTGGAATTTAGTCATAATTTGAATAGAAACTAAATAATAATTAATTTTTAAATTCAAATTAAAGCATAATTTATATCGGTGGAAAGTTGAGAATCTCCTTTAAAAACCCTTTTTGTTTCATCAATTTTGGGTAAAAAATGAGTTGTCAGTCACATACCCATCATATTGCCACTTTTTGGCCGATCATGATCCTACACATACCTGAGATGAGAACATGTGAAAAACCAATTTAAAATAGAGGAGAGAAACAAAAAAAAATACAAACAACCAAAATGTTGTCTCACACCATGCAAGAAAGTCAATTAAAGAAATTTAAAGATCAAATTCATATGAATTAACCAACCTGGAATAGTGCAAAAGGAAAGTTTCAAATTTGGGGATGAAAACCAAAGAAACGCCCAAGAAAAATGAGCACCACACAAATCAACAATTCAAAAAATTAGGAAACCGTGATCAAGAGAGCAACATGAACCAACAAAGAGAACACACCCTAAATACAAACCAACCTACAAAAATAACATAGATACACAAAAACATGCAAATAATTTATACAAATGTTGTGTTCGGTGAAAGGGAAAATTTGAAGAGTTGCTAAAAATAAAATTTATTCGAATGGATAGTGGTAAATTAAGTAAAATTTTGGCCTCATACGCATTCTATTTCTTGTATTAATGGAATACTTGTACATAGGATGGTAGCATTAAATTTCAATGATGCACCATTAAATTTAAATTCCCATTCGTTGTCTTGAAAATACATGATGGGACGTACACACCAAATGAGGTGTTGTCACTGTATAGTGCAAGTTGAGGTATACTAGAAAAATAAAACCCCAACATTTGAAGCCTAAAAAATTATCAAAAGGTGACCATCGATAGATGAAAGGGAAAGGTTGGGAGTTGACCTCGACAAGGAAGGTATAACATTCTTTGGAAGCTTGTTGTTCGAACACTGAAAGAAAACAAAATAAATAAATTAAAGAAGGGAAAAAGGAAAAAGAAAAGGAAAAGAAGAGAAAGGAAGAAAGGGGAAAGAAGACACACAAAGTAAATATGATGGGTTCCCCATTTTTCCAAGAGAAAAAGGGGTGTGAATGTGAGGGCACAATAGGAAAAATATATTGTGGTGAAGATGATTGATTGGATTTAGTTTAATAATATTTTAAAGAAAGGATAACAACAAATATGGATTCTTTTAGGATTATTATGTAGAGTGAATAGAAATATGTGTGGATAAGAATTTTCAATATGGATTAACCTTTTGGGAATTTCATTGAATTGCTTATGATTAGATTGGTTTTCTATAGGATTATAGTATTGAGTTGCTTTTAGATGGGGGTATTGTCTTCATATGATAATTATTGGCAAGGGTGTGATATGTATAAAAACAAGGATGTGATATAGGCTGATTTAGGATAAAGGGTCTTAATGAATTTCATGAATGTCATACCTAAAATAGTTTATTTTTCAAGATTAAATAACTCTTGTACATTCCTTTGATGTTGAAATGATTCTTATTGATGAATAATTTGGCCCCTCGTATAGATGCTTAAATCTTAACAAGGTATCATCATAATACTTATGGTGAAGCATTGATACCATAAAACGGTAGATTTGGGAATTGATTTTATTGTATTTTATTTGTGATTTTTAATTTTAATAAAAGATATTGGATGTGGAATTAGGTGATTGTGGGGTGTTGAGTTTGGATGGATAAACATGTCATTTATATTGTTTGGCATATTTTTGACTCACCAAACTTAAGATGATTGATTATAAAATTTGGATTTGTGGTTATGAAGTTAAAATGTGGAATTAGGATAATAATTTGGACTAATATTCTTATACACATTGCAAGGAAATGGACACTTGTTATATGTTGGTTGCATCTTTTAATATATCTTCATAGTTTTATATAGAAAAAATATTTTATTTTATTTAAATGGGATAGTTTATTTAGGGACCCATGGTTCTTTTGTATGATTTTATTAAATTGTGTATTTATATGCTCTTTATTTTTTATTTAGAGATTTTTTTTAATATTCTCTATTATTTCATTTGTTGTGATCAAGTGGTGAATGATGTGCAAGATAATGTTTGTTGGTAGGGATGGTAAAAGTTGAATGATTAATGGGTTAAAGCTTATTGTAGGGGTTGGGTAAGTGCACAAAGATGGTTCCCAAAAAGGGGGCTTAAGTGGCCACTATTTTTCTGAAATCAGGAAATGCTAACCTTGGACATGAAATTCAGGATAGTTACACTCAACAATTTGTGATGGAACAAAAACAAGGATCGAAGTGCTCCAAGTCTACTTTCTAAAATACTAAGTTATTTTGAAAATGGTTGAGATTAAGTGGTTCAAAAGAGGGATGAACACAACTTGGTGTTGCTTTTTTTAGAAAAAAAATAACATAGCAACTCTTGTATGACCTAAGCATGGTGAACTTTTTTGTAGTATTTTTAAAATCACTATGGTCAGAAGTTAGCTAACAGCATCTAGTTGATGCACAATTTTTTTGATAATTTTTTAATGAATATTTTATTTTTTACTAATTTTCTAAGTGGGCACTTTTTGAAAAGGTAAATTTTGGCTGTGCTCCCCCTACACATTTTGGAAAATAATTGAGTTTTTTTTTTAAAAAAAAAATGTAGAATGCAGTCTAGTTTCTAATAATGTAATTTATTTGAAATTTTGATGAACAGTTAATTTATAACAAAAAAAAAACAAACACTGCTTTTTGGCAAAAAAACAGACATACAAACAAATGAAATTATGGATGAAAGGATTAACATTGTCAAAAAGTGATAAAAATTGCATCGTTGGATAGCTAAGAGAGAACCTAACATTACCCATGTTTTTGATTTTTTTGATATTGAACTAGATGCAATCTTGATGGTGAGCATAGACCCGATTATGTGAAAAATTGTAGAATTTGCAAAAACACGTCTCTAGCCTTGTTGGGAATTCCCTCCAAGCCTTTGGGTTGGTATTCCAAGGAAAATAATTTCACTTTTTTCTTTTTTTTTTAATGCAAAATAATGTGAGTGTGTTTTTTAAAACTTTTTTCAAAAGTGGCCAAAAAATTGGTACCCAACTTCATGCACCCACCCGGCTATAAATGGTCTATATCTTGATGTCCTCATTTGATGAAGTTTCCTCAAAGATCATTGAAGTACCACTAATATCATTAAATTATTTGGTAAAGGAATTCTATCTAATGCTTTGACCATAGATAATAAAGAATGGGATAGGCTTTTTATTACCTTCATAAAGAACCAATCAATTTCCTTGATAATTCATGTTTTTTAATATATTTTCTGTGATAGGATACTTGGTCTCAAAACAAGATTCTATAACATGGGAGCTACATTGAGTAATATTAGAACTTATTACTTTTCTACATGTGAATTTTTTACTTGATAATGATAGTTGATCCTATTCGATGAGATGATATTAATTTTTTTACATAAATTTGCATCATGATCATCTAAATGTTTAATAATATCCATTGTGACTTTATTTGTCTCTTTCTTGATATGATTAAGGTCCTAATGATAACTCAAATTATTATAGATTTATGTGATATGATCATAGTAATTTATTTACTGTGTATTCTTTATTAGGGATCAAATGCATCATTATAGAAGGTAGATGTTGTTGGACGATGGATATGATTAATTAGGATCTCTTGATTATGAATACCATAAAGTTAGATAAGGTGGTCTAATTGGATCTCTTGATCATAGCTAGGATCATGAGCATAAATGAGAATAGATTGGATAGATTTCTTTTAACTAATCTAAACTTGGTTTTGACTTATTTCTTGACATAGGGGTAAAATCATAAAATTGTGACATAATTTTTGGAAACTCAATAATTCCAAGTGAAACTATTTTATCTTAAACAATTTTGAGTGAAATACATTTCCCAAAACTACACTGCCTTGTGTTAGATATTAGGATCTTTGGATAGTAATAGTTATAAAAATATATCTAAAATAAATAAAATGAGAATCATAAAAGAATACATATTACATATTACACAATATATACATTGGGAAACCCCTTTCAAGTAAAAAATGTCATAAGGCATCATTTTATTAAAACAATTGCAATAATGGTTTGTTATAACATAGATCAAACCTAGGGAACACTTCTCCATACTTCCACAACCTCATGTGCATAGTGATACAATTCACTATCAATCTCCAAATTCTTCACCTCTCAAATTAGAGAAAGGGGGGAATAATACACTTAGGGGTATTAGTCACACAAATTCAAAATGACAATTCATAAATAATTAATAACCTAATAGTTATTAGACTAATATTATTTCACATGGGATATGCTTCATAAATCATATATTGTATGTAGTGTAGAAAAATCTATCCCTCTACATTTTCACACTTGTTTGGGCCCTTCCTACTAAAATTGGGCTTCTGTATGCCTTATTTAATGCATTTTTCCAAGGAAAATCCTAAAAAATTATCCAATAACCAATCATAATTCATGTAATTTTTGGTTATGTCTCCTAGATTTAGTGATCGAGGACTTATATGCTACCTTGGGCATATGGGTTCCACCTAATTCTTGAGGCTTGATCCTGAATATGGCATAGAACTTAACATTTCTTAAAATTTGTGTTCTAAGCCTAGGATACTCAAAATCATATTCCCCAATTGGTGTGTGAGTCTTGCTTATCTTGGACCTATTTTAAATTCAAATTCTTGGCAAGATTTTATTCTCCTAGATTTGATGTTAGCTTGTAGTGTTGTAATTTTTAGAAATTTAGCATAAACAAGTACAAATACAAGGTTATTTCACATATTTTCTCCTACCAATTTCAAGTTTACAAGGCATCTAGTAATGTCATCAAGAATTCCTATAGAAAATTTTATGAACAAGAGATTTTGCAAGAGCATTCAAGAGTTTATTATCAAGCATTTTGGAGCTATATTAAAGATTCAAGCATAATTCCAAATTCATCATGCATCATGTGTGCTTTTGAGCTAACATTTGTGATATAGGTTTTCATGATTCAAGTGAGCATTCAAGACAAGATTTGTAACATATAATCAAGAGTCAAGATCTACATTCATGATAGCCATTTCATAAAAAAATTTAGCCTTTATTAGAAGGGTTTGGTGAGTTGTAATTTTTCTTATTCTTCATTCATCATTCCTTAATTCTATTTATTTCATTTCAAGGTTTGATTATCAAAATAGGTTGTGACGAAGGAAAACCCCTATCCACTAACAAATCAAAAAAATTCTACTCTCCTCTTATGTGATTGCAAATATAGGTGTTTTAAGCTTGAAGATCCTTTGAAGACTAAGATGCAAGATTGAAGAAAGTTGTCAAGAAGTTGTAATCTTCACAAAACGTCACCTACATGCCATAATTCAAAATTTTGACTAAAAAATAAAACAATAGAGAAGCTATAGAAGATCACTAGAGGATACCAAATTTTTAACCAAACCCTAATACTAGGACTAAATCACTGCCTTTGGAATATGAGTCTCAGTATACCACTTTTTACTCATTTCATGTAGATCCTAGTTTACCAGTTGTAGATTCCAAATTCAACCCGAAAACCTAAACTGGTACTAGATCACCCATTCTTGCATATGAGTCCTATTTCTTAGAAAATGTCATAATTTCAGGATTACAATTGTTTTTTTAGGCATCTCTAGTATTCTAGGTACCACTCTATTCACTCACTTTGATATTTTGATTTTGAGGTTCATTTCCTAGGTTACATAGATAAATTTGCATACTATTTTCATTTGCTTCTTTCTAAGCCTTTACTTAGCAGTGAACCCCACTTTTTTATTCACACCACTTAGGATACCTTGTAGGAGATCTATTTTCTTAATTCAATCATTAGATTGAGATCTCTAGAGTTTCCTTGAATGAACTAAGAACAAAATAGGGTCCCCTAAGTTGTCCTCCTAAAATTTGGGCACACCCTATTTCCTTGTGTTCACTTTGGTGAACCTAGCCTTTGAAAACCTTATTTTTGATTTGGAGTGCATTAAAGTATTAGATTTATCTTACATTAACTTTTCATTAGGTTTTACATTAGTTAAATTATATTTTGGGCTTCTAAATATTGCATTAGTGAAAGTGCATATTGGTTGCATTTTTGCATCTTGCATCATTAAATTTCATTTGAAATCTATAATTGCACATATTCAAGATAACTTACAAACTAGAATATTAACATTCACTCAAAATTTGTTGAATTTAGTGTCAAAACCCTAATCTAGGACTCATTCACTCTAGGTGATTTAGTCCTGATACAAGGTGTTTTACTTAATTTTTGGGAATTTTATGTTGACTATTTTCTAGCATTTGAACCCTTTAAAAACTATAATTGGGACTCATATGCCCCTCTAGGTGATTTAGTCTCATATTAAGTCTTAGTCAACATTTTATAGCATTAAAAACCTTTTTTCTATGCTTTTTTTTTGTTGTTATCTAGATTTTTGTTTCAAATTAGTAATTTTTTGTATCATTCATTTCATTAGATATAACATAACTTGGTTTCATTTCAAGTGCATTGGTAAACATAAGAAGTGGAATTAAAGAATTTTTTTCTTCTTGTGTTCATTGCATTTATCTTGCATCCATTGATTGGCCTTTGCATGATCTTTACAACTTTGTGTCCTATTGCTAATACTCTAGTGACACGTAGTTCAAGATTCATGTCATCCTATAATAACACACTCATTGTGGATCTTGGGATCTTGTTTTATCTAGTTTTTTCACTCATAGTGTTGACACTAGTTCACTAGGTATGGACCATACCCTTAACAACTCTTTACCTTCAAGTAGTATAACAAGTATCAAAACAATGGTTTCTAGTATTCCTCAAGAAAACATAATCCAAATCCATGAAGATTTAGAAAATCTACAACATCAAGTGAGCACTAAAAACATTTCCAACACTGCTATGCCTACCATAGATAACATACACTGCATGATTGGAAGTGAAGAAGGAATTAAACTTGCACGTAACTTAGTTGAGATTTTTTGCAGACCTCTCACCTCAACCACTAATTGTGCTCAAACTTCAAACAATGTCCAAAGTATAGAAGGAATCCAAATTCCTCCTCCTACAACCACTATGTCTATTCCCACTTATACCAACCCTCTAGTTACAACAACAATTCAACCTACTAGTGATGTCTTTTCTACCATGGATATTTCCACTAGAAATCCTAGTAACTTTGTGGTATCTCACATCATATTTCCTACCACTTTACCTCCCATAAGTATTCCATTCACTTCCCCCTCGAATGAATGTACACCTCCACCATATTCACCTCTATATCAAAATACAAACAATGACACCATACTTAACCAAATCTTGCAAAAAAATTCATATCTTCAAAAGAAAATTTCCACCATAAAAATAAAATAAAAATGGTCAACCATCATACTATGTCAAAATCAATCCCTTATCCTTGGAGATATTGAGAACGCTGATATCACAAGGTATAAAGATTCCTTCGTTTGAGAAATATAGAGGAAAATGAGACCCTTTTAACTAGGTTTCCACTTATATCACCTTATGTAGTGATTTCATCCTCCAAGACAAACTGTTGGTTGAGCTTTTCCCTCGGTCCTTGAAAGATACCACTTTAGAATAGTTTTCCTCATTACTGAATAACTCAACTCGTTCATTCAATAAAACTGTTGAGGACCTTATCAACAATTTCTATGTGCACATGATTATGTAGGAGCAACATCCAAAGATAGTTTGAGATAAATGTGAAGGAATTGAAAATTCCTCAACTGAATAGCCATGTGCATAATTATCAAATTCCTCTCAATAATCGTGAAAACTAAAAGAAGATGAATCAATCATATGGAATGGGAAAAGACATAGCAAAAGAAAATGAAACATCACAAATATTATTTAATATAGTGTGAATAGAAATTGAAGGGGGTGACTAAAGGGAGATAGAGGGGGATACCACTGAAGTGATAAAACTCACAAAACCCTCATATTTGCACTAAGAAGAAATGAAGTACTGCAAAAATGTGAGGATAGTGGTGGTTTGAAGGCACTTGGAAGATATTTTCATTGAATTGATGAATGGACATATAGAAGCTAATGGATGTAGCTAATAGGAGTGAAAGAGGCTACGAGTCATGAGAAATAATCCAACCCATCTTGTTAAGGGGTTGTGTAAAGAATATACCAGCAGTGTGGAAACAAAGGTCAGCATAGAAAGAACCATGGACTGTGTAGAAGTTGTGACAGAAGCAACAAAATATTGAAACTCAGACAATAGTGACCACATGTAAACTAGCATAGAGGACATGAGGAATTGGTATGGTCCTAATTTGATACACAAAAAATTATGCATCTTAGTCTTGTAATTTCTATGTTTTGAGAGATACCATGAGTGGGACCAAAGGATTTTGTATTGGAGAAAGATTATTTGAATTCAGATTCAATATAGTTAAGCTTAGAGAGTAAGAAAGATGATGCCTAGAGGGATAAAGGATGTGGTGTAGAAAATAAAACGTAGAGACACCCACCATGGCATATGGGTGATGAAAATGAGGTTGAGTTGGATTCAACAAAATGAGATATGGTTAGTGTAATGTTGCAGATGGAAGTTGAGATGGTGTGGGATTATGAGTGAATGAACGACTGCAGCAACAAAGGATGTGGACAAAGTATGGGGAGATGAAGAGATAGTGATGTGTTAGAAACACCCTGAGAGAGACTAAAGGTCAAGCTGGGATGGAAGGAGAGGCTACATAAATGAGAGGATAATCTTCAAATCTACTAAGTTTCAAATGACTTGAAAGGAAGTGGAGTTGCAATTTAATAGTGGAGGTAATGAAATAAATGTGGGTAGTTTGAAATGATGCAATGAGACAACACAAGAAGGTGATAATGGGCTAGTGATGGTGGCGGGGGAAGAAATATGAAGAAAATTTCAAGTTTCTTGGAATTGTACTGTATCTTTTGTGGAATCTTATTGAAATAGTGGTATTTGATTTTATTTTCAAATTGGGGGCAAATATTGTCATAGTGTAACTAATTTTAAAATTGACACAAGTTATAGTCATTTTTTGTGTAGATTTTCAATGGAGCTTTCTATAATTTGAACATTTGTGGGTTTTATTTGAGAGTTGTGAGTTTTCTCTTCATTAGGGTATGTGTAGGATCATGATGGGCCAAAAAGTGGTGATATGATGGGTATTTGTAGGGTATGTGGCTGATGACTTTCTTTTTACCCAAAATTGATAAAATGAAAAGGGTTTTTAAAGGATATTCTCAACTTTCCACCAATATAAATTATTCTTTACTTTGAATTTAATAAATTATTATTATTCATTTTCTATTTGAATTACGTCTAAAGTCCTGATTGATAGGCTGATTGAAAAACATCTATAGCTTTCAAACAATAACACATTTTTTGAATCAAAACTATGAATCACATTCTATGCTTCACATACTATAGGATTAAAAAATGAAAAATTGAATTTCATGAAGTTTTGACCAAGTTAAGGTGGTCAAACATACAATTTTTTTATATTTTTTAAAAGTTGTAATAAAAAATTCATAATTAATTATTTACTTGGAAAAAAATTACAAAAAAATATGCATCACATATGGACATGAGTTATCTACTTATGTATAAAATTTTAATAAAAAAATATTATCATTTTACTGTGGATAGGGTGGTCAGACAGACACCTACTTCTTACTTTTCCCTAAAATTTAAGTACATTGAAATTTCAAATTTTCACCAAATAGATTTTTTTTCTTTAAAATAAAACTAGTAGTTTAGAAACTACATTCAATTTGCTACATATTCTATTCTTACATTTTTTTTAATAATATAGATAACTTATTCAAATTTTTACATCAACTTTCCTAACTCTAATTTTTCTGAATTTTTTGCCACTTAAGGGTCTATTTTTTCCATGATGATCTTACACATACCCATCAATTCATATCAGAGCTAGAAGACCCTGAGAGTGTTAGGTATGCACCAAGACAAGATAGTTGTGAGAGAAAGTTTGTTGCAAGTGTGAAAGAGAGTTTGTAACTATTATCCTCGAACAGAGATAAGGGTGGGTAGAAGGTGTTCAAATATTTTCCACTGAGGGGAAGTGGGTAGAAGAGATCATGAGGGTGCATCTTTTAGGATCTTTTTTAGGTAGAGGGTAGTTTGAAGAAAGTGTTTTGTGAAGGTAGATTACAATAGATTAAATTGAATCTATATTAGAATCGAGGTTCTATTGAAACATAGAACTATTCCAAAGAAGACAATATGCAAAGACATAAAGACATCCGTAAAAGGATTTCAAACATTGCTTTTTTGTTTCTATCTTCGACTCATGCGAAGCTTGAATATTTTCTTCCCTAGGAGTATGATGCAGGAGCATCATCTAAAAATGATTTGACATAAATGTGAAGGCAGGACAAATTCCTCAACCGGATAGCCATGTGCATAATTATCAAATTCCTCTCGATGATCATGAAAACTAAGAGAAGAGGAATCAATCATATGGAATGGGAAAAGACATAGCTAATGAAAATGAAACATCACAATTATTATTTAATATAGTGTGAATAGAAATCGAAGGGGGTGGCTGAAAGGACATACATGAGGAAAGAAGTGAAGTGATAAAAATTGTAGACCATTCATATCTGCACTAGGAAGAAATGAAATGCTGCAAAAATGTGATAATAGTGGTGGTTTGAAGGCAATTAGAAGATATTTTCATGGAATGGATGAATGGACATATGGAAGCTAATGGACGCGGTTGATAGGAGTGAAAGAGGCCATGGGTCATGAGAAGGAAGTCAGTGTGTCTTGTTAAGGGGAAGTGTAAAGGATAGATTGGGAGTGTGGAAAGAAAGGCTGACATAGAAATACCAATGGATTATGCAGAATTTGTGTGACAAAAGCACCAAAATATTGAAATTTAGACAATAGTGACCACATGTAAACTAGCACAGAGCACGTGAGGAATTGGTATGGTTCTAAGTTGATGTCCAAAAATTTATGCATCTTAGTCTTGTAATTTCTATGTCTTGAGAGATACCATGAGTGAGAGCAAAGGCTTTTGTATTTTAGAAAGATTATTTGAAGCTTGGAGAGTAACAGAAAGATGATTCCTAGAAGGATAGAGGATTTGGCCGAGAAAAGAAAACATAGAGACACCCATCATGCCACATGGGTGATGAAAAGGAGGTTGAGTTAGATTCAAAACCGTGGGAGATGGTCAGTGTAATGTTGCAAATGGAAGTTGAGATGGTGTGAGATTATGAGTGAATGAATAGGCACAACAAGGGAGGACGTGGACAAAGTATAGGGAGATGAAGAGATAGTGATTTGTTAGATATAGCTTGAGAGAGACTAAAGGTTATGTCGAGTTCGAAGGAGAGGCCACATAGATGAGAGTAGAATCTTCAAATCTATGAAGCTTCAAATGACTTGAAAGGAAGTGGAGTTACAAGTTAGTAGTGGAGGTAATGAAATGAATGTGTGCAATTTTAAATGATGCAATGAGTTAGCACAAGAAGGTGATAATGGGTCAATGATGGTGGCAGGGAAAGAAATATGAAGAAATATTTGAGTTTCTTGGAATGTAATGTATCTTTCATGGAATCTTAATGAAATAGCGGTATTTTATTTTGTTTTCAAATTGAGGTGAAATATTCTAATAGTGAAATTGATTTTAAAATCAACATAAAATATTGTCACTTTTTGCATAAATTGTTTGGAGTTTTCTATAATTTGAACTTTTGTGGGTTTGATTTGAGAGTTGTGAGTTTTCTCTACATCACATGACTCCTAAGATGACACTAGCTGATTTTATGTGATGTAAGAAAAAGGATAATGAAAAGGTTACGAACATTATTGCATGCTATCAAATACTTTATTCCCAAATCAATGTAATGTTTCCCGATTCTCACCTTCAATGACTGTTCATTGAAAAATTACATACTAAGATACAAGATAAGCTCAAAATTATGAAGTTTCCTTCCTTTGTACACTTGTGTACCACCCTTCGTGATTATCAAAACTTTGTTAGTAGTTGTGAAACAAAACTCACCACTAGTCATCTTTAAAATTCTAAATCCACATACCAAAACAATTATCAAGCTTTTAGGAAAGAAAATAAAGGATTTCTATAACGAAATCCCCCTCAACCAACTCAACATATTGATACCCAAGTTGTTACTATAAAGAAGACAATTCCTTTTAAATTTGAGGATCCAAATAGACAATTTACTCCCTTACCTGATACCCTCCATAACACAATGTTACAACTTCTAGAATAGAAAATGATCTTCTTACCTCCTGTTAAAACTTCTGATCCTAATAATCCCTTACCTCCAAAATTTAGATCAAATTCCTATTACCATTATCACTATCAAAATGGAGATGATATAGAACACGGTAACTACCTTAGACATCTTGTGCAAGAACTCACTAATTCTAGTTGACTTCAAATTGGAGGTGTTAATAATCAAGAAAATAAGTTCATTGCCCCTCTCATCAAAAACTTGCAAATATTTATCAACCCTATGCCAAATCATAATATTTCATTTGTCAAAGCTAGTGAAACTAAGAATAATGATGTGATGAATGTTGACATAGAAGATGAAAACATGGATACTAATAAACAAGGTCCTATGGATACTAATGAAAAAAATCCTATGGATGTTATAGTTTCTTTGATCGAAACACAACCTCGTAAGGGCCAAACTAAAATTCCACTTGAAATTGATTTCTCCTCACAAGATATAATCCATAAGGTTCTCAATGTTCCTCTCTACATAGCTAGTTCAATCATTGACAATCCCACTAATGGGATATTAAAATTGATCCCATTTGTGGAGGGAATGTGATCACTGAAGAATTCTTACTTGTGGATGAACTCTATCAAGAAACATATGATAAACTAAAGGCATGGATAAAAAAACATAATAGTTTTTCTTTCCCTGTGATGGGATCAATTATCTTTCCTCTAAAAATTAGAATGAAACAATTAGATGTCTCATTCTCCATCATCTCGATATCAAATCAATTACATGTGAACTTGGTTATCCATGGCTACACTCCATGGAAGTTGTCCTATCAGTTGTGCATAAATGCTTAAAGTTTCACATTGACAGTGAGATATTTACTTTGCATCATAATGGTTGTAATCCTATGTCTTCCCATGGGAATTTTTCATTGAATTTCTTTTGGACCGAGCCTATGGAACCTATTAAACCATGCGACTTATTTTTCAAATCCTCTCAAAAGTTTAAATAGAAATGAATACTAGAATTGTCCCTTTCAAACATGTTGAGCAACCCATGATTGAGTCTCGTATCATTGATGAAACTATAATTGAACCAAAATACCTTTCAACTAACCAACACCAACCCAAGATAGACCCTTTTCCTATCTCCTAAAAATGACCAAGAGATAACCAAAATAATCCCATCACATCGGATAGGATAAAAAAAGTTTACAAAGATAAAGAGAAAGAGGTTGAAGAACCTCCCATGGTTCCTTATGTTCCTCTGCTAAAGGAAGAAAAGAAACCTATGGTTCAAAAACCCTATTCCTACACAAACACAACTTTAAAATAGTACTAAAAGAAACATAAATGCTAGAGAGTGTAGGTTTAGACATCATGCTATTGCTCATATGTTACAAAATTAAGGAGACAGGAACAACATAAAAATCCAAATCCAAATGTACCTAAAGTAATGTGTGATGACTCTATACTTCACCGTAATGTTAAGAAGCACCTTCTATAGACATTGTCATTCAACCTCCCATTGTTATTAACTTGGATGATAATGATAAGATTACTAAAATTGATGAATAAGTACATAATGATTTGAATAATTTATTTTCCTCTTCTATAAGCTTAACTAAAACCTCCCCTAAGAAGAGTTTTGAACTTGGTGATGATCCTAGTACTACACTCGCTATTGTCCCTTTGGCTGGTTGGCCACCTTTTGTATGGGATGACCAAGATTGGGATGTGGATGACCTACTAATAGGTTGACTCAAATGTTCCTTACTAGTCTTGTCTTTGTATTTCATGTTGTGTTTAATTTCATGTGTGTAATATGATCTCCCCCATACCATTTTGTTTGTTGTAGCTCTCTCTTTGTGGCAATCCTCTATTTGTACCTACATTCTTCTCTATGTTGTAAATATTTATCTTTTTATTCATCTTGTGTTTTCCTTTTGGGGATGACACTAGGCATCGAGACATTTAGGTCTCTTCCATGTTGACTTGAAATTTTTTATTTTTTTTACTCTCTTTGTGTCATTCTTCGTGTTCCATGAGTATTTGGGGAATGATGATAGTTCTAAGCCCTCTAATAACATTGTATTAAAGACATACTAAGCCCAAATCTGTGGATCCCATATGTGATTTTTTGGATTTTATTTTGGGGGAAACCCATTTTCATGGTGTAGCTTATTGGGAACATATGCATGTCATAAGGCTCTCCAAATAAGCTCTCATGTCCTTTTAGCACTTATTATTTGCTACTTTAAAGTAATTGCTCACAACATGGTGTTTAGTGATTTCTTTAAGGTGGGGGTATACATTGTCATTCTTCTTTTACAACACATGTTTTATTGTGAAGTCTTCTTACATCATATGATGCATCTTTCACTCTATGGTGACATTCGGTGTGATGTCCTTCAAGAGTGTGATCTCTATTAGGATATTGTATTCCCCTTAGTCGCTTGATGTGACACACTGCATCCCCTAAGTTGTGAATCTCCTATTCTTCAATTGGTCCTCTCTTGGAGACATTAGGCATGATGTTCCCTAGGTCAAGACCTTACATGAACTAAACAAAAATCGTTTGAACATACCTTACACTATATTTTACATTTACAATAACTATTATATGGCCAACTTGCATTACACACTTTGATTTTCTATGGAGACATCTTGTTCATTCATGGGTGTAGCATGCAAATTTATATACATACATACATATATACATACATACATACATATATATATACATACATACATACATATACATGCAAATTTATATATATACATACATATATATATACATACATACATATATATATACATACATACATATATACATACATACATATATATATATATATACATACATACATACATATACATGCAAATTTATATATATACATACATATAGCATGCAAATTTATATACATACATACATATATACATACATACATACATATACATGCAAATTTATATATATACATACATATATATATATACATACATACATATATATAGAGAGAGAGAGATATATATATATTGTTTGTTTGAAGGAGATTATGAGTTCCATATGCTATCATTGAATTAAATAAAGAACCTTTTTATTTCACTTTGAGCATCCATTTATTTGAACTAAAAGGGGTTTTTACTTAATTTCACATAATGAAACTCTTATCCTTTTTAATCATAGTTAAAATACGTACTTTCATTTTCTTCCAAATTCTCAAAACACAAAATTTAGGTAGACAATTTAATCTACAAGCCATTTAGTTTTAGTCACTGATAAAATTCAATTCATGTACAATTACATTCTTCTATATATGCAAAATAGTTCAAATGCAAGTCACCATGTCATTTGTGGTGTGTGCACCCAAATTCCATCCGGCTTACCATTCGATCTGGCTAAACAATCCTACTTCAACTGTTTTCTCATCCTTCAACCTGTCACCCTGCAACTGCACACACTTGCACTTGCAAAATTCATCAATAACGTTCAATTCTAGTCAACATATATGATAATTTCAAAAGATCACATAGTCAACATCAGTCAAGTTCTTTCAATCTATTTTGAGAATTTCAAAATTTTCATTTAATTTATATTGAATTTCTTCAATAATTCAATTTACCATATTATAATAAATATGCAATAAAATTGGGTTATGACAATAATTGAAATAGATTTTTACTTATCTTGAAAGAAAATTAAATTCTAAGATAAAATTGAATTATCCTAAGACTTTGAATGCTAGGTATTGACTTGCAAGGTAACTCACTAGTTCCAGGTTGTTACTATTCGAACAAAGGGAATTATGTATCGGAGACTACAAAATAGGGTTAGATTTATAAAAAATAGTAACTTCATTCACGTATTTCACCCTAAATAATTTTTTTCTAATCTATGATTAAATTTAAGCATTCTAAAACACTTTATGTCATCTGATTTGCAATATTTTGATGATTTGTATCTTTAAATTTTGATTTTAGATTTTGAAAAAAATGATAAAAGAGGGAGAGAGAAAGATAAGTTAGAAATCCTAAATTTCTTAGCAATCTTGCACAAATATACTCCAAAATTCTAAAAGATATCATTACTAGTTTATGCTTCACCAAACCTTGTCACAATTACACATAAATGAGGCAAATCTTCAAAGGAAACTTATCATAGAAATAAATTGATCAAATACACCAAAAATGTTGGTACAATAAGTTGATATTTTAGAGAAAATGATAAGTGTGTAGTCACATATAATTTACAATTAGGGAATGACCTATAATTAACATCAAATTTACAATCTTGCAAACATATAAAAATATTTTCACTTATCTAAGTGAAAGAAAACCTTGAAGTGAGCAGAAATTGATAATTCTTCAATAATTGCTTGACAATTATCATCAATTTCTAGTCTCTCAAAATGAATAACTATGGGCCCTCTATTGACAAAAATTTCCAATATTTAGTTACAAAATAGTTATAGAATCAGTGATTCAAATTACATCTCAAAAAAGGATCTGTTACAATTCAAAGGGTAGTGGTATATTCCTTTGGAATCATCATCTTTATAGTTGGCACTTGGGAATATTCTCAAAGAATCAACATCTTTGTATTTGAGGTTAAACATATTCCTTTATAGAGTCACACCTTTATAAAATCATTACTTCTCCATAATTCAAAGTCATCTATGAGGGTGTGGTCATGCATTGGAATTCTTCTTTCATTTCCTTTACTCTTTGGCTCATTTACCCTAAAAGAATAAGGAAAATCTATAATTACTAGATGAAAGGGCTAGGGTTTTACTATCATTCTTGGAATAAGGCTTTTTTAATTAGGTTAGGATTTGCATTTGATTCCTAAAAATATCATGAAGTAAAAAATTAAAACTCATTAAAATATTAGCATTTGAACAATGAGAATTCAATCCTTAATTTCCATAAGAATGAGTAAAAATTCTAAAGTCATCAAGGGTTACACAAATACACTCCTAAATTTTTAGATTGGTTGATCAAACCTTTCAATTTTATTGGGAAACCATGTTGTATGAATATTTTTCTTCTGGATGTGTAGCTAAGTATTTTTTGCAAGTATTCCTTCACTAAATCAATCCTCTAATAATTCTCATTTCAATCACCTTGAAATATTCCTCATACTCCTAAAAATCATTTTTCGATGAAATTTTATGCCAATTAATCTTTTAATTTCATAAAATTTGTAAACAACTTGAATTATTTCATTTTCATAGATGTTAAGTGGGAAATTATTGTAGTGGAAGGATGGTAATCACATAGGAATTTGAATTGGTATCAAACATTGGTCTTTCAATATTTAGTTTAGTTGGTTTATATGTGTGGTGACTTTCTACAAGACCTTGAAACTTTATATTTGAGATACATACAGAGGAAATTTTAAAGCCCAATAGTCATTTATTTTATGCCCGGGGTGGGGCTTATATGGATGCCTATTTTTTATAAATTCTACGCATTTACTATTGGAATATGAAGTCAATTTTATTGTTATTCTAGCAGTGACAGATAGTCGACATGGACAACTAGCATCCATGGTATGTGCCCCGTGCTATCTAAGGCCTACTATTCAACCGAAGGTTGAAGTGACAGGGGGTCCAAGGGGGGTTTTCATAGCTCCCTTACATGCTGAAGGCGTTTTCGGTGAAGTTGAATTTTTTTTGGCCATTTTTGACTCTATTTTTGGTCATTTTACCAAATGTTCAACATGTAGTTGTATGAGTCATACTTACTATTTTTGGATAGTTGTGTTCGACTAGGACTCTACAACTCAGATTTATTATACACTATTGAAGTCACATTTTTTGTAACTTTTCAGAAGATTGTTGTAATTGTGAATTTCCTAAGAAATAAAATACAAAAGATCTTTTCCCATGGCTTTTTCCTAGTTTAATTTATCAGGTTTTCCACGTAAATACAATGTTAATATGGTGCTTATTATTTTTTCTCTATTTTCTGCACTATAAATTTTCTTATAGTTGGTACCAAAGCAAGGTTGTGTGTTTTTTGAGAAGTTAACAATGACAAGAAGCACAGTTACTAGATTTGAGGTGCAAAAGTTTGATGGTTCTAATTTTTCTCTACATAAGCTTAAGATTCAAGCTTTGTTGGTGAAGGATGGATGTGCCCTAGCTCTCAAAGGGTAGCATCAAAACCTATAGCCATGAGTGATGCAAATTGGAATGAGAAGGATAGCATGGCTAGAGCAACAATCCAATTATCTCTAGAAGATTTAGTTTTATTTAATGTTGCAGGGGAGAAAAATGTGCATGAATTGTGGACTAAGCTTGAAAAGTTGTATCAGATGAAGTCATTGGAAAATAAAATTATATTATGGAGGTAGCTGTATAATTTGAGAACGCATGACAATTCATCTATCACAAATCATCTGAACGATTTCAATACATTGACAAGCAAGTTGGCTTCAGTGGGTGTGAAAATTGAAGAGGAGAATAAGGCAACAATTTTATTGTGCTCATTGGATAAAACTTGGGATCAACTAGTTATGGATCTTAGTAACTTAGCTCTGAGTGAGAAATTGGTCTTTGAAGATGTTGTGGTTGCTATAATTTCTAAAGATTCTAGGTGGAAGAGATCTCATGGATCTTCTTCTAATGAAGCCCTAGTTGCAATAGGCAGAACTTAGGAAAGATGAAATATTGAGCATGGAAAAACCAGGTCCAAATCCAAGGGGTGGAAAAGAGTAAACTGTTGGAATTGTGGAAAAAATGGACATGTCAAAAAGGATTGTAGACTACCAAAAGCAAGAAAAGAAAATTCTACTTCATAGGCATCTAAGGCCAACACAACAGAAGTTCAAACACAATTAGAAGATGGAGAAGTATTAACATCTAACCTGAGAGGTTCTTTACTTCATGTTTGGATTCTTGATTCTAGTGCCTCCTTTCACATGACTCCACACAGAGACTAGTTTTCTTCTTATCGGTCATGTGATGGAGGTGTGGTTTAAGTGGGAAATGAAAAACCCTGTGAAGCTATTGGTGAAGGTGACATAAGAATCAAGATGTTTGATGGAACAATAAGGACTATTCAACATTTCAGACATATACCAGGATTAAAGAAAAATCGGCTGTCTCTAAGAGTTTTTGATGAACAAGGTTATTGATTCAGTGGCAAAAATAATTGTATCAAGGTAACAAAGGGTGTGTTGGTTGTGATAAAGGGATAAAAGGTTGGAAATCTCTATAGGATGGTTGGGAAAACTAGCAGTGGAGAAGCTACAGTGACATCTAATGAAGAAATAGACTCAATATCAACCTGGCATCAACAACTAGGCCATATGAGTGAACGTGGTCTCAAGGTACTACTACATAGAAATCTTCTCCCAGGTGCCAAATGTAAAGATTTAAATTTTTGTGAAAATTGTTTGTTTTGAAGAAAAAATAGACTAAGTTTTTCTAGAAGTACTACTAGAAAACATGTGTTAGAATTAATTCATTCAGATACTTGGGAAGCTCTTGTTACATCTATTGGGGATTCATCATATTTTGTTTTCTTTTATAGATGCTTATTCTAATAAGGTGTAGATTTATCTTCTCAAGAAGAAGTCTAAAGTTTTTTCTTATTTTAAGAAGTTTAAAGCTCTGGTAGAGAATCAAAAGGGTAAGACTGTAAAATTTTTGAGAATAGATAATGGAGGAGAATTTTGTTTAGGAGATTTAACCAGTTTTGTAGTGAGTCTAGTATTTCAAGGCAATTGACAGTTGCTAGGATACCATAAAAAAATGGTGTTGTTGAATGCATGAACCATATAGTTATAGAGTGAGCTAGATGTATGTTGAGCACTGTTGGTTTAGAGAAAAAATTTTGGGCAAAGAAAATTTCTATAGCCTGTTTCTTGATCAATAGAGTACCCACTACAACTCTTGATAATAAAATCCTTGAAGAAGTATGGACAGGTAAACTTGTTGATTATTCTTTTCTTTGTGTATTTGGTTCAGATGCTTATGCTCATATTCCTAAAGAGAATAGGAATAGGTTGGATGTGAAGTAAATAAAGTGTATTTTTCATGGCTATGTAGAAGGTACAAAGGGGTATAGGTTGTGGGATACTACTGCCCACAAGGTTATAGTTAGCCAAGATGTTTATTTTCATGAAAATTCAATGCAAAGAGGTAAAGAACAACACCGTACAAAAGTTATTCCAGTTGAGGTGAAAAGTTATGATGATAATTTGTAGGTACCAGATGAAAATCAACAAGGTGAACAAAAACAAAATATTCCACAGGGTGATATATTACCCCTTGTAAGGAGGTCCACTAGAGTATCCAAAGCACCTGAAAGGTACTCTCCTACTTGTAGTTCTGCTTATACATTACTAACTGATATTGGTGAACCCAATTCATATCAGGAAGCTTGTGAGTCTTAATGTGCAACTAGTAAGTGGAGAGTTTCCATGGAAGAGAAGATGGAAGCTCTTCATAAGAACAAGACTGTCAGTTTACCATTTCCTAAGGGGTAAAAATCTATTGGGAACAAGTGGGTCTTCAAATTGAAAAGGGACATAAATGATAATTTGGAGAGGTATAAAGCTTGGTCGGTGGCTAAGGGATATGCACAAAATTTTGGTATTGACTTTGATGAATTTTTTCACTTGTTGTATGGTTAAGTATTATTAGAGTTGTTTTAGCTCTAGTTACTAGTTTTGATTTGGAGTTAGAACAATTAGATGTTAAAATAGCCTTCTTGCATGGTGATCTCTTAGAGGAGATTTATATGTAGCAACCAAAAGGTTTTAAGGAAAGAGACAAGGAGAATCTTGTTTGTAGGCTAAGAAAATCATTGTATGGTTTAAAATAGGTTCCAAAGTGTTGGTACAAGTAGTTTGATTCCTTCATGATGAGTTTGGGTTTTAGCAGATGTGAGGCTAATCATTGTGCCTATTTTCATATATATGGTGATAACAATTTTATTTTTTTTATTTTTTTGTTGATGATATGTTGGTAACAGGGCCCAACATGAATAAAATCATCTATTTGAAAGCTCAACTTTCTAGGGAGTTTGAGATGGACTTAGGAAGGGAAAATTAGATTCTTGGTATGAGGATACACAAAGACAAACATAATAGGAAAACATGGTTGTCATAGAAAAATTATGTGGAGAATTTTTTGTAGCACTTCAATATGAAAAATGTACAACCAGTTAGTACTCCATTTCCTATTCATATTAAATTATATTCAGAACAGTGCCCTACCATAGAAGTGGAGAAGACACAACTATCTTGCATACCGTACTCATCAAGAGTTGGTAGTCTTATGTTTTCCATGGTGTGCACTAGACCAGACATTGTACAAGTAGTGGGAGTAGTCAGTCGTTACATGGAAAGTCCAAGTCCTGAGAATTGGATGATTGTGAAGTGGATTCTCAGGTATTTGAGAGGCATTTCTGATGTTGTTATATGTTATAGAGGGATTATTCTTTAGGTTAATGGGTATGTGGATGCAGATCTTGGTGGAGACAGAGATAAGAGAAATTCCACTATAGGTTACATTTTCTCCTTAGTTGGAGGTGTTGTTAGCTGGGTATCAAAGTTACAGACAACATAGTCATTGTCTACTACTGAAGCTAAATATATGGCAGCAACATAGGCTAGCAAGGAGGAAATTTGGCTTCACAAAATTTTGGGTGAGTTGCAGGTAAAGAAAGATAATATGGTGTTGCATTATGACAGCCAAAGTACTTTACACTAAGCATAGAATTCATCATATCATGCCAAAACAAAGCATATTGATATTCAATATCACTTTGTACATGAAGTAGTGGAAGAAGGACAAATATCTTTGGCCAAGATACACACTAATGTAAAGCCAACAGATATTAGGACGAAGCCCATTGGTAGAGAGAAGTTCATCTGGTGTAGAAATTCTCTAGGCTTGTACATTACTTGATGATAGGAAGCATTGGCATTGGTCTTTTAGTATGAGGATTTATTCACAAGAGAGGAATTTGACTTCAAGTGGAAGATTGTTGGAATATGAAGTCAATTTTATTGTTATTCCAGCAATGACGAATAGTTGAGATAGAGAACTAACATTCATGGTATGCATCTGGCGCAGCCAAAGGCCTACTAATCGAAGGTTGAAGTGACAAGGCATCCCAGGGGACTTTCATAGCCCCGCTACATGGTGAAGATGAAAAATTTTTGGCAGCTTTTAACACTCTATTTTGGGCCATTTTTCCAAATGTTCAACATGTAGTTGTATGAGTCATATTTATTATTATTTTTGGATAGTTGTGTTCAACTAGGAATCTACAACTCAAATTTCTTATACTCTGTTGAAGTCACGTTATTTGTAACTTTTTAGAAAATTGTTGTAATTGCAAATTTCTTGAGAAATAAAATACAAAAGATCTTTTCCCATGGTTTTGTCCTAGTATAATTTACCAGGTTTTCCACATAAATACTGTGTTAATATTGTTCTTATTGTTTTTCTCTATTTTTTGCACTATAAATTTTCTTACATTTACCTACTGCTAGCATATGAGAAACCATTAGTGAACTTATTGTATTAACTCTCTTAGGGCTGAGTTCATATGGTTCACCCTGATAGTGACAAAAAAAATGAATGCTATTATCATCACAACATGAGAAGGTGATTGATTAGGTGTATACTACAAATGTTGTCATTGTTATATATGTTGATGGACCATTATTTTATAAAAGTGAACCTTTCAGTGTGAATTAGAATTTGGTGTTTTAGTTAAGTCTAGTTTAGTTGGGTACATATAGCCCACAAATATAACATAATACCACACTAATGTTATCATTGCACAATTTGTAGACAATTAAATATGAACTGAACATTTTGAGGTGCACTAACAGGGTGAAGTTCACTAGGGCTCCATATTTTTGCAATAACTTAGAAATCAGGTTTATAGATGAGAATCCTTTTGCAAAAAAAAGGTAAGTGAACCCAAAACTATTTGATAAGTGTAGTTCAATAATAGGTTAGATTTCCTTAAAGTTTCAAAAAAAATAGTTGAATACTTAGGTGTTGGTAGTTTTAAGTGAATAACCATTTAACAATTCTATAATTTAGTGAAGTTCACCAACACGTAAGATCTATGTAAAAGTGAAGGTTTGTTAGAATGTTTAAGTGAACCTATTATGTGGGAATAAGCCACAAAATCGGTTTTGGGCCAAATGACCATGCAAAACCTACAAGAAAATAACTCAATCATTTTGAGGAATTTTGGAAAAGTTCAAAAGGAAATTTATTCTTAATTTTCATTTTCTTTCCATCTATGATGGATATTTAGCCATATGAAGAACCAAATTTTGGGAAATTTCAAGGATTTTGGAAATTGGCATAAACTATAGGGCAAAGAAAAATAAAGGAAAAACAAAAGGGGTCCCTATTTTTTGAAATAAAAATTGACCATCTTGTGAAGAAACACAACAAAAATATTAATTAAGGCATGAGGTTCAATATTAAGGGTGTTCCACATGTATAGTGAAGGGTAGACTATATACATGTAAAAGTTAGGCATTAAATTTTTTATCTTTTAAGAATATACATGCAAGAATCTTGCCCTAGATATGGGTTTAGTATTTCATAAATATAAATAACCTTTAATGATATTAGGAAATTAACTTCAAAATATGTATAAAAAATTTCATAAATCCCCCAAGAGAACAAAGTTGAAGAGAAGATGAATATGAGATTTTTGGAGATAACTAGTATTATGATCAATGGAGCTAGTATAAATTAGAAATTATAGAAAGAGCATAAATTTTTATTTGATTAATAGATAGCCTACTTCATATCTTTTATAAAAATTCTTAAGGAGGTTAAATTGATGGCTGAAAATCCTTTATTGCATAACATATCATTTTTTTAGTTGTGAGACATGCATATGCCTACGGAAAATAGATCCAAGTTGAATTCAAAGTAGAGAACTATATCTTAATTATCCATAGAGATAGAGTTAAGTGATTCAAGATGTTTAATCCTAAGATAATGAAGGAATGGTACAGTCAAAATGTGATCCTAAGTGAGATCAATCTTCTCTATAGACATTACAAACTATATCTTAGGAACAAACATTGATGCAACTTGAGATGAAAACTTATATTTCTCCACATTGCATGATATTGAATTATAAGTTTAGGATCACCTTGATGTTGATATTGAATCAAACTAATTTTTAAATGAACTAGAGGAAGAAGAAAAACCTTGTATTCCACACACGAGGTCCACTTGGGAAAGGAAGAAACCCAAAGGGTATTTCCCACCTTTTTCATTTTTTATTTATTGTTTGTCTACTAATAATCATGATCTAGAACTATAGTGGTAATAGAGCACAAATAGAAGAATTCTTGGATGAAGGCCATGAAAGAGGACACAGTAGTGGAACAACTTCCTAAACTAATCTTGAGAGTAGGATAATGCAAAGCTTTACAAATCTTTACAACAATTATAGAAACTTAAACATAAATAAACATAAATATCATGCATAACACAACACAGTGATTTACATGGGGAAAACCCTTTTGGGAGAAAAACTCAACACTCCAAAAGCTGCCCAATTTATATTATTCAAAAATCATGAAGATTACAATACACTTGTAGAGCAAGCCTCTCACAAGAGTATCACCAACCAAATATCCAAAGGCAACACGACCGCTATTAGACTCTAAAAATACATCACAATGTACACATTTGTAATACAACACCCTCATAAAATAGGGTTGCATTCTAGGGAAAGACAATCCAACAAAATATCAACCGTCAGATCTATGACCTAATGATGAACGATCCAGATTTAGAATAATAAAATATATATAAAAAATATCCTTTCAAGGACATTTCCCTTGAGCCCCTAAACCCCTCATAGGGGGGTACCCCTCTCCCCCCGTGCCCCTGTGCTTATTTATCTACATTACAACTTATGTAATTGCAAGGTTGAGACACATTTTTAGAACAAATATCCCACTTTTTAAACACCTTGCAAGAGAAACAAGAGGGTGTATAAACATCATCTCTTAATTGCTAGCAGCTAAAATGGCCCATAGAATTTGAACACCATACAAACTTTTTTGCACTCATAGACTTAGTTAAAGAATTGAAAAAATCATCAAAGTCTATACCTTAACCAGCTTCACCTTTCCATCTTTGACCATATCTCTAATAAAATGATAGTGCACATCAATGTGCTTGGTCTTGGCATGGAATGTCATGTTTTTAGCTAGACATATTTCACTTTGACTATCACAATAAATTGTCACTACACCTTTTTTGATTCCAATATCTAAACATAGTCTCTTAAGCCAAATGGCTTCTTTACAAGCATGAGTAGCTACCATATACTTAGTTTTAGCAGTGGACAAAGCAACCACGACCTATTGCTTACTCATCCAACTAATTGCACCACCAAATAAAGTAAACACATAAGCACCGGTGAATTGTTTGTTATCAACATAACTTGCCTAGTCTAAATCTACATAACCATGAAGATCAAGGAAAATATCATCATCAACCATATTACTATGATAACAAAAGGAATAACCTGAGGTACCACACAAATATTTGAAGACTCTTTTAACTACATCCCAATGAACTCTACCAAGATTAGACATATATCTGGAAAGAACTCCCACTACTTGGACAATTTCTGATCTAGTACAAATCATAGCATACACCAAACTTCCAAATATGGTTCGGTAAGGCACTCTGATCATGTATTCCATCTCTAACAGGAAAATTGGACAATCTAAAATAGCTGAAAAAGGAACACACAATGGTCTACAATCCCACATATCAAACCTCTATAAAATTGAATTGACATACTTACTTTAGAAAAGCCATAGCTTTTTTCACTCTATCTCTTTTAATTTCCATCCCAAGAATGTGTCTATCTACACCAAGCTCTTTCATTTCAAATTTAGTAGCAAATTGAAATTTTAGTTTTGAAATCATACCTCTCCCTTTACCAAGAAAAAAAGTATCATCAACATATAATGCAATATATGAGAAATGATTAGCATTAGTTTTATAATGAACACAATGTTTTGATTTAGAATTCTCAAATCCCAAATCAACACATATATATCAAGTTTTTGGTACCACATCCTATGACTCTGTTTTAGGCTATACAGAGATTTCTTCAATTTACAAACCATTTACTTTTACCTTTAACCACGTAGTGCTCTAGTTGGTTCATATAAATATCCTCCTCCAAGTCACCATGAAGGAAAGCAATTTTCACATCTATCTTCTCAACCTCTAAATCATAAGTAGCAACAATAGAAGTAAAAATCTAATGGATGTCATTTTTGTAATAGGAGAAAATATTTCACCATAATCAACACCCTCAAATTGAGAGTAACTTTTTGCAACCAACCTTTCTTTTTACTTCTCAATACCTCCATCTAAACCAATCTTTTTCTTGAACACCCATTTGCAACCAATAGGTTTTTATCCTTTAGGAAATGGTACAAGATCCCATGTATCATTCTTTTTCAAAGCTTCCATTTCTTCATCCATAGAAATCTTCTAGGATTCTGCATCACTCATACCTAATTCCTCTTCTACTAATCTAGGCTCATCCATGTTAGTATTCAAAGAAAAAATACATCTCCAATCATTAGGAGAATAACTTTTAGGTGGTTGTCTATGCCTTGTAGACCTACGAACAAGCTAAGTTGGAGGTTCTTCCTCCTCTTTTGAAGATTTAGAACTAGATGAGCTCTCCTCAACTTCTTGTCTATCCACGGGCCTCAATTCAACTTTCTTAGGTGTAGAAGGAAATTGAGTCAAATCTTCCTGCTTACTTTTTTTTGGATGTAATGTAATAGAAGAAGGCTTAGTTTCTCTAAAAGTAACACTTCTACTATATATTACCTTATGTGTAATAAGATCCCAAAGCTTCTATATTTGATGAAGATACATTTCATAGCCTTGTTCTCCAACTTGTTTTCTTCTCCTTTGACACATGTTTATATTCCTTGCAACTAAAAACTCTAAGATGTATTAATGAAGGTTTGTGACCTAACCATACCTCCATAGGCATCTTATGAAACAAAAGTTGATGTAGGAGACTTGTTAATCAGGCAACAGGCAGTGGAAACAACTTCAATCTAAAACCTTTCTTTTAGACTAGCACCACTCAACATACTCCTAGTCTTCTCCATCAGTGTCTTGTTCCTTCTTTCTGAAACTCCATTCTATTGTGGAAAATATAGATTTGTCTTTTGTCTATGAATAACATAATATTTACAAAATCTATCAAAATTGTTAGAGAAAAATTCATCGCCATTATCAATCCTCAAATGTTTTATTTTATTTCTAGTATGCAACTCAACCATTTCTTTAAATTCTTTAAATCAACTTAAAACTTTATATTTATTCTTGAGAATATATACCCATGTCCTTCTATTGTAATCATCAATAAATGAAACATAATATGTTGATTTACCAATTGAATCTGAACATCTACAAAACAAAACACATCAGAATGAATAAGATCCAACACACCACAAGGTTAATGAGAACTTGAGTAAAATTAGACACAATTTTGTTGGTTTTTTTGTCCTTTGATTAGTTTTGCACCTTTTTAATGTATGACCAACAATTATTTTTCATATGGCCTTCTTTTCCACAAAACCAACAACCTCCATTTTTTCCCCTTTACATTGATCTTCTTGTAGATTTTGATCATCTACTATGGTTATTTTTGCCCCTTTCTTGATGTCTACCTCTATTACCAAAAATCAAGGCATCAACAAATGTGGTTCCTTGATTTTTCCTTCGCATATCTTCACTAAGAAGAGTTGCAACATCGCCAAACTTGAGTTTTTTTTCTCAGATATGGAGGCACTAATCTCCATCACTACTCCTTCCCAACTATTCAAAAGATAACACAAGAATAAGATGGATTTGATTTTCTCATCCAAATTAATGTTTACAAAAATTTATTAGATGATTAGAGTGTTGCATTCATTCAATTTGTTTGACATGATGCCTCCTTCCCGCATTTTTAGATTGTACAAATTTTTCATGAGATAAACCTTGTTCAAACTTGAAACCATCTCGTACATGTTAGTTAATTTGTACCACAATTCTTTCAAGGTCTTTTCTTTTGTGACGTTGAAGAGGACGTTGATGGATAATGATAGAATGATCCTAGCTCTTACTTTCTTATCTAATTTCTCCCACTCATTATCAACCATCATGGCTAGCTTCTTCTCTTTTCCTTCTAGCACAAGTGATAGATCTCCTCTAATCAACAAAGACTCCATCTCTACACTTTCCACAATCCAAAATTCTACTCAAAGAACTTCTCTATCTTCCATTTATCTGCATCCTCCATTTTTTGGAAATTATCACAATTCCCAAACAACTACTTCACCAAACTCTATTACCAATTGTTGAATAATTTGTTGCAAATAAAAGAAAATGATATTGCAGAAATAAAAACTCAATAATCAAAGAAACATGAACACAAAGACACAAATTTTATAGTAGTTCACCAAAATTGGCTACATCCACTTTGAAGGAAGGGAATTATTTTATTATCTCTATTTTTTTAATACATCTACAACAACAGTTATGTAATCCACAATGATACAATAGAAAATATATTATCCAATATGGATAAGTCGTCGAATGGAATGTGAAACGACTTATCCAATTGGAGGGAAATAGAGGTCGACCATTGGGCTTCAATACCTAATAACCTATTGATGGTGTTTCTATATCCACTAATATATTTGGTAAACCAAATGATTGTGGCCCCTCCTATTGGTGTTTCTATTTCAACTTAATTGTTTTATTTTTTCTTATTACTCATCAACTTCCCTTTGTTTATTTTCCTCTTTTATTTGGACTTGGTTTTACACAAGCTCTAAGAGTGTGTCTTTCTACCAACCACCCTCATTTTTTGTGAATAGTACATATCATTATATTTTTAACTAATAAGAAATAGTAGGAGACTCAAGGCATCAAAAATAAGATTTATTCTTTAATTATAAAACTAAATATTCTTATATATTATATTTACTCTACATAACTTCTAATTTTAAAATATGTTAGCTTATAAAAAAACATTAATTAAATTGAATTATTTTATGATAATATACATGTATCCAATTCATTAGAGTTTATTTACTTAAAATTTCCTTCTACTTATGTTCTTGTTTCATTTTAGTGATTGCACTTTATTAGTACTTTCCTTTGGCAAGTATACTATTGTAATCAGCTTTGTTTAATTGGTTATTATTAATTATGCCTCTAAACCAATTATATTTTTTTATTTTTTATGTGAAACAAATAGTTATCATTTACAAAGTCTATATACAATTTTATTAATAAATAATATTCAAAAAATAAATTAACAATAATCTAATTGGCTAATAAGTCTCAACTCTTATTTTAATTGACTAATATTTTTAACTATTTTATATTAGACTTCACATAGTTGAAGGAGAAAAATAGTTTTTGTAATACCCATAATTTGTACTTGGAGAAATCCACAATTAATTGATCATTTTGAGAATGTTTAAATTTAATTTTTGAAATGATGTGATTTGTCAATTCACTTCAATTCTTTGTTTGTTTCTATTAATATTACCTTTACCATGATAAGTAAAATTATAACCATTGAAGAAAAAAGACTAAAATTATAATCATAATTAAAAAAATTAAAAAAATTATATAATAATTTTTTTATACAATTTCATAATTTTTGGGATTAATGTAAGATAAAATAAAAATAGGATCATTTAAAACACTCACTGCAATTAATTAATAGATTGATGGGATTATAAATTGCCTTTATGTTTACATCTCCTACTTATCTAGAAGTGAATATCTAAACTTTTAAGTAATTAAATAATTCTGATTTGTCAATTGAGCACTTTCCGCTGGAAGCACATTTCTGAGTGGCCTCCTGGGGGCTCTGAGGAGGACAGACAGGAGCTTGCTCTTCTTTTGGCTTCTCGGGCTTGTAATTCGTTGAGGGGACCTGATATTTTAGCTTGGGATAGCTCCGACATGTCTGGGAAATACTCTGTGTCTACTGGCTATAAGCAATTGGGTAGAAGTTGTTTGGGGATATTCAGGTCCCCTGGTGGAAGTATGTGTGGCATAAGCTGTCTTGGCCCAAGTGCAATTTCCTCATGTGGCTGGTGGCTCAAAAATGTCTTACTTGGGACAATTTATGCAAGCGGGGTTTCCAGGGTCCCTCTTGGTGTGTGTTGTGTCGTGAGGCTGAGGAGTGTGTTTCTCATCTCTTCTTCCAATGTTCCTATGCTCGGGAGATATGGCATTTCTGGTGGCGAGTGTGGAATATGCCCTGTCGGCATGTTTCTTCTTTGGCTGAGTTTGTGGATCGGGAAAGTAGGGCCCCTGTTTCTACTTCCTTTCTTCAAGCTGCTTGGGCGATTGGTCCTTCCTTCATCATTTGGAACCTTTGGTTGGAGAGGAATCGTCGGATTTTTCAGGATATGATGATGGGGGCCCCGCGCTTGTGGTGGAAAATTTTGCATTCTTTGGGTGAAACGATCGCGGCTAAGTGTGATCTGTCTGAGTCGATTGCTCCTTCTGATGTTGGCTGTTTCAGTCGCCTTCATCTGCCTCCTAATGCTTATGCGCAACAGGTGTAGGCATCCTATAAGGTGAATAGGGAGGGAAGATGGTCTCCTCCTCCTCAAGGCATCCTTAAAATTAACACGGATGGCTCTTCTCGTGGAAACCCTGGTCATGCTGGAATTGGTGGTGTTGGTCGGGATAGTTCGGGAGATGTTCAATTTATTTTCTCTATTTATAAGGGTCTTCATACTAATAATCTTATGGAGGCTAGGCAATTTTACTGGCTGTTGAGCAGGGCAGTAAGTTGGGGTGATTATATGGAATCTGATTCCCAGGTGGTGGTGAACTTGCTGAACAGGCAAAGGCTTGAGGATGTTGGTTGGCACTTGGCTTTGATTATTGAACAAATTCTCAATCTTTGTGTTTCTCTTGAGTTTGTTACTTTCACTCATATTCCTAGGGAGTGGAATGGTGTTGCTGATTGTTTGGCTAAATGGGCTTCTAACCATATTCATGATTGGAACTTGGTTAATTACCCCCTGATTTGTCTCAGCAGTTGGACCACTTGGTTGAGCTTGATAAGGCTCTGTAATGATTTGGCTCTGTATTTTCTCTTGTGATTAATAAATTTTTACCCCTCTTTATCTAAACTAGAATAAAATATATTTATTTATAATAAATAAAATAATTATTTAATAATTTTTTTTACAAATATATTTAAGATATCTTATTAATTTAATTAACAGATTAATTAATATGATAAATAGATCAATTAAAACATTAAAAAAAAATCTATTATAAAACAAATTTTATTATTAACAATATTTTTAAACATGTACCAAACTTGCATTACTAAAAAAAAATTATTTACATTTTAGTGGCTATTTGAAAAACCGATTTTTAATTATTGACTGCTTGTGGAAGTCAATAGTAAATTTAAATGTAGACCTGCACAAAATTATGGTTGGTGGGATCTAACCACAGCTTGTGGGAAAAGATTACAACTTTATTCAGCTTGTCAAATAGAAAAAATACCATGTTAAAAATACAATCTTATCCTTCTAGAGTTGATCAGCCAAAATCATGTTGCTGGATAAGGTCCAGAAGATGCTCTGCTGTATCTCCCCAGGAAGTTTGATTTAGAGGAGTTTTGTCGGCTTTAAGGCTTTTAGACCATGGTTTGAACAATTTTTTCAAGCACCGTTACAAGCATACCTTTCAGTGTATCACTTACACAAATATATTAAAATAACAAGAGAAAAACCCAAAAAGTGGTCATGGTGGAGGCCTTGAAACCTACATATGAGATATCAAATTGACCTTGCTTTCTGTCTTTCTAATATCTCCTTTGGAGATTGCTAACACATGAAAATGGTCTCTGTTTTGTTTGTAACACTATTGGGTATTTGTTTGTTCTTTCAAGCCAACGCAACCTACAATGGACTCGGCCAGAAGCCTCCAATGGGGTATATTTCTTCACTGTCTGTACTTAGGAAAAGAAATCATGTGAATGCAGAAACTATTGTTTTCTTTATTTAATTAATTGAGAGGGACTATTAAATCATTGATCTGAAATTTGCTGAGTCTCTTATAAGCATCCAATGGACTGATCTTGTCTGTATTGATGATGGCAAATCCTTGGAAGTGCCATCCACCCTGCATATCATCATTAAGTGGATGAGCTGGAGTTTGCAGGATGGTGGTCTATGGGTAACTAGCTCTTAATAACATTTTTTCATCTGTTGACCCAATTTAGCTCCACTACAGATTGGTTTCTCATGTCATTGAAATAAAATGCAGAGATCTTAGAATAACAACTTTAGATATTGCTATACTTCTAAAATAATATTTAGACATTGTTGTAAAAAGTTTCAACACTTGTTAGTAAATTAATTTTCACTATACATCCTTAGAAAAAGATTCAATGCAAAATAATGAGGAAACAGATTGGTCTTTTATCATACTATTGTTGGAATACTAAAGAATAACCAGTGTTTGATAACTGAGCAGTGAGTAGACTATTTGACATATATGAACTGCTATATTCCTGAGTTCAGACCTCTTGTGAGGTACACAACATTTATACCATATTATTTCTGTCAACGGGCTTTTGAAATGTAGATTTAGAATTTGATTTAACAAAAAGTATAAAATTTGTATTGAAATAAATAGGTACCAAAAAATGAGTGAAGCTCTCCTTAAGACAGGTCGTCCAATATTCTTTGCCACTGATGATTGGTAAGAAAGGTTTTCAAGCAATAATCTCCGTATTCAAATAAAAAAATCAACACCCGCTTGTTTATTAACTGAAAATGATGCTAATTCTTTCTATGTTGATGTACAGGCGCAACCGAACAGATTACATTGATTTTGGACCTAAGATTGCCAACAGCTGGTTGAGTAGTGAAATTGGACCTAACTGTTATTTACAATCAATAAAAAGCATGCAGTTTTCATTTCTGACCATTCAATTAATTAATTGAAATTTGAAATTTAGTATGTTTTCAAATTTTAACTAATTAAGAATATTGTTTAAATTGGCATCATTATGCTTGATAGACAATATGAATATGGTATAATTATATGTGCTTTTTAACGTTTTATGAAAAGGGTGTTAAATGAATGAATAAGTTTTTGCACGCTTTTTAACATAAAGGAGGGGTAAAATTTTATTAAAACAAGAAGAAGTACAAAGCAGGGGCATTACACAGCCCTATCAAGCTCCACCAAGTGATCCAACTGTTGAGACAGATCTGGAGGTAATTGACCCTGATCCACCAAATTCAAATCATGAATATGATCAGAAGCCTATTTAGCCAAACAATTAGCAACTCCATTCCATTCTCTAATAGAATATTGTAATTAAAGAATTGGAACTAGATTATTCACCACAGTATAGAGATGACTGAATCTTGAAAATCTGAGTGTCTAAGATGGAATTGTGGCAAATATCTTATCTAGAAGCATGATCTTGTCCTACTTTCTATTATCCTCTCTTGAACAAAACTAAATCTTTAGTACTTGTTGTATATCTTAGATTTGGAATGACAATAGGAAACTAATACAAATCTAAGATCTTTATTCCAAACTTAAGAATACTTCAAATAGAGCTAACAAGGAATGCAAATAAAGCAAAAAAATAGCAAATTAGTACCAAATGCAAACCTTGGATATGTTGGATATGCTCTTAGATACTTCATGTGGAGAGGCTGGTTGCTCTTCAAATCAACATGTACTTGTGGATTGATCATTTATTTATGATTTGATGAAAGATTAGGAGTTGATTTATAGTTTTTTTATTAAGAGTATACATGAGAAAAATTTAATCTTAAATGGATGATTGAGATTGATTGAGATGAGTGGAGAATCTTAATTGACTAAAAATGGTCAAGAAGAGTTATGATGGCTCCTTACTAGGCTCTAAAATCAGTGAGGATAACTAATATCTTTTATTTATTTACTTTGACTAATTAGTTGTTCATAGATTAAAAATAGAAGAAAGTATGGAGTTATGATGAAATATGAGTGAATAATTATATTTTTTAATATTTACAAAAAAATAAGTTAAAATAAACTTATTTATTTATTTTGGGATAAATGGATAAGTATTAGCATAATTAACCAAGTAGCATGAAATATTAAATTAAATAGTGGAAGTAAATAAAAAGGAGAATTATCATGAAATGAAAAAAGTCGACATGGTATTAAGATGCAATGTTAGATTTGATGCTAGAAAGAGGTGATAAATAAGTGTACATTTTTCCACACTTTGAAATAGCATTGTGAAGTACCAATATTTCAAAGAAAACAAACATAGGAACTCAGTGAGAAAATATAGGCACTCGCTTCAAGAAAATATAATATCCTCCAAGCATTGAAACTTTAATTGTAGGGTTGATTGATGAGCTAGTGATGCACCCTTGAGAGGATTGGTGGGGTTGAAGAACATGAGTGTACTCTCAAAATGGATGATAGAGAGATTGAATAGTCAGGTATGAATGGAAGGGGTGGATGGGATAGGTTTAGTGATGCATGAAATGATTGGTGACAAGTAGAGTAAGTTTTAAAGGATGGATATTCAATATGAAAAGAAGTGATGAATGGAAAGAAGAACAAAAAAGATGAATGGTGTATGAATAAAGGGGATAGGTGAAGTTATTATTTTATTTTTTGTTGTTTATAAAAGTTAGGTATGATAAAGGGATAGGTGGAATGGATATGATGGAGAATGAAATAATTTTATTGTTAATGTTCATACTATGAATCTCGCATTGGATTCCAATCATTTTAAGTAAGTTGATGTTTGTTATATATTATGATAGGATGTACTCTAATATGAAAAATCATGATGATGTTGTTATCATGTATTATAAGATTGATTAAGAAAAGGAAAACATGGTCACAAGAAGGAATATGAAATATGGCACAATGAATGAAAGACCATGATGATATTGTCATAAAATTCCCCAATGACCAACATAGATGCAAAGTAAACAAGAAAAAAAACACATGAGCAAACAAGAAAAAAAATAAAAATAATATATATATATATATATAATCCCTTGAATATTTAGCTCCATCTATGTTCAATCATTTGATGTAGGCAATGCATACATACAACTCAATGGAACAATGGATCCCTTATTAAGAATTCACTATCCTAGATGTGCTACATTTAATTTATCAATTAGGGAATCATAATTTCTTAGATGATACTAGCACTTTATGTGCAAGTAACAATTTTAAGTCATCCTAATCAATTGTGTATAAAAGAGTTAACAAAAAAAACTTATATTAAAAGAAACCGATTGAAATAACTTTATCTGGAAGCAATTCTATTTCAATAACAAGAACAACTTATATTAAAAGAAACCGATTGAAGTAACTTTATCTAGAAGCAATTTTATCTGAATAACAATTTCTATGGGTAATTACTCCTATGAAGTTAGTGATTTAATGACTCAACTATATTGTAACTTACTTAAAATAACTGTAATAAAAATTAATAACTACTCAACAATTTAATTTAACTTTAAATTGAAAGTACAACTTAGTAATTTATTCTATTGTAAGTAATAACCTAAACTATAAGGAATATTGCAATGACTTCAAGTGGCCCTTGCTTGAGTCGATGCAATTCCACGATATTCATCTTGTGATCGATGACTTAAAGTATAGGCTAACTACACTTGATCCATGAGGATTCAAAGTATATTTAAGCCACTAAACATCAATCCAATAAGATCATTCAATACAAACTAAACTAAGAATCCAATAAAACTAACATATTAAAATACAAAAGTTTCATAAACACATATTCTAATCCATTGAAACTTATCCTATTGGGGGAGTGGTGTTGCATTGATGTGGAATGGCGACCATTTCCCAATCCCTTGGATAATGAGCTAGTTTCGATCGATTCTATTGAAGAGAATTGATGAAACTGATAAGAGATGTGTATGAAAACATGATTTAAAGCTATTTTAACATGATCTATGCTAAGATGGTTGATATGGGCATATGCAAAGCTATTCTAAATGGACTTTAAGCTCAAAAGATTAAAACTCTAATTACAAAAATGCTAAATGGATGCACCTATGTTACCATGGAAGCCATTAATGGAAGCTAAGCTAAGATGAAGCAAGAAATTAACCTAAAATTCCTTCTAAAATATGAAATATGAGTGCAAGATGAGAGTGATTTTAATAGCATAAATTTTCTCTTAAAAGATGAATCCATTTGTCTCCAAATAGTGACCTATTTATAGGAGGACATGAGAAATGAAGGGCTAAGATTGAAAAAGTTAATCAATGGTAAATATGGAAGGAAGATGGAGGCATGGATCATGGATTCCCATCAAGGGTTGAGGATGCAAGATGATATTTAATCAAGGGCTTAAATTCATCCAAACAAACACACTTTCAAAATTTACACAAGAAGCTTTGTTGAAATTTGTCATAAAAGGAATATTCCCTTTTTCAAATGAATGAAGAAAGAGAATATTCTTATGGGTGAGAAAAATTAGATATTTAGTTAATTAAAACTAAATTTAATTGTGCAAAGGAGAAGAAATATTCCATGAGAATATTCCTTGTGGAGGAATGTGCAAAGGAGGAATATTCTCAAAGAATATTCCCTTGCAAGTGAGGGGATTAGATTTAATTAGCAATTTGATAATTAATTAAAGTTTCAATTATGCAAATTAGGGGAATTAGGATATTCATTAAATAATTGATTTATTTAATGAAAAGGGGAAGCACGATATGATATTTACTTAAATAACTTAGGGTTATTTAATTAAATAAGAGGACTTTAGGGATTAAATTAAATATTTTGACCTTTTCAATTTGATAAGATGAAATGTTAGCATGAAAGGGGATGAATTCACCTAATTAGGTTAATCAGATTAATAGATAAAAATGATGCAATTAATTAAATAGCTAGGCTAATTTAATCGATCAAGTGAAAAGATGATGGATTTTAGGAAGAAACGATGTTAGTATATCAGTTTCGAGTGCACAATATCATTTAGGACATTTTTAAGTGTCTACATTTTGCTCCTCTTTGAAGCGAGGTACCTATTACATTGGTTTAAAGAATGGCACTTTTCAAATTAAAACTATTAATCAGATCAAAAAATATATATTTTTTATTTTTTGGATACTCACTATTGCCCCAACAGAAGGAATAAGCTAGTTCCCTGCCCCCTCAAGAAATCAGGCAAAAATTTTGAATTTTGGGAACAAGTTTCTCGACAAAGGTTAAAATATAGGTGCAGGTGCTAAAACAAGCCATGGGATCACAAAAATGTCCCTAGAAATGCAAAAAATGGCTCAAAATAGGTTGCATAGGGTGGAAATAGGTCAAAACCCTAGCTTTTGGCTTAAATTAGGGAAAAAACCCTAATTTATAGCCTTAAATAGGTGAGAAGGGTGACACTTCCAATTCATTTGTGCATTCACACCTTAGAGTTTTTTGCATTTGGAGCTCTGATATCCTAGAAAAACAGCTCACCATGCACTTCCTCTTCACCTTTTGAAGTAGGTTTAAGAGTACTAGCACTTGGTGAGCAAACGCAGGACCTCGGGTATGTGACTCAAAACTTGTCTCGATTTTCGCTTTTAGGTGGAATTAATAGGGGGAAAAATTAGGTTTCTAGGCATGTCAATGTATAGCGACGTAATTGATGTGTCTATTGCTATTGATTTTATAGTGACACACCTTTTGTTTAGTGGTGCATTGCCATTTTTTTGTTGGGCGATGCATAATTTGATTATGGAGTTGCTAGGTTAATATAGCGACACATAGGCTATTTAGGTTCAGCATCACTCGAAAGCGATGGGTGACACACATAGCTTTTAGCGATGCACCCCAATTTTTTAATAGAGCAACACATGCAAATTCCATTTTTCTATTGAGTTTAGTGATGCGCATTATGAATTTGGTGACACACCCCTAAAATGGATATAACGACGCATACCAGGAACAACGATGTTATTGATTTCAGTGACACTTTTGATGTTTTGAATGCAAAGTCTCAAATTTTGATCAATTTTTTAACTTTTTAGCAAATTAACATTGTGTGTGCGATCCGTGCAGAAGGATCCCCCCCCATTGATATCGCAAGAACACCCTTCAAAAATTTTGGCTATAGTGAGAGACTTTGATGATGAGGATGTGGAGTGGTTGGGTATGCTAGGTTTAGGCTTCATTGCTTTCTTGCCCGAGGTCCGGACCCACCTTGCTATGATGATAGCACTAACTGGGATGTGGCATAGGGAGACCTCTTCGTTTCACTTGCCTATTGGTGAGGCCACCCTTATATTGGAGGATGTCTAGCCCACATATTGCAATTGCCTATTCATGACGAGTGTTTCATCTATGACACAAATATCGGGAGAGATGCATGTCTCTCACTTCTACACACATGTTAGATTATGCTGGTGATCTCTTAGATTGACCTTGATGTATATCGAGATTGAGTGCCCTTTTTAGATTGTTCATTGTGACACTAATTTCTAGATTTATTGTAGAGGATTCAGCCTTGGATGGGAGTTGGTGTGGGAGGGAATAATCAAGAGGACTATTATGTATGTGTGGGGTCTAGTTATTCTTGCTTCTTTCTACCATGACATGCATGAGGCCATCTACTATGAGGGTAGGAGCATTGGAGCAGGCGTTACACTACTCCATATTTGGGCATATGAGCATATTGTTGTGTTGAAGCCACTAATGGTTCTAGAAGAAATTCATGAGGATGAGCCCATAGTCTTTAGATACAGGGTTCTTATGATATTACATCACATTGGGCCAATAGGTCTAGCTTATTGGTATCGTGTCATTAAAGACATGTTTGCGTTTAGATGGAGGTCATGGTTGCAACATCCAACATGGTATGATGATCAACAAATTTATTTTGCTTGACGGTCTTGCTACCTCCAGGAGAGGGAGCACACCATGATAGAGCGGTACCTTCAAGACCACTTGGCTAGTTTGGGGAGGTACAGGATGTGCCTCCTCATGATTATATTACTATTTCATGAGATCACAAAGGGAGGTGTAGTGGGTAGCGCAGATTGACACCGCTATGGTATTCAATTACTTTAGAAAACTAGTTCCACAACCATGGGCATACAATCAGGGCCTACTAGATGTGGGGTCTACCCCAAAATATGATGCATGGTTCAAGCCAACTAATCACTTGACAAATCCAATAGGAGGATGCCCTAGAGGCAGAGGGAGAGGCTAAGGTTGAGGTAGAGATGGTGGTCGAGATGGAGGTAGGGATGGGGGCCAAGGAAGAGGGAAGGATCACGATCAGGATAGGGCCTAGGTGCCAAGTAATGGGAACCAACAACAACATCCAAATTAGGGTCATCATGACCTAGGGTGGTACGATGGGCATGATGTATAGGTTTCAGGGGCACCACTATCTCCTCCACCAATACAACTAGATGCTTAGGTGCAGAAACACATACAAGCTCTCACTGCCAAGAGAGACCAGTTATAGGCAGAGAGGGATCAAGTCCAGTAGCAACTACAAGGCATTACAACACAAAGAGACCATGAGGTTCAATTGTGGAAGCAACTAGACTTATAGCTAGCCCAAGAGATTGGGCGGAGGCAGTAACTTGAGGTGGTGATAGCTACATTACAGGGATGAACAATGTCTGCCTATATGTACAGAGAGATAGTTACATAGGCTTCTTGTTACTGTATGCGTTGCCATCAAGATGTTCCCTAGGCGATGAGACAGCCTAATTTTTCATAGAGGAAAAAAGCACCACCTAGAGCTAAGGATCAACCATCAGTTATGGGTGAGTCACGTAGCCATCAAGCTAGCTATTTTGTAGACATTTTTTGATTATTGCTTGATTATTTATACAAATATACATTCATGGGCTCATTTTTGACATCATTGTGGATATTGTACTTTTGATTTTATATTCATACACTAATTTAGATATTGTATCATGACAGTCATCATTTATATATATATATATATATATATATATATATTAGATGATTCAAATTCAATATGATGTGCCTTTATTTCATAATTAAATTATGAATGTATGGATGCATATGATATGATGTGATGTTATATGCTTATGCATTATGACTATGTTATGGATGCAATGTGATGGATGCACTTCTTTTATTTATGTTTATATGATATGTGATGATGATCTATTATGCGATGTATATGAGATGCGATGTTATGGGATGGATGTAATGCAATAGATATGTTATTTTATTTTTCATTACCTTTTTATGATATGATATGCAGATGTTATGCTTATGTAGGATGATATGGATGCATTTCTTTCTCCTATACTTTTCTATGATGTGATGATGTATGCATATGGATGTATATATGGATAATGCAGATGTTCATGCTTAGGATATGATAATGCAATGTATGCTTACGCCTAGAATATTAAGATGCTTAGAATAACAAATCTATGCTATTCAAAAGAACTTAAATGATGATGTAATGGATTATGTTTTCCTTTACTATGATATGCTATGATGATGCAAGATGTATGCATGTTGATGATTTTGTGGATGCAGGATGGATACATGATGATGTTTTTGTTGACTATCATGATACCAGGTTAGTGTGGAAAGAAGATAGAAGAAATAAGATGATTTTGACCATCGATTTTGAAGACTAATTTAATAAGTCCAAGAAGTCCATGATCCACCGAGAATTTATTAGATGTAGTGATGAGAGATGATGATGATGATGATGATATCTTGGGATTGGGATTTTCCATCATTCCTTATGTTTGATATAACACATAGAAATTATGCATCAAGGTATTGAAAAACAAGATGGCATTGTATCTAGTGTAATGGAATTTGACTCTACGAATAGATAGGATAGTTCTTGTTCACACCTTCACATACATGAACCTTGTCAGAATGTAGGTTAGTAGTTCAAAATATATCCAACCAAAGCATATGCAATAGTCAACAATCTACTCCAAACAACTTCCCTACACACAACTAAGCAAGTATGCGCCAAGATTATTTTACAAGAGTATCCACAAGCACAACAAATGATTGATGCCCCATTCCTTTCTCTCTAAATCATTGAGACATCATCGAGAGGTCCTCAGAATGGGTCATTAAGATAAGTCATAAGAAAAGATTAAAGACAAACAGTTAGTGTTATCTATATCTCTTGCTAGTTTAATTTTAGCTAAGGTGATTTCTGATGTTGATGTCCATCGCAGGAATGATGCATCCTAGGACATGTTATCAGATGTTTTGATTAGGATGAGGTGTGTGATAAGCCACTAATACAAACTTCACTGACTCATTTATCTATGCTCTAGACTTAATATTTTGACACTTAGGTTCTCACTTTACGACTTGTGATACTTGCTTTCTATTTGTTTTACCAAAGGTTGAAGATGACAATTTTATTTATTATGGGTGAAGGTTTATTGCAGATGAAAGAAAAATGGGATGGATGTTTTTGGATGTTTTGGAAATGTTGAGGATGTTTTTGGCATTTTTTAAAGTTTATTTGAATGTTTATGTTTTTGAATTATTTGAGGTTGTTTAGGGTTTTCTCTAAGATATTTGATGCTATTTAGGTCTTTTGAATGTTTTTTAATGTTTTGGGCTTTTCAAAGTTCAAATGTTTTTGTGTTTTCTAAGTTTTCCAATGTTTAGGGGTTTTTTCAGATTTTGCAAATGTTTAAGGCTTTTATGATATTTGAATGCTTTTGGATTTTTAAGATTTTCAACCAAGAACCTAACCTAAAAGACTATCCTAGGGCCTTGAGGGCTAATGAAAGATTAGCCTTTCCTACCTTATACATGTAGAGACCACGTAGTTCGATTGACTTGACTTATTGCCGATGAGAAATGAACAATTGATGTATTGTTAGTTTATTATGATTAAATCCTAAAGACTAACCTAGGGTGTCTCGAGGGCACATCAATGATGGCCTTGCCTACCTTCAATCTCACAGACTCATAGTTTGACATGGTACTGTTTTGTATTTTTGATGTTTTGACCTTTTTTAGGGATTTTGATATGGTTTGGATGTTTTGGATTTTGACTTTACAGTTTTATGAATGTTTTTGGATTTTAATTGTATAGGATTTTGAATGTTTTGGATTTTCTAATACAAGATTTGGATATTTTTGGGATTTTCTATGAGATTTCCAATAACCTTAAGATATGCAAGAACTCGATCTGATCCATAACGAAATGGCCTTAGCATGATGCAATAGACTACCTCGATATAGATAGGACAAACAAACCTTAAGAATATGCCAAGTAGTACTAAAGGCAATACAATACTTCACAATATCAAGTTATGTTATAGACACAGATGGGAAATGGACTAAATAGGATGAATGATGTGATGCAAAGAATGTTATGATAAATTTCCAAAAAATAGATGGAGGTGCTTTATTTATGTGAGGTGCCTGTTTACCAAGTTTTCGCCAAGGTACTTGCCTAAAGTACCATCGAAGCAGTTTTCACTAGAGGATGATTTTTTTTCTTTACTTTTTCTAATCCTTTTTCTCATTTTTTTGGATTTTGATTTTTTTTGATTTTTTTGTATTTTTAGATTTACACCAACTTCAAGCCTAGGCATAAAACTTTTTAAGATGCAAACTATTGGTTGGTTCTTGCAAGGTTTCACCTTCAATTGTTGAGAATTGACATGCTCCTGATCCATAACTTATTGTGACGACAAAGGGACCTAACCAATTAGGTTCAAACTTTCCTTTACCGTCCTGATCTGGAAGATTTTTTTGATTTTGCTTTAGAACAAGATCCCATACCTATAAATACTGACTCTTTATCTTCTTGCTATAGCTCTGTTTTAGTCAATTTTGCTATAATTGCAAGTGATTAAGGGCATCAAGACAATGCTCATCCAAGGATTCTAGCTCATTTATCTAAGATACTTTGTATTCTTTATCAGTGATTAGGTTCTATAGTGACACTCCTAGTGAAGCAAGTTTAACCTTAATAGGCAAGATGGCTTCTGATCCATAGACCAAGGAGAACAGGGTTGCACTTGTAGGTGTGCAAATACTGGTTTGATAGGCCCAGAGGGTGGGATTTAATTGCAGATGCCAATCATGGCCAACTTCATTGACTTTTTTCTTGAGTATTTTTAGAATGGTCTTATTTATAGCCTCAGCTTGACCATTGCCTTGGGGGTAATATGGGGTAGAGAATTGATGATAAATGTTGAATCTTTGGCATAGATCTTTCACATCTTGATTCTTTAAGGGTGTTCCATTGTCTGAGATAAGGGCTTGTGGAACACCATAATGGAAAATGAGGTAATTCAAGATAAATTTAGAAATTTTCTTCCCTGTTATGTAGGTCATAGGAATGGCCTCGACCCATTTGGTAAAGCACTCAATGGCTGTTATGATGAACTTATGGCCATTAGATGAAGTTTGAGTAATCTTTCCTATGAGGTCAACCCTGCACTATGAGAATGGCCAAGATGTGACCATTGGTTGTAACTCCTGAGCTGGAGCATGAATAAGGTCTCCATGTTGTTGACACTGGGCACACTTCTTCACATACTGATAGGATTCTCTTTCCATGGTTTGCTAGTAGCACCCCATCCTCAACAGTTTCTTAGCTAAAGTCATACCATTAGAATGGGAGCCGCATATGCCATCATGTACTTTTGTTAAGGCGGTCAAGGTTTCCTCTTGGTTAAGACATTGTAGTAATGTCCCCTCAATGCTTCTTTATTATAAGGTATCACCTAGGATCACGAATCGAGTTACCTTTTTTTTAAATTTCTTCTTAAGGTTTGAGGTGATATCGGATGGGAGGGTTCCTTTCCTAAGATAGGTGAATATGTCATAGTACCATTGGGATCTCGCACGAACAATGACACATGAAAATTCAGATTTAGGGATTTTGAAATTTGGTACAAGAAGTTTTTCTACCAAGAATTTGTATTGAAGGACATTGTGTGGCATGTCTAACAATGATTCAATTGTTTCCATAGCATCTGCTGCTCAATTTTTCATGTGATGAATATGCTCAAAAGTTATATCAATGAAAAGGTCCTTGATATTCTCTACCATCTTATAAGGAGTAAGCTTGTCATCCTTAGTTTGGTAGTCATCATTGACTTGGTTGATAACCAATGGATAGTCCCCATAGACTTTCATCACTTATATCTTCCATTGAACTACTATCCTTAAACCTATGATTAGGGTTTTGTATTTTGTAATGTTGTTAGTGCATGGAAGTTACGATAGTCGGTATAACTTCAAAATGCATTCACCTTGAGGGGTGATAAAGAGAATACCTACTCCTAATCCATGTTGGGTAAATGATTATTCAAAGTTCATTTTCCATTTGTCTATTGTATTGACAAGAAACACTAATTCATCAGGGAATTCATATATCAAAGGGTTCTCTGCATAGAAAGGTTCTTCTACTAGTTGGTTTGTGATCACTTGTCCTTTTGTTTCCTTAAACTCCACGTAATCTATGTCAAATTCAGTCAAGATCTTACCTATTTGGCCATTCTCCCAATGAGAGCTGCTTTAGATAATAGGTATTTCAATGGATTGATCTTTGCAATAAGCTTGATTTGATGTGACATGTAGTTTCTCAAAATTTGTGAAGCAAAAACCATCGGTAAGCATGCTTTCTCAATGGATGAATAATTCATTTCATAGCCCAAAAAGGTCATGCTAATGTAATAGTCAACTCTTTCCTTTCTATTTTGATCATGTTATGCTAGAAGAGCACCCAGTGCTACCAATGTTGCTGAGATATATAGGATCAATGATTTGCTTAGTATTGGTGTCATGAGAACTAGAGATGTCAATAGATAGTCCTTGATTTGTTGGAAAGATTTTGCGCACTTCTCATCCCACTTGTAAGTTTTTCCTTTATGGAGAAGATATAAGAAAGGGTGGATTTTTCTAACAATTGCACTATGAACCTTCTAATGGATTGCAATCTTCCTTGTATCCCTCTCATCTTCTTCAATGTTTGTGGTGGTTCCATGTCTAGAATGTCTTTTACTTTTCCTAGATCAATTTCTATCCCTCTTTGTGACACGATGAACATATGTGATAGTCGTCCATTCTATAAGCTATAATGCACACCGTTGATCTTCTAAAGAGAATATTGCATAGTGCTTGAATTACTCAAAAAAAGTAATTTCAAAAATGTGATATGAAGAGACATTGTGATGCAATCAAAACTTGCCATGTTGCCATCAGTCGGAAGGAATGAAATTTTGATAACTTCTTCAATGACTAACAAAGGTTTTATACCAACATCAAATGCCAATAACTTTTAGACTTAGGAAATATTAAAGTCTTTGATATATGTTGAGCTGTTAATTTCCTAGGTGAAGGGGTTGGTTAATAAATGACTTTGAAGATATAAGTCATAACTTATGTGATCGAATACCAAAAACATCAGGTCAATGATGAATTAGAACTTTGTGAAGCACCATGACCTAAAACACTTAGGGTTTATCTACTAAACCCTAATTCTGTCTAAGAGAAAAATTAATCCATTTATGTGCATATTTCTTGTCTTCTAATCAAGAGGACCATACCAATGGAATTCTCTCGAAAAACCCACATCAAATCCACTATCTATTTTCTTCACAACCTTTTTGAAATGACCTTCGTAATATATTGAGCAACTTTGCAACATTTTCAAAACATGCTCTTCCTTCCATCATTCTTCACCATGCTCCCTAGAATTATCCTTTGGATGTCAATGACATGCATGATACCAATAGACTCATCCTTTGGCATTACATGAATTTTCATTTGACTTCAATGACCTCTTTTGACATCAATGACAACATTATTGTTGAAAATTAAGGTGTTTATGTAGCTTAATACTTTGCAAAAATTTATGATTTTTGATCTAAATATGTATTCTTTGTTATAGATTCTTTTTGGGTGATTATTTGATTAATTCATTTTATCATTTGTAGAATGAAGACATAAGTTGTAGAAGAATTAGATACGATATTAGAAAGATTACACAAGCATATACCGTGGAGAAACCCTTTTGGGAAAAAAATCCACCAAGAATCAATGTATTATTTAATCTCTTCAAAGTAGATTACAATAACTCCAATTCTTGCTTGAGAATGCTTCTTTTTCCTTCACCAAATCTTCTTCACAACCTACAATAAAACTGATACTAACTCTCTTCAACTTTCTTGAGATAAATAGGAATTAATCAACTTTTTAAACTTTAAAAGAGTTATAATTACAATGCTCAATCCCTATCCCTAAAAGGTACATCTATCTCTTGCAAGTAAATTTATTCCATGAAGAACAATGTCAAATCATCATCTTCATCCATTTGGGCATCCCAAACTGAAGTACAAACTCAACCTTTATTCTATAAATATCTTCAAGGCTTTATCCTCAAAGTAGGTGCCCAAGAGTGGGCCCACTTAACTTAGCCTTCTGAAATATCTTAGCATGCAAAGGAGTTAATTCCAAGAAGCCAACTTGGGCACCCAAGTTGGGTCCAAGTCATTTCTTGTTAACTAAAACATTTCTCTCCACCATTCATGCAAGAATGGTCATCCCCTGATAACTGAAGGAAGTCACCTATTATATGTCATGCAACTCAAGTCATTAGTCATGCATTCCAAGTTAACTGAAGTCAACTAGCATTCAACTAAAACTAATTGAATGTAACTGAATGATAACTGAACTAAACAAAACTAAACTAAACTAAATTGAACTGAATTAAACTAAACTAATCTGATCTGAACTGAACTAAACTAAACTTCATGCATGTAAACATCAAACCCTAACTCCTAGGATCTTTACATGCATTCAAAAGTGTTATCTCTTACTCCAAATAGTTTACTGAACTCAAGGTGAGTTCCACCTTCCATGTGGGTGCCCCGTGTGCTCCTATTATTTAGGAACTCATCTTGGATTCCCTCACATGCTTCTATTATTTAGAATTAATTACAAATGTCAATTAACGTGATTATTTCATCTAAAATTAATCTCTCTCTAATCCTAGTGTTTGAGAACACTTTCCATGGACTTAGGACACACATGAAATAAATAATGTTTAGGATTGCAATTAAATGACATCCTATTTCCAACAATTATGCCAATAACAAATGAAATAGGTGTCTAGGAAGGATAGAGAGAGGGTGAGGGAGAAACATATAGAGATGGTAAGATATATATATATATATATATATATATATATATATATATATATATATATATATATATATATATATATATATATATATATATATATATATATATATATATATATATATATATATATATATAAAGAGATATAGGGAGAGGGAGAGATATAGGGAGAGGGAGAGATAGAGTAATGAAGAGAGTACAAGTAAGAGATATAGGGAGAGGGAGAGATAGAGAAATAAAGAGAGTACAAGTAAGAGATAGAGAGAGGTAGAAGTAGAGAAGGAAACAAAGAGAGGGAGAGAGATAAACCTAGAGAAAGGGAGATGGGAGAGAGAGATATAGAGGGAGAAGGGAATACATATATATATATATAGAGAGAGAGGGGGGGATATTATATGTGAGAGAGATAAAGATATGTAGGAAGAGAGATTGAGAGATATAGAAATATAAAGATAGAGAGATAGAGATAGAGAATGATATATAGATATAGATATGGATATTGACAGAGAGGGAGAGAGTGTGTATGAAAGCAAGGAAAAATAAATAAATTGTGACAGAAAAAAATGTAGAGGGAGAGGAGGAGGGATAGAAAGAAACGAAGGGAAGATAGAGAAAGTTAAAGAGATCGAGTGATAAGAAGATATAGAGGAATAGTGAGAGACAAAGAGTAAGAGGGAGTGAGATAGAGAGATAAAGAGTGAGAGGGAGAGAAACAAAAAGAAACAATAAGAGAGATAGAAAGAGATAGAAGAGAGAGAGAGAGAGAGGGGTAGGGGATGGAGAGAGAGGATATAGAGGGATAAAAAGAGAGAGGTGCATAGAGAGATAGGGAATGATAATAGAGAAGGATAGGGAAAGAGACATGAGGAGATAGTGGAATATATGAATAGATAGAAGGATAGGGATAGATAAGGATATAGAGAGGGAGAGACATATAGAGGTAATGATACACACACACATAGAGAGAGAGAGAGAAATTAAAAAAATATGAGAGGGATATATAAATAGATAGGAGAGGGAGAGGGGAAGGGGGAGGGGGAGAGAGATATAAATATAGAGAGGAATAAATGGAGAGAGAGGAGCTATAAGAGAAAGGGGGATGAAGTGATATAAAGAGAGAGAGATTGCATAGAGAGAGATAGGAGAGGAAGAGTAGAGGAGAGAGATATTTAGATATAATGAGAGATATATAAAAGGATAGAGGAAGAGGGAGATATATTTAGAGATAGTGAGAGAGATATATAAAATGATTGAGGGAGGGGGAGAGAAATAGAGAGTTAGAGATAGAGAGAGAGAAGGGGGGAGAGGGATAAATATAGAGATAAAGTGGGTAGAGAGATATAGAGTGGGAGAGAGAGGTGAAGAGGGCGATATATCCCCCTCTTCACCTCTCTCTCCCTCTCTATATCTCTCTACCCTAATCTATATATAATCCCCCTTTTCACCTCTCTCTCCCTTTCTATATCTCTCTAACCCATATATATAAAGAGAGAGATAGACAAGGAGAAATATAGATACAAAGGGAGAGTGGGAGTATTTATTTTTAAGAAATGGTATTTTATTTTTTATTTTATAAAAATTACATCTCATGTTCTAAAAAACATGATAACATTTTGTAGAACATGAAATGTGCTTTTGTTTTATGTTTCACAAAATCCTCACATTTAATGTTTCAAAAAATACACTCACATTTTATGTTTCACAAAATGCACTTGCATTTTTCATTTCAAAAAACACACTCGCGTTTTGTGTTTCCTGAAACATGCTTGTGTTTTATGTTTCATAAAACATGCACATATTTTTTGTTGTATGAAACATGCTCACATTTTATGTTTCACAAAACTCCCTCACGCTTTTTAGTCAAAAAAATTTCCTGCCTTTTTTCTTTGGAATAGGTTTGGATAACAAGACTAAAGGCTTGGACTATTAATTTACCTTTATTTCATGTGTTTTTGATCTTCAATGGAGTTTCCCAACTTTCACGTCATCATGTTTACACATCGTATAATGATATTTTATAAAATTACCACCAAAATTTTACACATATTCTTACCTTTCTAACCACATATATGTTTTTATATTTAAAATATATTAACATATTTTTATATATAAAATATATTAACAATTTTTTTTAATTTAGTTTACTAATATTTCTATATTCCTCAAATACATATGTTTAGATTTTTATTTATAACTTTTAATCTGTTTATCAAAATTATATATATATAGGATTTTTCTAGAGTTCATTCTTTACACATTGTTTTTTCTTTTGATTAATATTGTGCAAGTAATGTGACTCAAATTTTTAGTGATGCTATTTTCAAGATTCATTCACTTTGGAAAGTAAAAAAAAATCAATAAAAAATTACAAAAAAAATGCAACTTCTAGTACTCACTCATAACTATGTTTCTACCAATTTATTTTTAAACACACTAAATGTGAAAAAAAGGGTGGGCACACACTAGACACTATGTTATATTTAAGTAAGAAAAATAGGAATATTTTTGTGTCCATGCAACATTTCATCCTCTTAACCAAAATTATTTTTGAAAAACATTAGTAGTGTAGAAACTAGACTCAAAATACTACAATTCTTTTTGTTGTGATATCTTCAAATTTTTAGTGCATGAATCTCAAATTGCTCATCCAAGTTCAAGTTTAGCTGATTTCAAAAAAGTGGCCACTTTTGACCTCCTTGTATACCATTTCCATGCACTTACCCCAATGAATTCTAAAAATTATCTATTCATGTGGAGCATTGAGACACTAATGAAAAAAAGGTTTCAATGTATGAACCCCAAAGTCCGAATCTTAAAATCCTTAGTAAAATTGAAGTTCTCAAATTTTAGGTTTTGGACTTTAGGAATACTATTTTCCTTAAACTTTCCTAATGGATCAAAAAGCCAAGGGTCTGATAAGACTTTGTTTGGTTGATTGTGTCCTCTTGAATTTCCATGAGAAGACTGCAACTAATCTTTGGAAGAGGCTTCGTGACATTTATCAACAGGAATCCTTGGTAAATAATCTATTCCTAAGAAATAATTTGTATTCTCTAAGGATGGAGGAAGGAGGATCTGTTGCTCATCACTTGAATGCATTTAATATGCTTTTTTCTCAAATAGGTTATATTGGTGTGTATATTGATGATGAGGGTTGTTGAATGCTATTTCTATGTTCTTTGTTGGACTCTTGGGACCACTTGGTGATGGCTATTGGAAGTACAACAACCACTTTCAAGATGGAAGATATGGTTGCTTTGTTGTTATCTGAAGATATGTAGAGGGAATCTTCTAAGATGGCCAATGAGGCCCTATCTATTCATGATAGATGGAAGGAGAAAGGAATAAAAAAGAACAAGAGGTCTAAGTCCAAATCTCTAGGGATATAACTCTCCTAGTAAAAATTCCAAGGCTAAATGTTGGAACTATGGTAAATCTAGGTCATTTCTAGAAAGATTTCAAACAAGAGAAAAAGAAGAAAGACAATAAATCCTTTAATTTTGAATCCTCTTATGAATACATAGATGCATTTATTATAGCCTTGGCAATGCATGCATCAAAATATGTTTGGTTGATTAACTCAAGTGCCTCTTTCCACATGATCTCTCACATAGGTTGGTTCTCAAGGTATGAAGAGTATAATGGTGGGAAAGTGTACTTTAGTGATGAATCTCACCTTAAGATTGTTGGTCATGGAAGAGTTAGGATACAATTCCCTAATGGTAGAGTGAAATGGATTAATGGTGTATTGCATATCCTTGGTTTGGAACATAACCTACTCTGAGTGAGTAAGTTGAGTGATGTGGGAGTGTAGGTTGTTTTGTCAAGTGGTGGATGCAAGATTCAACCATAGGTACTATGGCACTTGCTAAGGGTGTTAGGATTGGCACCTTATATAAGCTAGATGCATGCATGGTAAAGTGCAATAGTACTTATGTGAAGTCAAAGAGAAGGGTTTTGGACTGTTTATCCTCACCATCAGATCAAGCAAAGAAGAAGACTATGGTGTCTACATCTGATGGTCATGTTTTTTTGGGTACCTAAAGGTTCCAATGCTTCAAAAATGAAACTTCCTACTGAGAAATCAATGTTGTGAAACCAAAGGATTGGCCATATTGGTGAGAAGGGTCTTAGATCCCTTAAAAATAAGAGCCCTGTTAAAGTCCTTGATGATTGTAATCTTGAGTTTTATTTTTGTGAACATTGTATACATGTCAAAAAACACCATATTTCATTTTATTCTTGCTCTCATAAATCTTCTATGGTTTTGGATTATGTGTATTCTAGTGTGTTCATTTTCTAGATCTGTATATTTTGTCCCATTCATTGATGAATATTTTAGAAGGAAATTTGTATACTTCCTCAAAAGTAAATATGAAGTTTTCAGCCAGTTTAAGGAATTGAAATCCTTGGTTGAAAGCTAGACTAGTAGGAAAATTAAGTGCTTGAGGATGGATAGCGGTGGTGATTTTTGTTTCACAAATTTTGACAAGTTCTATAAGGACCATGGGATTGAGAGACATAAGATAACTCTATACATCCCACAATAAAATGGAGTTTTAAAAAGGATGAACAAAATGTTGATGGAGAGGGCTAGGAGTATGTTGACTGGTGCTAGCATTCAATAGAAGTTATGGGTTGAAGTTGTAGCCATTGCATAATATATAATTAATAGATCTCCTACTTCAACACTTGTTGAGACATGGTATGAAAATAATCCCTTGATGATACATATCAAAGTATTTGGTTGTGAGGCATATGCTCATGTGGCTAGTGTGAAAAGAACTAAGTCAGAGAATAAGGTAATGAAGTGTATATGATAGCTATGGTGTCGGTGTGAAAGGGTACAAGCTTTGGGATCCAATTATAGAGAAGGTGCTCTATAGTAGAAGTGTGATCTTCCATGAGATGAAACCTTCTATAGTTGATCTACAACCAGAGAAGGAAAAGAAGGAGGTAGTTCAATTTCCACCTACTCTTGAGAGAGATAAACTACGTACTCATGGTGGCCTGATGATGAGGAGAGCTCTAGGATCTCTAAAAGATCTAAGAAGAGCAATAACCTCAACCTCAATAGTTGAGGAGGTCTACATGATAAAGGAAGCAACCAAATAGATTTTGGTATTCTATATTGGATTCTAGTTGCATAGTTGATTTGATTGCTAACACTAATGAGCCTAGGACTATTAGAGAGGGTATATGTATGGATGATGTAGATTCTTAGATGGAATCCATGAATGAAGAGATGAATGCATTTAAAAAGAATGCAACATGGGTTCTGGTACATATCCTTAAAGGATGCAAACTCGTTGGATGCAATGGGTGTTAAAGAAGAAAATAGGTCCTCATGTTAGTGTTGTGAAGCATAAGGAAAGGTTGGTTATGAAGGGATATTACAAGGTGGATGGAATAGATTATGGGCAGATTTTCTCCCATGTAGCTAAGTTGACATCCATTCGATTCTTGTTATCAATTACAACAAATTTTGAATTAGAGGTCAAGCAAATAGATGTGAAGATAACTTTCTTACATGGTGACTTGGAGGAGGAAATTTGTATGTCATAGCTAGAGCATTTCATTTTCAAAGGTAAAGAGAATCCGGTGTGCAATTTGATAAAATATTTGTATTTTCTGAAACAATCTCCTCAGATGTGGTACCAAAATTTTGACACCTATGTGTTGTCCTTGGGATTTTTGAGATTCAAATCTAACCATTTTCTATATTTGAAGACTAGTAATGGTCTCGTTATTATTATTATATTGTATGTGGATGATATGTTGTTCATTGAGAATGAAAAAACTATCATTTCAGATTTGAAGTCTCAGTTGTCAGCATAGTTTGAGATGAAAGATTTGTGTGAAATGAGGTATATTTTGGGTATTGAGATCGAAAGAGATAGAGCTAAAAAAACTTTGGTTAAGATAGAGTAAGCATGTGAACTCATTGTTGGAGAGGTTCAACATGACTACTTGGAGACAAATGGTTGTTCCAGTTATACATGGGATGAAGCTTTCTATGGAGGATTGTCCAAAATCTCCTACCAAGATGGGACATGACTAGAGTTCCTTATGTGAGTGTTGTTGGTAGAATGATGTATGCTATGGTCTACAAGGCCAGACATTTCCCAAGAAGTGGGAGTCCTTAGTCCATGTATGGCTAGTCCTAGACAAGTTCACTAAGATGTAGTAAAGAGAATGTTCAAGTGCTTGTGGCGTACTTCTGAGTATGCCCTATGTTTTAATGGCTATCCTTCTTGACCTCAACATTCAATGAGAATTCATCAATATGTGTATTCAAATTGGGTGGATGATATTGAAAACAAGAGATCCACTAGTGGATATGTTTTCACAATGTTTTGTGGTGCAATAAGTTGGATGAGTAACCAACAGGTTGTAGTCTCTTTTTCCACTGCTGAATTTGAGTACATGGAAGCTCCTTATGCTTGCAAAGAGGTCATTTGGATTAAGAGACTATGTTCAGATATTCATTTTGATGTAGGATAGATTACTATCTATTGTGATACCCATAGTGCTATATTTTTAGTAAAAAATCCAACTTTCCATGCAAAAAGAGCACATTGATGTATAATTTCATTTTGTTTGTGATATGGTGGAAGTTGGAAAGGTGAAATTGTAAAAGGTGGAAACTTTTTTTTAATGTTTTGGATACAATGACAAATCCAGTGAGCACAAATAAGTTCATATGGTGTGTCAGTTCTATGGGCCTTGTAGCCTGAGCAGTGATATAGAGACTCTTGTAAGATCTTCAACAAGTGGGCGAATGTTGGGATTAAGGTGTCTCAACCTTAGTGAGTCCCATGATTAAATAATTAATTTATTTTACCCTAAGCTAGTGATTTTATTTATTAAGTGAAGAAATATATGTTTCTAAAATTTTATTAAGTCACTTTGTGGGACCTAGTGGAGAATTGGCATCCTACATGCAAGGTTTTTTGACGAGAATGTGACACTTGTGACATGGGAGCTCATTTGGAAAGAGGAAAAGATTAAAAAACTCTAAAATTTGTTCGATGTTGACATGTTGTAGTCTAATTTGGAAGCAAGACTGTGGCGGGGTCCACTTGTGAGCATTTATCTCTCTTCAGAAAAGTGGAAGAAAAGGAAGGAAACACTTGTCACCTAGGCCCTCATTTGAGGATTGGGAATTGTGAAAATGTCAAGGAGGTGTACCATGATGTTGAATGTGGCATGTCTTTGACTTGTTGACTAAAGCTCAAAAGGGAATGTTGCTCAACATAGACTAAGCTATCACTAGGAGTGACTAGTGTTGCAGTCTAATTTGGAAGCAAGACTTTGGCGGGGTCTACTTGTGAGAATTTATCTCTCTTCAGAAAAGTGGAAGAAAATGAAGGCAACACTTGTCACCTAGGCCCTCATTTGAGCATTGAGAATTGTGAAAATGTCAAGGAGGTATACCATGATGTTGAATGTGGCATGTCTTTGACTTGTTGACTAAAGCTCGAAAGGGAATGTTGCTCAACATAGACTAAGCGATCACTACGAGTTTTGTTGGTTTTTTTGTCCTTTGATTAGTTTTGCACCTTTTTAATGTATGGTCACCAACAATTATTTTTCGTATGGCCTTCTTTTCCACAAAACCAACAACCTCCATTTTTTCCCCTTTACATTGATCTTCTTGTAGATTTTGATCATCTACTATGGTTATTTTTGCCCCTTTCTTGATGTCTACCTCTATTACCAAAAATAAAGGCATCAACAGATGTGGTTCCTTGATTTTTCCTTCGCATATCTTCACTGAGAAGAGTTGCAACATCGTCGAACTTGAGTTTTGTTTTCTCAAATATGGAGGCACTAATCACCATCACTACTCCTTCCCAACTATTCAAAATATAGCACAAGAATAAGATGGATTTTATTTTCTCATCCAAATTAATGTTTACAAAAATCAATTAGATGATTAGAGTGTTGCATTCATTCAAGTTGTTTGACACGATTCCTCCTTCCCGAATTTTTAGATTGTACAACTTTTTCATGAGATAAACCTTGTTCAAACTTGAAACCATCTCGTACATGTCAGTTAATTTGTACAACAATTCTTTCAAGGTCTTTTATTTTGTGACATTGAAGAGGACGTTGCTAGATAATGATAGAATGATCCTAGCTCTTACTTATCTAATTTCTCCCACTCATTATCAACCATCATGGCTAGCTTCTTCTCTTTTCCTTCTAGCGCAAGTGATAGATCTCCTCTAATCAACAAAGACTCCATCTACACTTTCCACAATCTAAAATTCTACTCAAAGAACTTCTCTATATTCCATTTACCTGCATCCTCCATTTTTTGGAAATTATCACAATTCCCAAACAACTACTTCACCGAACTCTAGTACCAATTGTTGAATACTTTGTTGCAAATAAAAGAAAATGATATTGCAGAAATAAAAACTCAATAATCAAAGAAACATGAACACGAAGACACAAATTTTATAGTAGTTCACCAAAACTGCCTACATCCACTTTGAAGGAAGGAAATTATTTTATTATCTCTACTTTTTTAATACATCTACAACAACAGTTATGTAATCAACAATAATACAATAGCAAATACATTATCCAACATGGATAAGTCATCGAATGGAATGTGAAAGGACTTATCCAATTAGAGGGAAATAGAGGTTGACCATTAGGCTTCAATACCCAATAACCTATTGATGGTGTTTCTATATCCACTAATATATTTGGTAAACCAAATGATTGTGGCCCCTCCTATTGGTGTTTCTATTTCAACTTAATTGTTTTACTTTTTCTTATTACTCATCAACTTCCCTTTGTTCATTTTTATCTTTTATTTGGACTTGGTTTTACACAAGCTTTAACTGTGTGCCTTTCTACCAACCACCCTCATTTTTATTGAATAGTACATATCATTGTATTTTTAACTAATAAGAAATAGTAGGAGACTCAAGACATCAAAAATAAGATTTATTCTTTAATTATAAAACTAAATATTTTTATCTATTATATTTACTCTACATAACTCAACTTCTAATTTTAAAATATATTAGCTTATAAAAAAACATTAATTAAATTGAATTATCTTACAATAATATACATGCATCCAATTCATTAGAGTTTATTTACTTATAATTTCCTTCTACTTATGTTCTTGTTTCATTTTAGTGATTGCACTTTATTAGTACTTTCCTTTGGCAAGTATACTATTGTAATCAGCTTGTTTAATTGGTTATTATTAATTATGCCTCTAAACCAATTATATTTTTTTATTTTTTATGTGAAACAAATAGTTATCATTTACAAAGTCTATATGCAATTTTATTAATAAATAATATTCAAAAAATAAATTAACAATAATCTAATTGGCTAATAAGTCTCAACTCTTATTTTAATTGACTAATATTTTTAACTATTTTATATTAGACTTCACATAGTTGAAGGAGAAAAATAGTTTTTGTAATACTCATAATTTGTACTTCTGAGAAATCCACAATTAATTGATGATTTTGAGCACATTTAAATTTTAATTTTTGAAATGATGTGATTTGCCAATTCACTTCAATTCTTTGTTTGTTTCTATTAATATTACCTTTACCATGATAAGTAAAATTATAACCATTGAAGAAGAAAGACTAAAATTATAATCATAATTAAAAAAATTTAAAAAATTATATAATAATTTTTTTACAATTTCATAATTTTTGGGATTAATGCAAAATAAAATAAAAATAGGATCATTTAAAACACTCATTGCGATTAATTAATGGATTGATGGGATTATAAATTTCCTTTAATTTTAGAATATGTGTACATCTCCTACTTATCTGGAAGTGAATATCTAAACTTTTAAGTAATTAAATAATTCTTATATAAATCTAAACTAGAATAAAATATATTTATTTATAATAAATAAAATAATTATTTAATAAATTTTTTTACAAATATATTTAAGATATCTTATTAATTTAATTGAAAAATTAATTGATATGATAAATATATCAATTAAAACATTAAAAAAAAATCCCTTATAAAACAAATTGTATTATTAACAATATTTTTAAACATGTACCAAACTTGCATTACTAAAAAAAAAATCATTTACATTTTAGTGGCTATTACTAAGAAAAATCGATTTTTAATTCTTGACTGCTTGTGGAAGTCTAGTAAATTTAAATGTAGACCTACACAAAATTATGGTTGGTGGGATCTAACCACAGCTTGTGGGAAAAGATTACAACTTTATAAAGCTTATACCATGTTAAAAATACAATCTTATCCTTCTAGAGTTGATAAGCCAAAATCATGTTGTTGGATAAGGTCCAGAAGATGCTCTGTTGTTCTCACCAGGAAGTTTAATTTAGAGGAGTTTTGTCGGCTTTAACGCTTTTAGACCATGATTTGAACAATATTTTCAATCATCGTTAGAAGCATACCTTTCAATGTATCACTTACACAAATATATTAAAATAATAAGAGAAATACCCAAAAAGTGGTCATGGTGGAGGCCTTGAAACCTATGTTACCATGGAAGCCATTAATGGAAGCTAAGCTAAGATGATGCAAGAAATTAACCTAAAATGCCTTCTAAAACATGAAATATGAGTGCAAGATGAGAGTGATTTTAGCAACATAAATTTGCTCTTAAGAGATGGATCCATTTATCTCCAAATAGTGACCTATTTATAGGAGGAAATGGGAAATGAAGGGCTAAGATTGAAAAAGTTAATCAATAGTAAATATGGAAGGAAGATGGAGGCATGGATCATGGATTCCCATCAAGGGTTGAGGATGCAAGATGATATTTAATCAAGGGCTTAAATTTATCCAAACAAACACACTTTCAAAACTTGCACAAGAAGCTTTGTTGAAAGTTTGTTATAAAAAGGAATATTCCCTTTTTCAAATGAATGAAGAAAGAGAATATTCTTAAAGAATATTTTTATGGGTGAGGAAAATTAGATATTTAGTTAATTAAAACCAAATTTAATTGTGCAAAAGAGAATAAATATTCCATGAAAATATTCCTTGTGGAGGAATGTGCAAAGGAGGAATATTCTCAAGGAATATTCCCTTGCAAGTGAGGGGATTAGATTTAATTAGTAATTTGATAGTTAAATAAAGTTTCAATTATAATGCAAATTAGGGGAATCAGGATATTCATTAAATAATTGATTTATTTAATGAAAAGGGGAAGCACGATATGATATTTAATTAAATAAGAGGACTTTAAGGATTAAATTATATATTTTGACTTTTTCAATTTGATAAGACGAAATGTTAGCATGAAAGGGGATGAATTCACCTAATTAGGTTAATCACGTTAGTAGATGAAAATGATGCAATTACTTAAATAACTAGGCCAATTTAATCGATTAAGTGAAAAGAGGATGGATTTTAGGAAGAAATGATGTTAGCATATCATATTCGAGTGCACAATATCATTTAGGACATTTTTAAGTGTCTACATTTTGCTCCTCTTTGAAGCGAGGTACCTATTACATTGGTTCAAAGAATGACGCTTTTCATATTAAAACTGTTGCTCAGATCAAAAAATAATTTTTTAAAACTTTTTGGATGCTCCATTGTTGCCCCAACAGAAGGAATAAGCTAGTTCCCTGCCCCCTCAAGAAATCAGGCAAAAATTTTGAATTTTGGGTTGGTTTCTCGACAAAGGTTAAAATATAGGTGCAGGTGCTAAAACAAGCCATGGGATTCCAAAATGGCCCTAGAAACACAAAAAAATGGCTCAAAATAGGTTGCATAGGGTGGAAATAGGTCAAAACCCTAGCTTTTGGCTTAAATTAGGGAAAAAACCCCTAATTTATAGCCTTAAGTAGGTGAGAAGGATGACACTTCCAATTCATTTATGCATTCACACCTTAGAGAATTTTGCATTTGGAGCTCTGATATCCTAGCGAAATGGCTCACCGTGCACTTCCTCTTCACCTTTTGGAGTAGGTTTGAGAGAACCAATGGTGAGCAAATGTAGGACCTCGGGTATGTGACTCAAAACTTGTCTCGATTTTTGCTTTTAGGCAGAATTAATAGGGGGAAAAATTAGGTTTCTAGGCGTGTCAATGTATAGTGACATAATTGATATGTCCGTCGCTATTGATTTTATAGTGACAAACCTTCTATCTAGTGGTGCACCACCATTTTTTTGTTGGGTGATGCATTTGATTATGGAGTTGCTAGGTTAATATAGTGACACATAGGCTATTTAGGTTCAATGTCACTACAAAGTGGTGAGCAACACACATAGCTTTTAGCGATGCACCCCAGTTTTTTAACAGAGTGATGCATGCAAATTCCATTTTGCTATTGAGTGTTGTGATGCGCGTCATGAATTTGGTGACACACCCCTAAAATGGATACAACAACACATACCAGGAACAATGACATTATTGATTTTAGTGACGCTTTTGATGTTTTGGATGCAAAGTCTTAGATTTTGATCAGTTTTTTGACTTTTTTATCAAATTGACGCTGTGTGTGTGATCTATGCAGGAGGATCCTCCCCCATTGATGTCACGAGAGCACCCTTCCAAAATTTTGGCTACAGTGAGAGACTTTGATGACGAGGATGTGGAGTGGATGGGTATGCTAGGTTTAGGTTTCATTGTTTTCTTTCCTAAGGTTCGGAACCCCTTTGCTATGATGATAGCACTAATTGGGATGTCGCATAGCGAGACCTCTTCATTTCACCTGCCTACTGGTGAGGCCACCCTTACATTGGAGGATGTCTAGCCCACATATTGCAATTTCCTATTCACAGCAAGTGTGCCATCTATGACACAAATATCAGGAGAGATGCATGTTTCTCACTTCTACACAGATGTCAAATTATTCTGGTGATCTCTTAGATTGACCTTGATGTATATCGAGATTGAGTGCCCATTTTTAGTTTGTTCATTGTGACACTGATTTCTAGATTTATTGTAGAGGATTCAATATTGGATGGGGGTTGGTGTGGGAGGGAATAATTAGGAGGATTGTTATGTATGCACGGGGTCCAGTTCTTCTTGCTTCATTGTACCATGACACACATGAGGCCATCTACTGCGAGGGTAGGAGCATTGGAGCAGGTGTTACACTGCTCCATATCTAGGAATATGAGCATATTGTCGTGTTGAGGCCACTGGTGGTTCTAGCAGATATTCACGAGGATGAGCTCGTAGTCTTTAGATACAGGGTTCTTATGAAATTGCATCACACTGGGCTAACAGGTCTAACTTATTGGTATTGTTTCATTAAAGACATGTTCATGTTTAGATGGAGGTCATGGTTGCAACATCCAACATGGTATGATGATCAACAACAACTTTATTTTGCTTGACAATCTCACTACCTCCAAGAGAGGGAGCACACCATGATAGAGAGGTACCTTCAAGACCAATTGGCTCACCAGTTTGGGGAGGTACAGGATGTGCCTCCTCAAGATTATATTATTGTTTTCATGAGATCACAAAGGGAGGTGCAGTGGGGAGCACAGATTGACCTTGTTGTGGTATTCAATGACTTTAGGAAACTAGTTCCACAACCATGGGCATATGATCAGGGCCTACCAGATGTGGGGACTACCCCAAATTATGATGCATGGTTCAAGCCACCTAATCGCTTGACAGATCCAATAGGGGGATGCCCAAGAGGTAGAGGAAGAGGCTGAGGGAGAGGTTGAGGTTGAGGCCAAGGTAGAGGTAGAGATGGTAGTTGAGATGGAGGTAGGGATGGGGGCCAAGGAAGAGGGCAGGACTAGGATCGAGACAGGGCCTAGGTGCCAAGTGATGGGAACCAATAGCAATAACCAAATTAGGGTCATCATAACCCAGGGTGGCAAGATGGGCATGATGGATAGGTTCCAGGGGCACCACTATCTCCTCCACCAATACAACTAGATGCTTAGGTGCAAGAACACATACAGGCTCTCACTGTCGAGAGAGACCAATTATACACAAAGAGGGATCAACTCCAATAGTAGCTACAAGGTATGCCAACATAGAGAGACCATGAGGTTCAGTTGCGGAAGCAACTAGACTTATAGCTAGCCCAAGAGATTGGGTAGAGGTAGTAGCTTGAGGCAGTGACAACTGCATCACAGGGATGAATAGTTTTTTCCTGTTTGTATAGAGAGGCAGTTACAGAGGTTGCTTATTACTATATGCGTTACCATCGAGATGTTCCCCAGGCGATGAGACAACCTAATTTTTCATAGAGGAGCAAAGCACCACCTAGAGCTGAGGATCAACCATTAGTTATGGGTGAGTCATGTAGCCATTAGGCTAGCTATTTTGTAGACACTTTTTTTATTATTGCCTAATTATTTATACAGATATGTACATTCATGGGCTCATTTTTTACATCCTCGCGAATATTGTACTTTTGATTTTATATTCATACACTAATTCAGATATTGTATCATGAAGTCATCATTTGACAGTCATCATTTTTTGATATATATATATATATATGAGATGATTCAGATTCAATATGATGTGCCTCTATTTCATACTTTTATGAATGTATGGATGCATATGATATGATGTGATGTTATATGCTTATGCATTATGACTATGTTATGGATGCAATGTGATGGATGCACTTCTTTTATGTATGTTTATATGATATGTGATGATGATCTATGATGTGATGTATATGAGATGCGATGTTATGGGATGGATGTAATGCAATGGATATGTTATTTTATTTTTCATTACCTTTTTATGATATGTTATGGGTTGGATTCTATGATATGCAGATGTTATGCTTATGTAGGATGATATGGATTCATTTCTTTCTCCTATAATTTTCTATGATGTGATGATGTATGCATATGGATGTATATATGGATAATGTAGATGTTCATGCTTAGGATATGGTAATGCAATGTATGCTTACGCCTAGAATATTAAGATGCTTAGAATAGAAAATCTATGCTATTCGAAAGAACTTAAATGATGATGTAATGGATTCTATTTTCCTTTATTATGATATGCTATGATGATGCAAGATGTATGCATGATAATGATTTTGTGGATGCAAGATGGATGCATGATGATTTTTTTGTTGACTGTCATGATACCAGGTTAGCATGGAAAGAAGTTAGAAGAAATAAGATTATTTTGACCATCAATTTTGAAGACTAATTCAATAAGTCCAACAATTCCATGATCCACCAAGAATTTATTAGATGTAGTGATGAGAGATGATGATGATGATGATGATATCTTGGGATTGGGATTTTCCATCATTCCTTATGTTTGATATAACACATATAAACGATGCATCAAGGTATTGAAAACCAAGATGGCATTGTATCTAGTGTAATGGACTTTGACTCTACAAATAGATAGGATAGTTCTTGTTCACACCTTCACATATAGGAACCTTGTCAGAATGTAGGTTAGTAGTTTAGAATATATCTGACCAAAGCATATGCAATAGTCAACAATCTACTCCAAACAACTTCCCTACACACAACTAAGCAAGTATGCGCCAAGATTATTTTACAAGAGTATCCATAAGCACAACAAATTAAAGATAATGATCGATGCCCCATTCCTTTCTCTCTAAATCATTGAGACATCATCGAGAGGTCCTCAAAATGGGTCATTAAGATAAATCATAAGAAAATATTAAAAACAAATAGTCAATGTTAGCTATATCTCTTGCCAGTTTAATTTTAGCTAAGGTGATTTATAATGTTGATGTCCATCACCGGAAGGATGCATCCTAGTATATGTTATCATATGTTTTGATTAGGATGAGGTGTATGATAAGCCATTAATACAAACTTCACTGACTCATTTATCTATGATCTAGACTTAATATTTTGACACTTAGGTTCTCACTTTATGATTTGCGATACTTGCTTTCTATTTGTTTTACCAAAGGTTGAAGATGACAATTTTATTTATTATGATTGAAGGTTTATTGTGGGTGAAAGAAAAATGGGATGGATGGTTTTTGATGTTTTGGAAATGTTTTTGAGGATGTTTTTGGTATTTTTGAAAGTTTATGAAAATATTTATGTTTTTTGATTTTTTGAGGCTATTTAGGGTTTTCTGAGATATTTGAGGCTTTTTAGGTCTTTTTGAATGTTTTTAATGTTTTGGGCTTTTTGAATTTCAAATGTTTTGTATGTTTTCTAAGTTTTTCAATATTTAGGGGTTTTTAGAGATTTTGCAAAATGTTTGAGCTTTTACGATATTTGAATGTTTTTGGATTTTCAAGATTTTTGAACAAAGAACCTAACCTAAAAGACTATCCACAAGTTCCTTGAGAGTGAAGATTAGCCTTACCTTATACCTGAGAGACCACATGGATTCGATTGATGACTTATTTCCAATGAAATGAATAGTGATGTGTTGGTTGTATGATGAACTCCCTCTAAGACTTTAACCTATGAGATTGTCTTGGGGGCACATCAATGATGGCCTTGCCTATGTTCAAGCTCCTTGACTCCATGGTTAGGCATGTAGTGCTTATTTTGTATTTTTGATGTTTTGACCTTTTTGGGGATTTTGATATGGTTTGGATGTTTTGGATTTTGACTTTACAGTTTTATGAATGTTTTTGGATTTTAATTGTACAGGATTTTGAATGTTTTGGATTTTTTAATACAAGATTTGGATATTTTTGGGATTTTCTATGAGATTTCCAATAACCTTAAGATATGCGAGAACTCGATCTGATCCATAACGAAATGGCCCTAGCGTGATGCAATAGACTACCTCGATATAGATAGGACAAACTAACCTTAAGAATATGCCAAGTAGTACTAAAGGCGATACAATACTTCACAATATCAAGCTATGATATAGACGCAGATGGGAAATGGACTAAATAGGATGAATGATGCGATGCAAAGAATGTTATGATAAATAGCCAAAAAATAGATGGAGGTGCTTTATTTATGCGAGGTGCTTGTTTACCAAGTTTTCACCAAGGTACTTTCCTCTAGCGCCATCAAAGTGGTTTTCACTAGAGGATGATTGTTTTTCTTTACTTTTAAATCCTTGTTGCTCGATGTAGACTAAGCTATCACTAGGAGTGACTAGTGTTGCATTCTAATTTGGAAGCAAGACTTTGGTGGGGTCCACTTGTGAGCATTTATCTCTCTTTAGAAAAGTGGAAGAAAAGGAAGGCAAAAATTGTCACCTAGGCCCTCATTTGAGCATTGAGAATTGTGAAAATGTCAAGGAGGTATACCATGATGTTGAATGTGGCATGTCTTTGACTTGTTGACTAAAGCTCGAAAGGGAATGTTGCTCAACATAGACTAAGCTATCACTAGGAGTGACTAGGAGTTAAGGTTGAGTTCTAATTTGGTAGTTGACTTGATTTTATCTATGGGACACCTAGCATATGAGTTACTTGATTTTTGGAGTTGTAAAACTTGTATGCTCTTGCATGTTATTTCATGCGGTTTCATGTAGTTGCATATTGCAATGGTTGCTAATCTAGTCACTTGGGACTCATGCATGCTGTCAGTTTCAGTTTGCATGCATGCAAAGACTATGGGATTGACACATGGAAATGTTGGATGCCATGTATGAGAAGAATATATACAGATGCCTTAGTGCATTTGTTTGTAACATGTGATTATAATATCTTTATACCATTATGCTATTGGATTCACTCTAGAATCTTGTATCACAATGAATCAACACCTATAAGAGCATAGACTCTGCAAGTTGTATTGTAATAGATTTTTACTATACAATATAATTGATTTGTGCTTTGGTGTGTGGGTTTTTTCGCAAAAGGGTTTTCCCACAAAAATTTGTGTCTTGTGGTTTTATGTTTAAATCTGAAATAACTAAATGAATCTACATTCTTAATTGAAATTGTAAAAGTTAAAAGTATTTCAAACAAATTTTTGCAACCCTCTCTTGATTGATTTGCATTAGGAAAGTGTTTCCACACTCTGCTTTCCTTTCAGTTTGTGAGAAATATGTTTAAAATTCAAGACTACCAAAGACTTGAAGAAATCAATACATGATATACTAAGTCACAAATATAAGTTACAAAACATTAGTTGTATTGCATGATCTATCCTAACCAAATAATTTGGGAATGTGGAAGCATTCTAGCACCACACATTATTTTATATATTTGATAGTATCTCACAAGGAAGAGAAGAATACAAATTAGTCTTGAAAGATTAAAATTGCTCTTATGTCTCTTGATTTCCTATGCAACAGAAATGATACAATTCAGATAAAGATGGTTGATGTAACTCATAATGATTTTTTCACAAGGAAAGGAGATCTAGTGGACATGTTATTCAATAATATTGACAACTAGATATAAATTTAAGGACAAAGCTAATAATTTTTGGTAGGGGAAGTTTATTCAAGTAAAAATAAATGGGAACCATTGATAAAACTAATCTAGAGTTGAGATGAAGTGAAATATTATAAAAATAATAATAAAAATGAAGTGCACAAATTTTTGGTAGGGGAAGTTTATTCAATTAAAACTAAATGGGAACCATTGATAAAACTAATCTAGAGTTGAGATGAACTGAAAGATGATAAAAATAATTAAAAAAAAATGAAGTTGCACTCTAGTTCATGACACATCCATCATGAGACCTTGTAGAATAAATCTCAAGTGACTCTATGTGATATGTAGGAGACTTTTCCTACCACTGGGATAAACTTATGAATGTTTCATACACCGAAAATAGGAAATATAAATGTAGAATGGAAACACAAGTTCATGAAATAAGCATTCATACTCTTCCTACTCATGCTAGTAATCTCATAAATATTCTCTTGAATAAATTCTTACAAATATTATCTTCAATAACGTCCTACAAATATCATCTTCAATAATGTCAATGCATTATCATAATAAATAAACATAAAGTTTTTATTGTTTACTTCTAAGGCATATCACCATGTGAAAGATAAAAAAATCATTTTAGAAAAAGAAAAAGAAAAGGATCTTGTTTTGTAGTAAGTGATAGCAAATAGGGTGCAAGCACTAACAATTAAACTTATTTGGTGTTAAATTTTTTGAAAAAATTGCTGGGAAGGCATCTAATAATGTCGATACCCCCATATCTTTTTTAGATGTTAGAACTCATTCAAATGTAAGACTTTCAAAATGTTTCATTTGTCCACAAGATGCATTTTTTGGCATTCATGGGCTAGTAGACACAACTTAAAGCACCTTTAACACTTTAATGTAGTTCTTAATATTAAAAGAAACAAAATGGTTTTGATTGTATGAAAAACATATAGAAAGCTCACTCAACTACAACAAACAAATAAACTCAATTAAATAATCAAACTTTTGATATGCATAAATGATGAAAGGGGCGATGAAAAATATATTGAGGCAAACTCGATCCATGTATTTCAAACATCAAGTATGTCATGTTGCACATACATTAAAAATCCATTATGCAATCAAATGGTGCCAAGTTTCTCTTAAAATTCAACTCAATTTTTTCTCTCTATCAAATAAATGATGATTGAAAACTATGAATGTCATTAAATATCAAATCTTCAGGTTCATCTTCTCCAAATCTCAAGATTTATTTCCATACTACATAAACATATATATGTTCTAAGAACATGCTTAAAATAATTATGAACAATGAAACAAACAGATTTTCAACATTGTGAATACAAAGTTTGAAAATTTAGTTGTCATAAAAAATAATAATTTTGTTGCTTCTTCAAAATAATGAATAAAAATTAAAATTAAAATAAAATCAAAAGATAACATAAAATTATTTTTCGTTAGATATTGAAAAAATACCTATTATTGTTACTTATCAAAATATTAATATTTAAAAAATAATGTTTTAAATTTAGACATTAAAAAATACTTCACGGCCTCTGACTACTTAGACTTTAATTTTGAATTCTACAATTACTAAAGAATCTGTGCAACAAAGACGAATAACAGACGAAGGGTAAATTTCACCATCAAAAAAAGTACGGTAGTGAATATCTTATCTATTGGACTGTCGAGCGACTTTAACACGATTGTGACTGGTGCTGTGAAAATTCTACATCCATATCCGGTCACATTATTCTACATTTTATGCATAAACCACATCGCGCACTTCTGTTACAAAGTGGGTCGCTTCTGCCTCTCCACTACCGCACTAGGAAACACATCTTTGAGTCAGTTGAAAGAATCATTTGTAAAGGTGTGGAAGTGAAAGTATTATGCACACAGTGATTGTTTGGGAGTTAGACTTGATCTCTTTGGTGCAAATTAGATAATTTTGGGCATACGTTGGATCATGTTTTGAGCTAGCTTGGATTTAGGAAATTATTTATGGTTTTAAGATTTACTTGGATTATAAATTGAGGGTTTGCGATGGAGATTGTATGGTAATTATATTGTAAATTATACTACTACAATGATTATAGAAAAGGAGTGAAGATCTCAATAGAAGTATTTAACTCTACATTTGTATTGTAATTTTGTTGAGAATATTACATTGAGTGTGCTTTATTGTTAAGTTTATTGGAAGAGTTTCCCTATAGTATATTTTGTGTTCTCTTATATATATGTGCTATAAAGATTTGAATTTTATCTCATGGGATAGCAAATTAATCTTGTAAATATGAATGCCTGTCTTTGTCTTTCTAATATCTGCTTTCGAGATTGCTAAAACATGAAAACGGTCTCTGTTCTGTTTGTAACACTGTTGGGTATTTGTTTGTTCTTTCCAGCCAATGCAACCTACAATGGACTCGGCCAGAAGCCTCCAATGGGGTATATTTCTTCACTGTATATACTTAGGAAAATAAATCACGTGGATGCAGAAACTATTGTTTTCTTTCTTTAATTAATTGAGAGGGAAACCTAATATAAGGTATTAAATCATTCATCTGAAATGTGCTGAGTCTCTTATAAGCATCCAATGGACTGATCTTATCCGTATAGATAATGACAAATACTTGGACGTGACATCCACCATGCATATCTTCATTAGGTGGATGAGCAGGAATTTGGAGGATGGTGGTGTGTCTGCAAATAGTTAAAAGACTAGTTACCTTTTAGGGAAAGTGGAAAAACTAAAACAATATGCCCATAAATATACACTAATGCAATTGTTGTGACCATTTTTGTATTCAGATGGAATGGTCGTGGTTATTTCTATTGCAGGGGCATTAGTGAAAAGGGTATTCGTGGAGCAGGTGACTTCACAATTTTTGCTTGTCGTGACCTCATTTTTGTATGGTGTAATGGTTTAGGGACGGAAAATAACAATAACATAAGGCTTCAAATTGCATAGTTTGCCATAAACTTGATCGTCTGTGACAGCTTAATGTAGCCCTTTGTTGATAGAAACAGTTCTAGATTCATCATTTTTTTTCCTTTAACGATTCAATACAATTGTTCTTAAATTTAAGGTTACTAGAAAATAGCAGGCTTGTTAGTTGGAAGCGTAGTTTCATCTTTGTTGAAATCCATTAATTTTATTTAGCGAAACTTTGATCTAAATCATTAACATTGGTCCATTGTAAATGTGCATATTACAGCTGATGCACTGATTTCCACTGGATTGTCCAAGTTAGGATATGAATATGTAAATATAGGTAAGTTAATTTCCCTTTTTCTCTTGATGTGTTTGGAAACCATTAATTGCATGTAATAAGTCATGTTTTATTCTAACGTTAAAATGTTTTTGTCAAAAACTACCAGATGACTGTTGGGGTGAGAAACAACGAGATGCTCAGGTATTGCCATAAATAAGTAAATCAATAAAATAAGTTCAGTATCAAGTCATTACGTTTGCTTTAGATTATATGAATCTTGAGACTTGATGAAGAGAACTCAGAATTGTCTCCATTGCTAGCTTTAACTGATGAGAGCTCTTCTTGTTGCTTATGTAAATTTTCCTGACTATTCTTATTATAGTACAGTAATATTAGACTTTATAATTACCTAATGAAAGCTAAATAACTGAGAACATTCTTGTTTATTGGCAGGGTAATCTTATTGCTAGAGCAAAAAGATTTCCTTCTGGCATTAAGGCTTTGGCAGACTATGTTCATTCTAAGGGACTCAAACTCGGAATATATGCTGATGCAGGGTGAGCATATTATGCTAGAATCAACCAAAACCCTTATATTTTTAGACAGGGTACAGCATATATACCAAAATCCTGATAACTAGTTTTGACTTTAATGTTTGGTTTCTTTTGCCAGATCACAAACATGTTCCACAAGGACGACAGGTTCCATGGGACATGAAGAACAGGATGCCAACACATTTGCTTCATGGGTAACTAGCTCTTAATAACATTTTTTCATCTGTTGACCCAATTGAGCTCCACTACAGATTGGTTTCTCATGTCATTGAAATAAAATGCAGAGATCTTAGAATAACAACTTTAGATATTGTTATACTTCTTAAAATAATATTTAGACGTTGTAAAAGATTTCTTATTAGTAAATTAATTTTCATTGTACATCCTTAGAGAGAGATTCAATGCAACATAATGAGGAAACAGATTGGTCTTTTATCATATTATTTTTTGAATAATAAAGAATAACTGGTGTCTGATAAATGAACAGGGAGTAGACTACTTGACATATATGAGCTGCTATATTCCTGAGTTCAGTCCTCGTGCGAGGTACATAACATTTATACCATATTATTTCTATCAACGGGCTTTTGAAATGTAGATTTAAAATTTGATTTAACTTAAAGTATTAAATTTGTATTGAAATAAATAGGTACCAGAAAATGAGTGAAGCTCTCCTAAAGACAGGACGTCCTATATTCTTTGCCACTGGTCTTTGGTAATAAGAGTTTTCAAGCACTAATCTCTGTATTCAACAAAAAATCAAAGACACTCACTAGTTTTTTAACTGAAAATGATAGCTAACTCTTTCTGTGCTGATGTACAGGTACAACCTAACAGATTATATTGATTCAGGACCTAAGATTGCCAACAGCTGGTTGAGTGGTGAAATTCCAGTTCAATATATCGAGTAATACACTAACACACTCATGCAGCACATTATTTGCAGAAGGATGGAATTCAGAAAAACATAAAATATTTTTTTCATTTCTTGCAGCATGTTTGATGTTGCTGACCAGAACAATGAGCTTGCTGCTTATGCAGGTCCTGACCGTGGATGGAATGGTAACATTAGTTGCTCCATTAGTCCATTGAGATGATATTACTGTTGATTTCCATTGTGATATCCATCCTCCATAACAAATAATTTTGTTCTTGTATTATCCAAACCAGATGCTGATGTATTGCAGATTGGAAAGATGGGCCCCAGTTGGACAATTGAGGAGTACAGATCACAATTCAGCATATGGGCCTTAATGAAGGTAACAAATATAGGCCTCTGCTTAAGGTATAAATAGCTGGAGAGGGTTCCTTAGTAAATATAGAAATTGGTAGTTTGGTTAAGGATCGGTACCCATAACCCACATGCAATGGTGCAAAACTTGGTGTCTCCAGGCCACACGAACATTTTTACATCCGTATAAGTACCAGACTATTGAAAGGAGACACCTTAACAAAGACCTTTATATTATCTTGTGCTTAAGGGTTCATATCCATATCTCTTGCAGGCACCCTTGGTGATTACCACTGACTTAAGGAATGCAAGTAAGGAAACTCTTGAGATCCTGGGAAACAAAGAGGTTATTGATGTCAATCAAGGTGAGTTGTACCTATCAATTCAATTTAAATATTTTGGTATACAAATTTGTAGATGGGCTTCAATCTTAATCCTCATCTGCAATCCTTTTTGTATGGGCACAGATTCATTAGGAGTTCAGGGGAAGAAAGTGAGCAAGCAAGGAGACCTTGAGGTATAAGATTTCTTTGTGGGTTAGTGGATTTACAGAGAGAAGACTTTATTCATCGTTCGAAATTAAATTGCATCTTTTTTCCTTAAAAACAACTCAGATTTTGTATGTATAATCTGTGTAAATTTGATCATTTGCAGGTGTGGGCAGGGCCTTTGTCCAACAAAAGAGTGACTGTAGCGTTGTGGAACAGAAGCAATTCTTCAGCTTCTATCACTGCCAAATGGAAAGACATTGGCCTTTCATCAAAAACTGTTGTTCAAGCTAGAGATTTGTGGGCTGTAGGACTACGATAACTCTCCTTGTTCTGTTTTTTTGTAAAATATTATCTACCTGATCTAGATAGCACTAGCAGCATATTTTAGGCTTCTCTTGACTAATTATAATGGGTTTTCCTAATTTGATTGCAATTTTGTGTCTATTTTGATATTGAGTTTTATGAATTTGACTGCAATTATTTGTCCATTGTGATATTGCAGCATTCATACCTTCCAACAAGTTTGAAAGGAAGTCTCACCGCAAGCGTTGGTTCACACGTTGTGAAAATGTACATTTTGACACCAATCTCTGCTTAAATTTGAGACACAAGTTTGAAGCTGAATAGGCAAATGTTGTTTTGCTTTGGTATTTCATGTTTTCCAGCTCTGCTATACATCCAGATATAGAAGTTGAATAAAATATGAAGTTTGGAATAATTCGGTTACCGTTATTTACAATCAATTAGAAGCAAGCGGGTTTTCATTTCTGACCATTCATTCAACGAAGTGTGTAATTAGGCAGCATCTTTTCAGCATACAGGATGTTAATTTCACCTTAATTTTAATTAATTCAAATTTGAACTTTAGTAAGTTTTCAAATTATATTAAATTAAAATTTATGGTTAAATTTGCATCATTATCCTCCACAGAGGATATGATATAATTATATGATTTTTTAAAGTTAAAAATGTGTTAAATGAATACATAAGTTGATTAAGTATATTTAATATTTTAGATATACAAGTTTTGTGAGACAAACATAGATATATATGTTAAAAAGAAAATAAAGATAGATAAAGTTTGTATATATATCTACCTAACATGAAAGATAAAGATAAGACGGTTGTCTGTTTTTTAATGTGAATTTTGGTTGATGATCTATTATGATAAAAGATTGTAAACACAAAATTGGAACTAGATTATTCATCAAAGAATCGAAATGTCAAATTAATTGTGACAAATATCTTACCTAGAAGCATGATCTCATCCTAATTTTTACAATCCTTTTTTGAGAAAAACTAAATCTTTAGTACTTGTATGTCCTAGATTTGGACTGACAATAAAAAATCAGAACAAATCGAAGATCCTTATTGCAAACTTAATAATACTCTACACAGAGCAAACAAATAATGCAAATATAATAAAAAATTAAAGCAAAGTGCTACCAAATGCAAACATTGGATGTGTTGGATATGCTCTTAGACACTTAGACACTTGATGTAGAGATGTTGGTTGCTCCTCAAATCAGCAACATGTACCTACCAACTGATCATTTATTTATGATTTGATAACTGTGGATGATTTACAGAACTTTGATTAAGCATTTATTTATGATTTGATAACAGGGGATGATTTATAGAATTTTGATTAAGCATATAAACGATGAAGATATAATCTTGATTGGATGGTTGAGATTGATTGAGATGAGTAGAGAATTTCAATTGACTAAAAATATTTTGTGCATTTGATTAAAAATAGAAAAAAATATGAAGTTATGATAAAATATGAGTAAACAATTATATTTTTTTATTATTCAGAGTGAAGACTGAGGAGACAACTTTCAGTGAAGGAGCATGTTGTAAGGAAAGTAAGGGAGATGTCTGTGCCATTAGGAGGGCATGGATACCCTCCTGTTAATAAAAAAACTACAGATTGTGGATAGGCGTATACTACAGTCATTAATACCCCCCAAAACGACTTCAGTAAAACTTGGTTAGGTGATTTAAATTGGAAATAACAGGAGGAATGGTGAGGGGCAAGGAAAGGGATGGCCCTGCCAAATAAGGCATGGCATTCCACCCATTACGGCCAGATATGCATGAAATGGATTTGTTAAAAGGCTCTAGAACATTCAAGAAAATGAAAATTCGCAGGTGTAAAAGCCACATTTCACATAGCCAGCATTATCCTTGCTTGCGCCACGAGGAAAGTCTTGATTAGGCTATGAACATCCATCAAATGGGCAGGTGTAAAAGCCACATTTCACAACCATAGCCAACATTATTCTTGCTTGCGCCATGAGGAAAGTCTTGATTAGGCTATGAGCATCCATCAAATTCAAGGAATAAGGAAATGTGTAGGAGAAAACACAGAGGGAAGGTGTGAACAATTGAGATGACTTGTAGAGGCGTTTTGGCAAAGAAAGAGAAAACATCGTGCAAGAAGGAAGGGCGTCTGAAGCTAACGCATGGATTTTAACAAAGGATATAAGTGGAATCAACTTGAATAACCAAGTATGTGAAGTGTGGAGGCAACAGAGATCACAAAAAAAAACAGAGAAAGTCCCATAGAAATGGGAGAATACGCTGAATCATTCATTAAATATAAAGACTGATTCAGAGTAAGGCCTGGCAAGGGTAGGACGTGAGTGGAGATCGGCAGGAATCAAACGTGAGAAAGAAAAATGAGAGTTCTTATTCACCAATGCAGGGGCAGGGGAAACCACTCATCAGTAGTTATTTATTTCTTTCTATACTGAATATGTTCTCAATGCTTTATTTTTAATGTTTCTACTGAAACGTTATACTTTTTAACTAAAAAAGGGTAAAAATTAATTCAAATCTAAAAAAAACAATACAAAACAGTGCATTACACATCCCTATCAATCTCTATTAATTGATCTAACTTTTGAAACAAATCCGGGGCTAATTGACCTCTTTCTACAATGTTCCAAACATGCATATGATCAGAAGCCCATTTAGCCAAACAATCCGCAACCCCATTCCATTCTTGCGGAATATGATAGAAAGAAACAGAATCCAAGGAAGCACATAGATTAAGAATCTATTTTATAATAACAGCCGGATGTCAACTGACATCCTCAAGCTGCTGCCTTTCAACAACGTCACAACTACTGGAATCAGATTCACAAATGATTCATCTCCACCTGAGAGCACAACCACACTCCACAACATATAAAATGGCAAGAGCCTCCATCACATTGTTAGTATACCAACCCTTATAAACAAAAAAGATAAATTCAATAGTCCCAGAACTAGTCCGCCCAACACCTCCAATACCAGCATGACTCGGATTTCCAGTAGAGGAGCCATTCATGTTGATTTTCAACACCCTTGAAGAGGACACTAGCACACCTCACGACTTATCTTACAAAGGGGATGACAACATCTATACAACAAATTTTTCCTATTGAATTCTAATAGATAGTAAGCGACACGTTTAATAAACACAAATTCAATTGTAAAATTTAGGTTGTGGAAAAGTTAAAATGGATTTTGCTACTATGTTTATCAGGTAGTCATCAATTCAATTTATCCTTTTGTATGTTTTGTGATGTTATCTTTCAAACTAATTATGGAATCTTCACCAAATTATTTTATCAATGGAAAAATGCTATCTTAAAGGTTGGCTTAAATTGCATATTAGATCATATTAAAATAAATATTGATCAAAAGAGTGGGTGTAAACATGGGTAATTGCTTGTTAATAGATTATTAAAAAGATATATTCTAATATTTATTTGGGATATGTTTGTTATTAATAATCAAAGATTTAAGCTGATATAGGACGAGTTATCATTTTGTTTTCAAAGAATGATTATGATTCTTTATTATTGTTTAATCTTCAAATTAGATGGTATCCTTTGATGGTCCACCAAGTATGAGAGATTGGGAACATTTATTGTAGTAGTTAAGAATTCTTAATTCAAGGCGATTCATGCTTATGTGGAAAAGTTGAATAATCAATATATTAAGTAGTATATCTTCCAATTCTTAGTTATGATGCACTTTTATTATCAAGTGCAAGAACAATGCAAACTTCAGTAACGTTGTTTATATACATCTATATATTATATATATTAAAATAGAGAAAATCGTGAACCCTAGGTCTAATGTGTAAACCTATGATCTTCAAGATTTTTGGTTGTGTTTTTTTCTATTGTTTCATTAAGATGGAGATCAACAAGGTGAGTAGATTGACTTTCAACCATGAAGGTGAGCCAATTAGACTTGAATCTCCATCCTATTGAGTCTTGGAATGATTTAGAATTATTTTTCTATGATTAACTTAATTAGACTATGTAGTCTAATATGTAAAATATAATAATCCAATAATTATTAGACTGAGATAGTAACTTGCAAGCAAATCTAGGAAGTGCAAAGGATTGTGTACCTATTTTGAAAAGTTGTTTTTGATCACTATAGGGGGACAAGGTCTCCCTAATGCATATGGGTCATTGTACACCTTTTCAACGTTGTTTTTGAGGTCCTCAAATGACATATATGAGCTTCTAATTCTAGGTTGCAGAATTGTCATAACACCATCATATGATTCTACGAGTTTCCATGAGTTGAAAAGATATAGGGCTTCAATTGCAACAATGAAATTATTTTCTTCAAGTTTCTTTACATCCTCTCCAATCTCGAGATCTGCACATTCACAAAGAGAAGAGATGTTGGGCCATTTAAGGGCTTTCCATAATCTTGTGTTAGAGTTTCCACTTGCATAATGACAATGCCAATAATAAAATGATAATGGATAGGAAGGAATGATGAAATAACAAAGTGTTGCTACTCACCACCCTTCAATGGTTTCCTTGAATGATTGAAGTCATACACATCACTTGAAAGTCTTATATCTTTCTTGCTTGAATTTCTTGAATGCTTTGGAGACCTACAAAAGTGTTAGCCTTCAAAAAACATTGATAACATGAACACACATAAACACACATAGGATTTGACATGATGTTGTATCTTGAATTGCTGCAGTAGATCTTTGAAAATGTTGCTCTTGACTTGCTCAATAAGGCTCTTAACAATATTAGTTACTCATAAATTCTCCTCAATGCTTTTTTTTCTATTTCAAATGATGCAATAACTAGGTATCTATTGGCATTTATTCAATTTCATACAAATTAAATCCTAATGGTTGACATTTGCAATTCAAATTTTGAATGTTAAAATGTTGACACCGACATATCTAAAATTGGTCCTCAACAAAACAGCCCAAGACCCATATGCACTAAGGTGAATGGGTCCTAACCCTATTTTCTAGGGCATTAAGTGTTGAGGGAAAAATATTAATTAAATGCATTTGTTCAATGCTTGCAATTTATTGGAAAGTGGTACAAATTGGCTATAGAATGCATAATTTAGGAAATTAGGCACCCAATTAGACTCAATAATTTAGGTGGTGCAAAACCTAGTTTTAAATTGTCAATGGTGACAATTTTTGACACTACATATAGCATCCACTTTAGTGAGAGTATGAACTTACACTCAGATTGACACTAAAGTAGAAAATCAATGTTAAAAAGGGTTTGATTGTCCAAATGTTGAAGAGATGGGATGAAAATGAATCTAGAGGGGTGATCAACCCCCCAAGATCTAAGATACCATGACACCACAAGTATTCATGACTCACATAATAGAAAAGTTTGATATTTTCTAGGTGAATCATAAATAGGAAGGCAACATGGGCAAGTGAAGTTCGATATTCACTAGGTGAGCCACCAAGACAAGGTAGTAAAATGAGAAAAATAGTAGGTCTAGTGAAATCCACTATTCAATAGGTGTACACCCATGTCAACCATGTAACAAGAGTAATACTCCTTGATAACTCTGATAAGGTGCTATAAAATGATCAAAATGATATGCCAATGCATCACCCAGTTCAATGTGTGAACAAAGTGAAGCAAAAATGCTAATGTCAATGTCAACACATCACCAAGTCTAACACATGCGAACAAAGTAAGAAAATAATGCCAATGTATGCCCCAACCTTAAAGAAATTGTAAAACATGTTGTGAGCAATTAGTTTAAGGTAGAAAAATGAAAATTTTCATGAGATAAAAGATCACAAGAGCTTATTTGGAAAGCCCTATGCCAATGATATGTTTCCAAATGAAGCTACATCATGATAAGGTGTTGCCCCCAAATGCAATGCAAAAATCAACACAGAATATGAACACATAAGGGATCCATAGATTCGAGATCAGTACACATCTTTACTACAATGATGTAATAGAGCTCAGAATTGACATCATTCCCAAAATACTTGTGGAACAATGAACACAATGGAGGAATCACACATGAAGAGAGAAGGAATTTTTTTTTTTGGTTCAATATGGAAGAGATCTAAATGACTAAATGCCTTGCATCATCCCCAAAAAAGGGAAATAAAAGACAAAAAAAAAAGACAAAGTTTATGACATATCTAGAAGAATGAAGATACAAATAGAAGAATTTCATGATAGGTTTTTTCCTTTGTATCCTTGTGCCAACAGGGCAATAAGGGTCAACCAAATAAAAATCACAAACACAAAGGAATGCCAAGCAACACAACATGAGAAATCACATCACATGCAATAAAACATATAAAGAACACATCAAACAAACATAAAGGAGCACTACTCATTATTGACAATTTGTTTTTTGTATTGTTGTTTCCATTACTGGTGTTTCTTTGCTTTGAATCTTGTGGGTTTTGTTATGGGAGGGGATTTGGTCTAGGATGAGCCTACTAACTATGATGGTTGGAAGCAAGATAAGGAGGTCTAAGCTATTCTTGAAAGAGGAAATTTGGCCTCGTATGTGGAGGGAATGCAGGGTGTTAACCCCAAAATTTCTTTGAAATTCACCAATTTCTAGGTGGACGGGACTGTTATTATTGGCGGGGTTTCTTTTATGGTGAGCCTTGAGCTTATTGTGGAGGTCACAGGGCTTTCTTTACAAGGGATTTTCATTGCATGCAAGTCAAAAAGCCACTACTAGGAGGATATGAAACTGTGAGAGGTAAAATCTACATTGAACAAAGATTGACAGATATGAGTTAAATCAATCAACATTTGACAAATGAGATAATAAATCTCCCCATAAAATTATTGAGAAAATGTAAATGAAACAATAACATCATCAACCTAACATGAAATTATAAGCAAGATAAGCATGAAAGCTATTCTTCAACTACTCAAACATTATCTCATAGGGGGATTGGTGCTACTTTGATGTGGAAAGTAGCCCTTTCCCAACCCCTTTAGATAAGCTAATGATGAAACTACTTTGAAGATGATATGGATTCAAATGACAATTATGTATTTTGCATAAGATTGTGGATTTGTGGAGATGATGATCAAGATGAAATGCTAACTTGGATGAATTGTGGAGAAAGATACAAACATTTGTGGAGATAGATACTAAGATTGTGGAGGATTAATACAATAGAGAAACTCTCTATTTATAGCCAAGAAGGATAAAAGAATGCCAAACATGGAGGATTTGGGACTAAATATCCACCAATGACAAGGTGCCACTTGTCAACATGTGAGAGGTTGAGGAATGAGCACATTTTGGTCAATGTGCCAATAAATGACATTGGTGGATTCTTTCAAATTCAAATTTAGCTTGTTGGAGGGAGAAAAAGGGACTTAAATGCCAAGTGGGGGACATGTAAGAGGGGAGTTAATGCCATGTTGGAAGGGACAAGTCATCTTTGACTTTGAATTCAAACTTGAGGGAATATTCCCTTTTATGCCATGTTGATGGAAAATGATGAATTTATAAATCAATTAAATTGATTTATGTGCACAAGTGCAAAAATCTAGAGAAAAGAGGATTAGGATTAACATTAATCATGATTTGATTAATTTAATTGATTTAGTGATGAATTAAATACATTTGATTTAATTAAATGAAGAAACTTTAGAGATAATTAAATAAAGTGATTTATTTAATTAAAAGGATAACCTTAGGAGATCAATCAAATAAACTTGATTTATTTAATTGATGGTGAATATGATTTAATTAAATATGCATGATGTCAATTTCACATGTCTACATTTTTCCTTTTGAAGCAATGTACTTGTTGTGTTGGTTGAAGAATAAACTTTTGTCCTGATCACAATTCAAAAAAAGAATTTTGATCTGCCGGATGCTAATGGAAAGAAATGTCTTTGGTACAGTACCCCTCGAGAGATGAAACAAAAGTTCAATTTGAGGGTGAATCACCATGATAAGAACATTCAAGATATGGGCGTCTGAGATGGTTATGATGATGATACAAAATGCAGAAATAGTTTTCAAAGATGTTGCTGAATAGCAAATATATATTATCTAAACATCTTAAATGATGAGAGGCAATGCATGTGAGATGCATGACATGGATGATGTGATGATACCTATATGATTGTCACAATGGATGTGTGGTTATGGTTTTATGAGATGCTTAGACTAATAGATCTATATTATGATGATATGCAGTAAATGAAATAAGATGCTGAGAATAACAAATATATATGATCCTAAACATCTTAAATGATGATGTAATGCATGTGGAATGGATGATGTGATATGCTACTATTATGAGATGTATGTATACTAATGAGTCACGAGGAATGGTTACTAGAAACAACACCATTTTGTGGATGCGGGATGGATGCAAGATGGTGTGTTGGTGATCTTATGTTAGCACAAAACAAGAAATGAGATGATGACAAGAGGATCCCACAAGCTCATGATCTGAAGAGACTTATTAGAGATGATGATGATGATGATAGATGATGCTTTTCTTATCAAGGATTGGGATTTAAAAAGGGCCTACTTACCTTATGTTTGATAACACACGTAGGTACAATGCATCAAGGTATAAAGAACCTGGATGGTGTTGTACATAGTGTGATGGACTTTGACTCGACAAACTTGAATAGGAGTAATCATGTTCACGACATGAAAACCTTGCTAGGATACTTTACAAGTTTCTGAAACATCTCGGACAAAAACACAAAAGGTATAACCTATTTTGAAATGCAATAGTCAGCCAACTACCCAAAACACCTTCCATACACATCTAAAAAAACAAGTATTTGCCAAGTTATATTACAAGAATGTCCAACAAGCACAACAGACAAAAGATAATGATCAATGCCCCATTCCTTTCTCTCTAAATCGTTTTGATTAGACATCATCGAGAGGTCATTGGAATGAGCACAAAGGATAAATCAAAAGAAAAGATCAAATGAAGCTATACAAGTCCAATGTTCATACCTCTGACCAAAGGTGTGTTTGATAGGATAAGAATCCAAAGTGATATCAAAATGGTACCCATTATTTGAAATAATATATCTAGGACATGCATTACATAGGATGTTGATGGTTTGATAAGTTGTTTGATAAGCTATTGATATGAAGTTGGTTGACATGTTTGAAAATGATCAAGAGTATGATTTTGCATTTAAAGGTTTATTGTTTTGATTTTTATTTTACGATTGAAGCTTTCTTTTGTTGATTGTTGTGGTTGTTTTTGTTTGTGTTGCCAAAGGATGAAGGTGATGATGATTTATTATGGATGATTGATTATTGCAGGTGATATCGAGATGAGGATGGATGGATTTTTTTCAAATATTTGGATGTTTTTGATGTTTTGAAATGTTTTAAGGCTTTTTTTTGGTATTTTTGAGCCTTTTCAAATGTTTTTTAGTTTTATAGGATTTTATAAATGTTTTTGGATTTTGTGTCTCGAGGGCTCATCAAAGATTAGCCTACCCTACGTTTAAGCTCAGAGATGACATAGTTCATATTTCCATGTTTTATGTTTGACTTTTTGATCTGTTTTGGTATTTTGATATGTTTTTGAATGTTTTTGGATTTTTAAAATTTTTTGACATTTTGGATATGGATAGTAGTGTGATGATATCGATTGCTTTCATTTTGGGATTTTCGACGAAAATAAAAGCTAAAGGATTGATTGATCAAATTGATGGATTGATGATGATAACATTTTTGAGGATACACAATGATGCAAGGATTGATGATGATAACATTGTTGAGGAATGATACCACAATGCGAGGGTTGATTGATAACGGTATTGAGGATACACAACAATGTAAGGATGGAATTGACAACATTAGTTGGATACCACTGACAATCTGAGATTTAATTGATAACATTGAGGATACAACAATGCGAGGATTGATAATGATAATAACATTCGAGGGATACGATGATGAAAGGATAGTGTTTAAGCAACACAAGGATTGGGAAGGATCTCCCGAGATGATGATGGATTGATTGGATTCGATTGATCAGGATTTTGAAGCTTGGTTATGAACAAAAGATGTTTTTGGATGATTTGATATGATGTTTGAAATACAACTTACATGCGACTGATAGTGATTGTTTGGATTGATGTTTGATGAAAGATAAAGCTTGATAAGGAATGTGTTCTCGTCAAAATATGCCATGGGCTATTGATTTGGATTCTTACTCACAAGTGGTTTGACCAGTTTGATTTCACGTTTTCCAATGTTCGGATCACCATATAAGTTGGAGGATATATATCAAGATTTATTCCAGAAGTAAAATGTAAATATCTACTCCCAGTGTCTAGCAATGTATGGAATGCCATGGGTGGATGCTCGGATAGGTGTATGGATGAATGGATATGGATAGCATGAAAAGTATGCCAAGGATTATCTTGTATTAAGATAAGGTGTTCAAACAAAGGATGCTCATTTGGATAGTGCCTCAAGGCTTAGATAATGTTGGATAGGATAGGATCAATGAAAATGACCCATGTCAAGATGTTTACCATAATTAAGTGTAAAGTGTACACCAAAATTTCATCAAGATCAAGATAACTTGGAATATGGATGCAAATGGATGAAAATGGATGAAAATGGATTGGATTAATGGTTCATGGATCGATAAATTTATCATGGATGTGATAAGATGCTTTCTCCTGAAGTGGCGCATGCAGATACTCGATTCTACACATGATGCCTGTTTGCCATGTTTTCATCATGGTACCTGCCCAAAGTGCCACTGTAGTTGTTTTCACTGGAGGATGATTTTTTTCTTTACTATTTTCATTATTTTTTTATTTTTTTGATTTTTTTTTTTGAATTTTCACATTTTTTATTATCATTTTTTGGTTTTCTGAAAGATTTTAAGCTCATGTTGACCCACCTTGTGGTGTTGATGTGGGCAGCTTATGTCGCAATGTGCCATCGATATCAACTTCTTGAAGAAGTTTTTTGAAGATACATGCACTTGAATACAACTTTTGAGATTCTTGATCTACTTCGTTGATACCGAAGTTGAATTTGTCTTTGTGTGCACATTGCAATAGAGTTCCTTCTAAATCCTTATGATGAAGGGTTGTTTCCAACACATGGTCAATGCGAGAATTGGATATTATGTGTGGAGGCTTGGATGGAGTGTGTTTAGGGATGGGAGATGGATTGGTTGGCGGTTGGAACCTTTGACTCTCGAACTTTTGGGAAGATGAGCAATGATGGGTGGATATGAAAGTTTGCATGGAATTAGGACCAACTGCTTGATATACTTTGTACATTGCTTGAAAAGCCTGCTTTTACTTTTGTAGACATGCTTGATGGATACTTTTCCCTTTTTTATTTTTCCCCATAGTTTCTTTGACTAATGGAGTTTGATAGGGGTAATATTTTTTTGTATGTTTTGGTATCCATGTGTATTTTATTTTTCTATTCTTGCTTTGATTCAAATATTTCTTTTGATGTTGGTCCCAATTCATGGATGTAGTGATCGGTGGATGAAGATTCATGATGTGGTTGGTTGTAGTATTAGCATTGGTTTCATCATAAGGATTCTTTGTGCTCCCTATGTTGGTGTTTGCTTGAGACGAAGTTGCCCCCAGTATTGTGGAAATATTGTCTTCATCCTTTGATTCTACCTATTCTAAGAGCTCTTGTTTAGAATGCATTCTCTGATAAATGACCACCACAAATGAGGTTATTGGAATTTGCTGCTCTGCTGACTTTGGAATATCGTGTTCTATCTGACCTATTACTTTGAGTGGATAATGTTGGATATCTTCATGCATGATGTCCTTAGTCTGAATTTGGGATATCTCTAGAATCTTGATGTTGACAACTCGGTTGACTGTAGGAATCAATAACCTATTCTTTTTGTTTAATAATGTCAGGAGTAAAGGAGTCATGTTCTGAATGAAGATTATCTACGTGTCCATCCAAAGAAAGCATCTCTTGGGTAGATGGAGGAGTATGTGCTATATGGATATGACCATTATCTATGACATCTTGTATAGATAGGAATAATTATAGTATCTTGGAGATACCAATTCTTGATCTTGAATAATTTTAGAATTGCTTTTGACATGCTTTGGATTAAGTTCTTGACATGGGTCAGCTTCAAAGGATCCTTGGATATCTTTATTAGGAATGGGAAGTGGCTCAATATCCTCTAGATCATTAAGTGGATTTGGATCAACTGTTGAGTTGAAGATTCCTTCAATATCTAAAAACATGAGGTCAAAGGATATGTCTTGGAAAGGACCATTGCTAGACTTTGGTGAAATATTTTGATCATGCTTTTGGATAAATTCTTGAGATATCTCCTCTAACTCATAAGATGATGTAGAAACATTTTCAATATGATAATTGGTCGATGGATTGTAGATTATGTCAATGGGATCAAATAATTCCAACACTCCTTGAAATAGATCACTAAAAAGTGGCTCTTGATGTATGGTGAGTTGATCATTGGATGGGGTAGAAACATCTTCAAGGTGCTCATTGATGGATCGGTCTTGATCATTTTTTTCAACAACTGTGACAAAGAGATTGTCAATGTTTTCAACCATAGGGTCAAGTGATGTTGGCATTTCTTGAATTGGATCATTGTTGGGTATTGTTTGTGGATTTTGATCATGATTTAAAAGTGAATCTTGATGTATGTTGATGGATAGATCTTGATCATTTTCCCCAATAGTGATTATCTTTTGATCAATAAGGTCTTGGATGAGATTTTTGAGTCGAATACAATATGATGTTGCGTATCCCTTTGTTTTGTGGAAGCCACAAAAGTGCTTCTTGTTATACCCTAGTGGTTTAACAAGGGTTCTTGATAATCCTCATAAATAGGGAGTTTAATGAGATTTTCTTGCACCAACTATTGCATGATCAATTCAATGGGTCCCCCAAGTGGTGTGTATTTCTATTTGTTACCTTGTGGTGATTGATTTTGGAGACATGGTGATTGGGTTTGTTTTTGATGTCATTGATCTTGGTATCCAACTTCTTGACATTGGAGATATTGTTTTTGACATGGTTGTGACCACAACTTACTATTTTGATGACATGGTTCAATCAATGGTAGAGTACATTGATTTTGGAGTAAAAATATCTCTTGTTTGAAGGCTTCAGTTAGTTTTTCAAGTATAGCAATTTGGTCTAGCAAAACTTGGTCTTGATTTTGATCTTTCCATAGTTTCTTTGATTTGTTCTCTTTTTCAAAAACTTGTGAACCTTTTTTCACCTTGGGGAGTACATCTTTCCTTTTACTTTGTACTCTTGGCTTGAAAAATTTTCCCTACAATGTTTAGCTATATGACCAAGATTATAGCATATAGCATTCGTATCTACCAAAGGAGAAAATGAATTTCTACTTACAATTTTTTTTCTCCTTGTAGGTACATTTCTACACCCTCTAGCCCTATGATCGAACTAATTATAGTTGTAGCAATAACCATAAAAATATGAAACATACTTTTTCATAGTATTTCTTGTTGTAGGATGAGGAGGTCTTCTTGACTTTTTCTTCTTTATGTCTCCCACCCTTGTGAAACCATTTGCATCAACTATTTTTTTTTTGATTATTCTTCAAGTTCTCAATGATGGGCTTATTAACCTTATTATCTATCACATGCATCTTTTCTCCAACATCTCTCTTCAACTCAACAATATCTTTATCTGATTTTGCATTTTTAGATAATTTCCCTTCTACTTTGAATTTATCATATAAATTTGCAGATTTGTTGATAATAGAACTTGTACCTTTCTCAAATCCAAAAATAGACTTTTCTTTTGCTGGCCTTTGTAAGTTTATTAACCCATCAAGTACTCAAATCCTCCTTTCAACTTCAAAAATTTGTCAATTTGTTCTTTATCCTTTTCTAAATCTTTTCTCAGAGAAACTACTCTAGCTTCCATCTTTATGCATTCATCAGATTAAGATTGTATTTCAGACTTGACTACATCTTCTAGTCTCTTGGCTTCTTCAACTTGAGTTTTTAAACTAATTATCTTTTGATCAGATTCATCAATATTTTTAGATAGATCCTGAATCAATTTTTTGTGCATACTTCTTGTTTTTGTTCTCTTTTCTCAAGCTCTTAGTATAATCAAGAGCACTAATGAGTTATCCTTCGAGATCTACTTCTCCTTCTTCTTCCTCATTAGAAGCTTCAACTTTTTCATTTTCCCATTTTTCAAAACCTTTTTCCATTAATAGGGATTCATTTCCCTCAGCCACAAAATAAAAACCATGTTCATCATCTAAGCTATCACTTGCATCAGATGAACCACTTTCTTCTTGTGTAAGCAAAATCTTCTTGTTTCTAAAGAAATTCTTTGATAATTTCTTCTTGTTTGGAAAGTAAGATTTCTTCTTTTTACTCACCTCTTCTTGCTTAAAGTTATCCTTTACACCATAAAGGAACTTAGAAGTGAAACGACCTATCTTACCATAGTTAAATAATTTAAAGGGTAAATTAGCTCTATTTTTCTCAGAGCCTCTTCTTAATATTTTGACAAAGTTAGCTTCTTCATCAATCTCCTTAGATCTAGATGTAGTTGTATCTACCTTTTCTTTCTTGGCTACTTTAAATGCAGCTTATCTATTAGAGGTATCCACATCTCTTCTTCTCATCTCATAGGTAGTGAAGATATCATATAACTCATCCATAGTGAGCTTATTCAAATCTCTTGCTTCCTCAATTGCAGAGATCTTAAAATAATACCTAGATGGTATTGATCTTAAAACATTTTTGACAATAAATGGTTCTTTCACTTCTTCTCCAAGGTGTCTCATGGAATTAAGTTCTATCCCATCTACTCTTAGGAGATATCATGCAATTTTATCTTCTTCACTCATATTCAGGCTTTCAAACTTTCCCATGTAAGTTTATATCTTGGCCTACTTTACCTTGTCATCACCTTCCTAGATTCTCTTCAACTTGTCCCAACATTCATGTGTAGCTTGACAATTCATTACTTTGCAAAACTCTGAATTCGACAACTGAAAAAGAATAGCATTATTTTCCTTTGCATTATTCTCATATTATTTCTTTCCAACCTAAGTTGTAGGAGTTGTAGCAGGAACTATGTATCTAGTTTTAACAGACATCCACACATCAAACCCTAATGAAGATAAATATACTTCCATTCTAATGCTCTAGAATGCTTAGTTTGATCCATAAAGAGAGGTGCTTTGTTTGAGGATGAACCTTCTTGACTAGATATAGTGTTCACATTTCAAGATCTACTTGAGCTGATTAAGCTTGTCCAAAGGAACCAAGGCTCTGATACCAATTTTTGGAACACAACTATCTATTGAGAGGGGATGAATCAATAAAGTTAATAAAATTAGTCCTTTAAAAACTATAAAGAAAATTAGGAGAATATGTAGAGAGACCAATCACACACAAATTTACATAACACCAAATGTATGTGGAAAACCTAGTATGGGAAAAGTCATAGTGAGAATTATTGCTTGAGTCTACTGCTCAAATCCAACCTCATAAGGAAAACCTCATTGGTTACAAATTTTAAGGGCACCAAAACTAAGGAAACACCAATCCCCTAACTGAGAACAAACTCAGTAATCTAATGGTACCAACCAATCAGACAAAAAGAGCTACAACTCCAAATTACATAAGAGATTCAACTGCATCAAATTCTCTGTTGCTAGTCTAATCTACAATTGTACATTTACTTCTTCTCTTCTTTATTCTTCTCTTTAGAACAATATATGTTCTACGCTCCTACAGGAACAATTCTATCTTTATTACTACTGCAATCTTAGTAACTCACCCCTCTCTCTTTTATTACTCTGCTCCAACTCTGTTAAACATTTTTGTCATTCATTTGAGCTACATACACACTCAATGCTATGTTACACTATATATATCTATAATTGTGTAACTCTTTGTGGTATCAAGAAGCTTATTTATGAATGTTAAGACATTATTTTATATGCCCTATTCCACCACTTTTTTTTGCTTTGTATCAAAAACATAACCCTAGATTTGATATGCAGGTCTGAAGCATAATAAATTCTTATTTTACACAATTGAAATTGTATCGAATCTTCCAATTGTTATAGAGTCTATGATGATGCTTTTCCAATAGTATTTTGTTCATTTGATGTTGGATAAACCCACAAAAGTGGTTTATAATTCTAGTGAGGAAGGAAAAGTTGCAAAAAATGACCCCATGCAGAAAAAATTGGTTTTTGGGGGTTTAAACGAACTTTTGGTTGAGAACCCAACAAACCCCCCTTCAAACAAACCCATTAAATTTTGGGTCCCACATTCCCAAAAAAACAAGCAAAGAAAATGGTTGTGGAAAGGGGGTTCACTCGAATTTCCCTAGTTCGCTCAAACCCCCCTTTCCCCTTCTCCCCTTTGGCACCAAAACTCCGAACTTTTCCCTTTGAATCTCAGTTGAGGATAAAATGGAGGAGAATTCACAAACCCAACTAGATGATGGTAGTCTTCTAATGAGCTATCCAACAAATGAAATTTAAGGTTTTATGCAAAATAAAGCTAGTTTTTTCCTCACACATGTGGAAAAATAGTAGATTATAAAAAGAAAATGGAAAAATATGAGTGCACTAGATAAAGTCCTTGATCCAATTTTTATTTTTTTTGATACATACAAAAAAGTTACATTGCATATGGCCCCTATGTCCTAATTGTAATTGGTTTGACTTTGAAACTTGATTAAGGAAAAAATATTCATAAAAAACACTATGAAACCAATTGGAAGCACTATATCATAGTTACAAATCTAAAATTCGAAAAAAATTAGAATTTTATCCTTCATGAAAAAAAAGTTATGTTGTATACGGTGAGAATCACTCCTTAAAAATTGTGTTTACTGAAAAAAAACTAGTTTTTGAAGGAGATGGAAAAAGAAGTGCAATATGATTCAAATTTTTTTGAAAAAATATTTTTAGAATCTATAGACAAAATGTCACAAATCACTAGTTTGCATCATCTTCAATTCCTCATGATTTAGTTGCTATAGGTAACCAAAGTGAAGATTTAGTTAGAAAAAATTATTTTGGTGTCTAGTTTGGAAAAAAATTGTAAACCATATTGTGGGATCACCCTATTGTGGCATATCAAATTCTTCATCTACACCAAGCTCCACCAACTAACCATTCAAATCACCACCTAACCGTTGTGATGTTCAATTTTGAATGTGGGCCATTGATCTCTATATTTGCCCCATCATCCAATGATCTATATTTAAAGTCTTTAAATTTAAAACATAGTCATTTGATAAACTTTGCTTTGAATATATGTCATTTGTCTTCTATGACAAGCCTTATGCTTGTCACAAATTTTTTTACACTTAAGAAATAATTTTTGTGACATATTGAATGTGTGATGCAATAGAAACTTTCCACATGTTCACTTGACACCACAATCCACTTCCTATCGCAAATCACAAATTTTCTATGCACATGAGGGATTGAGAATGTGATACAAAGAGCTTGTACATTGCAATAGGGAGTCACCACCTATCTGAGTCGATGCCACCATGTGCACATGTCATTATTTTGGATATCATAAATATGACCTTTTCTTCGTGCTTCACAACTGCGATGTGAAACAATTGTGTCATGTAGAAGATATCACCATCTGTCATTGCATATCACAAGTTTTCCTTGTGCAATTAAAATTGAAAATGTGATGTGAAGAACATATGTGATAGTTGTTTGATCTATAAGCTCTGATGCACACTATTGATCTTCTAAAAAGCATATTTCACATCACAAATTACTCAAAACAAGTAATTTCAAAAATGCGATGCAAAGAGACATTGTGATGCAATCAAAACTTGACATGTTGCCATCGGCGAGAAGGAATGGAATTTTGATTACTTCTTCAATAACTGAAAAAGGTTTTATACCAAAATCAAATGTCAATAACTTTTAGATAGGAAATATTAAAGTCTCTAATATAAGTTGAGTCATTAATTTCCTAGGTGAAGGGGTTGGTTAATAAATGACTTTGAAGACATAAGTCATAACTTATGTGATCGGTTACCGACAACATCAAGTCAACAATGAATTAGAACTCTGTGAAGTGCCATGACCTAAAAAATTAGGGTTTATCTATTAAACCCTAATTCTGTCTGAGAGTAGAATTAATTCATTTATGTGCATATTTCCCATCTTCTAATTAGAAGGATCATACCAATGGAATTCTCTTGAAAAACCCACATCAAATCTACTATCTATTTTCTCTACAACCTTTTAGAAATGGCCTCTGCAATATATTGAGCAACTTTGCAACATTTACAAAACATGCTCTTCCCTCCTTCATTCTTCACCATGTTTCTTGAGACTTATCCTTTGGATGTCAATGACATGTAAGATACCAATATACAAGAATCCTTTGAAATTACATCAATTTCCTTTTGACATCAATGACAACATTATTGCAATAAAAAATGACATAGGTGTCAAGAATATAAAGAGACAAAGGGCTAGAGAGGGAGAGGGAGATATAGAGAAATAAAGAGAGTACAAGTGAGAGATAGAGAGAGGTAGAAATAAAGAAGGAAATAAAGAGAGGGAGAGAGATAAATATAGAGAAAGGGAGATGGCAGAGAGATATAGAGGGAGAAGGGGATACATATAGAGAGAGAGGGATAGATAGAGAGAGGGATATTATATGTGAGAGAGAAAGATCTGTAGGAAGATAGATGGAGAGATGATAGAGATGGAGGGAGAGAAAGAAATATAAAGATAGAGAAATAGAGATAGAGAATGATATATAGATATAGATATGGAGATTGAGAGAGAGAGAGTGATTGTGTATGAAAGCAAGAAAAAATAAATAAATTGTCATAGATATAGAAAATGTAGAGGGAGAGGAGGAGGGATAGAAAGAAAGGAAGGGAAGATAGAGAAAGGTAAAGAGAGGGAGTGATAAAGAGATATAGAGGAATAGTGAGAGATAAAGAGGGAGAGGGAGTGAGATAGAGAGATAAAGAGTGAGGGAGAGAAACACAAAGAAATGGCAAGAGAGATAGAAATAGATAGAAGATAGAGAGAGAGAGGGGTAGGGGATGGAGAGAGAGGATATAGAGGGATGAAATGAGAGAGGTGCATGGAGAGAAAGGGGGAGAGATAAAGAGAGAGGGAGGATAGAGAGATAGGGAACAATAGTAGAGAAGGAGAGATAAAGAGACATAAAGAGATACGGCATATATAAAGAGGAAGGAGAGGGAGAGGATAGGATAAGGATATAGTGAGGGATAAAGGTGTGTGTGTGTGTGTGTGTGTGGTGGTGCTGACACAGAGAGAGAGATTAAATTATGAGAGAGAGATATAAAGAGACAGGAGAGGAGGGAGGAGAGTATAAAGATAGAGAGGAATAAATGGAGAGATAAGGGCTATAAGAGAAAGGGGGATGAAGCGATATATAGAGAGAGATTGTATAGAGAGATATAGAAGGATAGGGAGAGTAGAGGAGAGATATTTAGATATAGTGAAAGAGAGATATAAAAGGATAGAGGGAGAGGGAGAGGGAGAGGGATAAATATAGAGAAAGAGAGGGTAGAGAGATATAGATTGGGAGAGAGAGGTGAAGAGGGCGATATGTATATACCCCTCTTCATCTCTCTTCTGTTTTAAGAAATGGGATTTTATTTTTTATTTTATAAAAATTACATCTCATGTTCTACAAAACATGATCACATTTTATGGAACATTAAATGTGCTCATGTTTTATGTTTCACAAAATCCTTTCTCATTTAACGTTTCACAAAACACACTCACATTTTATGTTTCACAAAATGTGCTTGCATTTTTCATTTCACAAAACACAAGTTTGGGTTTTGTGTTTCCTAAAATATGCTTGTGTTTTATGTTTCACATTATAGGCGCATATTTTGTGTTGCACGAAACATGCTCACATTTTGTGTTGCACAAAACCCCCTCAAGTTTTTTAGTCAAAAAAATTTCTTGCCCTTTTTTCTTTGGAATAGGTTTGGAAAACAAGCCTAAAGGCTTGGACTATTAATTTACCTTTATTTCATGTGTTTTTTTAACTTCAATGGAGTTTCCCAACTTTCACATCATCATGTTTACACATTGTATAATGATATTTTATAAAATTACCACCAAAATTTAACACATATTCTTACCTTTCTAACCATATATATATATTTATATTCAAAATATATTAACATATTTATTTTTAATTTATTTCACTAATATTTCTATATTCCTCAAATACATATGTTTAGATTTTTACTTATAACTTTTGATCTATTTATCAAAATTATATATATATATATATATATATATATATATATATATATGATCATTCTAGACTTCATTCTTTAGACATTGTTTTTTCTTTTGATTAATATTGTGCAAGTTATGTGACTCAAATTCTTAGTGATGTCATTTTCAGGATTCAAATTCTCTTTGAAAAATCACAAAAAAAAATCAATAAAAAATTACAAAAATATATACAACTTCTAGTACTCACTCTTAACTATATTTCTACCAATTTATTTTTAAAAATACTAAATGCAACAGAAAAATAGGTGGACAAACACTAGATGCTATATTTCAGCAAGAAAAATATGAACATTTTTGTGTGCATGCAAAATTTCATCCTCTTAACCATAATTATTTTTGAAAAAAATTAGTAGTTTAGAAACTAGACTCAAAATACAAGTCTTCTTGTTGTGATATCTTTAAATTTTGAGTGCATGAATCTCAAATTACTCATCTAAGTTCAAGTTTATCCAGTTTCAATAAAGTGGCCACTTTTGACCTCCTTCTTATATACCATTTCCATGCACTTACCCCAATGAATTGTAAAAATTATGTATTCATGTGGAGCATCAAGACACCGATGAAAAAGAGGTTTCAAGGTATGAACCCCAAAGTTCGAATCTTAAAAGCCTTAGTAAAATTGAAGTTCTCAAATTTTAGGTTTTGGACTTTAGGAATACCGCTTACCTTAAACTTTCCTAATGGATCAAAAAGCCAAGGGTCTAGTAATACTTTGTTTGGCTGATTCTGTGCTCTTGAATTTCCATGAGGAGAAGACTGCAGCTAATCTTTGGAAGAAGCTTCATGACATTTATCAAGGAAAATCCTTGGTAAATAAGCTATTCCTGAGAAATAATTTTTATTCTTTGAGGATGGAGGAAGGAGGATCTATTGTTGATCACCTGAATGCATTTAATATGCTTGTTTCTCAACTAGGTTATACTGGTGTGAAGATTGATGATGAGGGTTGCCGTATGCTATTGCTATGTTCTTTGTCAGAGTCTTGGGACCACTTGGTGATGGCTATTGAAATTATGTAGCAACCACTTTCAAGATGGAAGATATGGTTGCATTGTTGTAATAGGAAGATATGCAAAGGAAATAGTTTGAGATGGCCAATGAGTCCCTATCTATTCATGGTAGATGGAAGGAGAAAGACAAGAAAAATAATAAGAGGTATAAATCCAAATCTTTGGGGAGATCTAAGTCTCTCGGTAAAAGTTCCAAGGTTAAATGTTGGAACTGTGGTAAATCTAGTCATTTCTAGAAAGATTTCAAATAGGAGAAAAATAAGAAAGACAATAAATCCTCTAATTTTGAATCCTCTTATGAATATGCAAATGCATTTATTGTTGCCTTGGCAATGCATGCATCAAAAGATGTGTGGTTGATTGACTCAAGGTCTTCTTTCCACATGACCTCTCACATAGGTTGGTTCCCAAGTTATGAAGAGTATAATGGTGGGAAAGTGTACTTCAGTGATTAATCTCACTTGAAGATTGTTGGTTGTGGAAGAGTTAGGATATGATTCCCTAATGGTAGAGTGAAATGGATTAATGGTGTATTGCATATCCTTGGATTGTAATAGAACCTAGTCTAAGTGAGTAAGCTGAGGGATGTGGGAGTGTAGGTTGTTTTCTCAAGTGGGGGATGCAAGATGAATAGAGGTACTATGGTACTTGCTAAGGGTGTTTGGATTGGAACCTTGTATAAGTTGGATGCATGCATGGTTCAGTGCAATAGTACTTATGTGAAGTCAAGATAAGGGTTTTGGATTCTTCATTCTCGCCATAAGATCAAGAAAAGAAGAAGACTATGGTGTCTACATTTGATGGTCATGCTTTTTGAGTACCCAAGGGTGCTAATGCTTCAAAATGAAACTTCCTACTAAGAAAAAAATGTTGTGGTACCAAAATCTTGGCCATATTGGTGAGAAGGGTCTTAGATCCCTAAAAAATAAGAGCCTTTTTGAAGGCCTTGATGATTATAATCTTGAGTTTTATTTTTGTAAACATCGTATATATGGAAAATAACACCATATTTCACTTTATTCTTGTTCTAATAAATCTTCTAAGGTTTTCAATTATGTGCATTCTAATGTATTCATTTTCTAGATCTATATATTTTGTCACATTCATTGATGAATATTTTAGAAGGACATTTGTATACTTCCACAAAAGTAAATATGGAGTTTTGAGTTAGTCTATGGAATTGAAATCCTTGGTTGAAAGCTAGACAGGTAGGAAAATTAAGTGCTTGAGGATGGATAGCGGTGGTGATTTTTGTTCCAAAAAAATTGACAAGTTCTGTAAGGACCATGGGATTGAGAGACACAAGGAAACTCCATACACCCCACAATGAAATAGAGTTGCAAAAAGGATGAACAAAATGTTGATAGAGTAGGCTAGGAGTATGTTGAGTGGTGTTAGCATTCAATAGAAGTTATGGGTTGAATCTGTAGCCATTGCATAATATATAATTAATAGATATCCTACTTCAACACTTGTTGAGAAGAGTTGAGACATGGTATGAAACTAATCCCTCGATGATACATAGCAAAGTCTTTGGTTGTGAGGCATATGCTCATGTGCCTACTGTGGAAAGAAATAAATTAGAGAACAAGGTAGTGAAGTGTATATGATCAGCTATGGTTTCAATGTGAAAGGGTACAAGCTTTGGGATCTAATTGTAGAGAAGGTGCTCTATAGTAGAAGTGTGATCTTCTGTGAGTTGAAACATTCTATAGTTGATCTAGAACCAGAGAAGGAAGAGAAGAAGGAGGTAGTTCAATTTACACCTACTCTTGAGAGAGATAAACTACATATATTCTTGGTGGAATTGATGATGAGGAGAGCTCTAGGAGCTCTAAAAGATCTAAAGAAGAGTAAGAAGCTCAACCTCAATAGTTGAGGAGGTCTACATGATAAAGGAAGCAACTAGATAGATTTGGGTATTCTGTGTTGGATTCTAGTTGCATAGTTGATTTGATTCCTAACACTAATGAGCCTAGGACTATTAGAGAGGCTGTGTATGGATGATGTAGATTCCTGTATGGAATCCATGAATGAAGAGATGGATGCATTGAAAAAGAGTGTTACATGGGATCTGGTACCTTTTATTGAAGGACAAAAAATCATTGGATGCAATGGGTTTTCAATAAGAAAATGGGTCTTCATGGTAGTGTTGTGAAGTATAAAGAAAGGCTGGTCATGAAGGGATATTACCAGGTGAAGGGAATAGATTATGGACATATTTTCTCTCTTGTAGCTAGGCTAACATCCATTTGATTCTTGTTATCACTTGTAACAACTTTTGAATTGGAGGTCAAGCAAATAGATGTGAAGATAACTTTCTTATATGGTGACTTGGAGGAGGAAATTTATATGTCATAGCTAGAGCATTTCATTTTGAAACGTAAGGAGAATCTGGTGTGCAAGTTGAGAAAATATTTGTATTGTCCGAAACAATCTCCTAGGATGTGGTACCAAAAGTTCAACACCTATGTTTTGTCCTTGGGATTTCTGAGATCCAAATCTGACCATTGCCTATTTTTGAAGAATGATAATGGTCTCATTCTCATTATTGTCCTATATGTGGATGATATGTTGTTCATTGGGAATGGAAAAAGTATCATTTCAGATTTGAAGTCTCAGTTGTTAGCATAGTTTGAGATGAAAGATTTGGGTGTAATGAGGTATATTTGGGTATTGAGATCAAAAGAGATAGAGCTAATTTTTTTTTGGTTAAGATAGAGTAAGTATGTGAACTCTATGTTGGAGAGGTTCAACATGACTACTTGGAGACAAATGGTTGTTCCAGTTATACAAGGGATGAAGATTTCTATGGAGGATTGTCCAAAATATCCTACAAAGATGGGACATGACTAGAGTTCCTTATGTGAGTGTTTTTGGTAGCATGATGTATGTTATGGTCTATATGAAGCCAGACATTTCCCAAGAAGTGGGAGTCCTTAGTTAATTTATGGCTAATACTAGATGGGTGCACTGAGATGCAGTAAAGAGAGTGTTGAAGTGCTTGCAGGGTGCTTCTAAGTATGCCCTATGTTTTAGTGGCTATTCTACTTGACCTTGACATTCAGTGAGCATTCATCAATATGTGGATTCAGATTGGGTGGGTGACATTAACACTAGGAGATCCACTAGTGGATATGTTTTCGCGATGTTTGGTGGTGCAATAATTTGGATGAGTAAGCAACAGGTTGTAGTCTCTTTGTCCACTACTGAAGTTGAGTATATGGAAGATACTCATGCTTGCAAAGAAGTCATTTCAATTAAGAGACTGTGATCATATATTGGTTTTGATGCAGGATAGATTACTATCTATTGTGATAGCCATAGTGCTCTATGTTTAGCAAAAATTCCTACTTTCCATGCAAAAAAAACACATTCATGTTTAATTTCATTTTGTTTGTGATATGGTGGAAGATGGAAAGGTGAAATTGTAAAAGGTGGACACTTTTTTTAATGTTTTGGATACATTGATGAAGCCAGTGAGACAAAGAAGTTTAGATGTTGTGTTGGTTCTATGTGCCTTGTAGCTTGAGCAGTGATATAGAGAATCTTGTAAGGTCTTTGACAAGTGGGAGAATGTTGGGATTAAGGTGTCTCAACCTTAGTGACTCCCATGATTAAATAATTAATTATTTTCCCCTAAGCTAGTGATTTTATTTATTAAGTTCAAAAATATATGTTTCCAAATTATTAGGTCATTTGCGGGACCCAGTGGAGAGTTGGCATCCTACATGCAAGGTGCAAAGGATAAAAATGTGACACTTGTTACATGGGTTCTCATTTGGAAAGAGGAAAATATTAAAACCTCTAAAATGTGTTGCATCTTGACATGTTGCAGTCTAATTTGGAAGCAAGACTTTGGCAGGGTCCACTTGTGAGCATTTATCTCTTTTCAAAAAAATGGAAGAGAAGGAAGGCAACACTTGTCACCTAGGCACTCATTTGAGCATTGAGCATTGTGAAAATCTCAAGGAGGTGTTCCATGATGTCATGTGGCATGTCTTTGAATTGTTGACTAAAGCACAAAAGTGAATGTTTCTCAATAGAGACTGGGTTGTCACTAGGAGTGACTAGGAGTCAAGGTTGAGTTCTAATTTGGTTAGTTGACTTGATTTTATCTATGGGATGCCTAACATGTGAGTTACTTTACTTTTGGAGTTGTAAGCCTTGTATGTGCTTGCATGTTGTTTCATGTGGTTTCATGTAGTTGCATGTTGCAATGCTTGCTAATCTAGTCATTTGGGACTCATGCATGTTGTCAGTTTTAGTTTGCATACATGTAAAGACTATGGGATTGGCACATGGAAATGTTGGATGGCCATGTATGAGAAGAATATATACAGATTCCTTAGTGCATTTGTTTGTAACATGTGATTATGATATTTGTATACTGTTGTGTTATGAAATTCACTCTAAAATCTTGTATCATAGTGAATCAACACTTGCAAGAGCATGCACTCTAAGAGTTGTATTGTAATAAATTTTTACTGTAATAAAATTGATCTGTGCTTTGGTGTGTGAGTTTTTTCACAAAAGGGTTTTCTCATGTAAAATTTGTGTCTTGTGGGTTTATGTTTAAATATGAAATAACTAAATGAATGTGCATGTTTAAATGAAACTGTAAAAGTTAAAAGTATTTGAAACAAATTTTTGCAATCCTCTCTTGATTCATTTGCATTAGGAAAGTGTTTTCGCACTCTCCTTTCCTTTCAGTTTGCAAGAAATATGTTTAAAATTCAAGACTACCAAAGACTTGAAGAAATCAATACATGATATACTTCACAAATATAAGTTATGAAACATTAGTTGTATTGCATGATCTATGGGTATGTGTAGGATCATGATGGGCCAAAAAGTGGCAATATGATGGGTATGTGGTTGATAACCTTTTTTTCAACCCAAAATTGATGAAACGAAAAGGGTTTTTAAAGGATGTTCTCAGCTTTCCACCAATATAAATTATGCTTTATTTTGAATTTAATAAATAATTACTATTCATTTTTTATTTAAATTATGACTAAAGTCTTGATTGATAGGTTGATTGAAAAATCTATAGCTTTCAAACAATATCACATTTTTGAATCAAACATGTCACATTCTATGCTTTCACAATAGGAATTTTAAAAAATGAATTTCATCAAGTTTTGACCAAGTTAAGGTGGTCAAACATACTGCGTTTTATTTTTTAAAAGTTGTAATAAAAATTCATAATTAATTATTTACTTCAAAATAAATTACAAAAAATATGTCACATCTAGATATGAGTCCTCTACTTATATCTAAAATCTTATAAAAAAAAATATTATCATTTTATTGTGGTTAGGGTGGTCGGACATACACCTACTTATATTTTCCCTAAAATTTAAGTACTTCATTGAAATTTCAAATTTTCACCAAATAGATTTTTAAAACCTAGTAGTTTAAAAACTACATTCAATTTTGCTACAAATTCTATTCTTATATATTTTTATAGATAACTTATTCAATTTTTATGTCAAGTTGCCTAACTCTAATTTTTTGAATTTTTTGCCACTTAAGGGCCTATTTTTTCCATGATGATCCTGCACATACCCCTATCCTAACCAAATAATTTGGGAATGTGGAAACATTCTAGCACCACACATTATTTTATATATTTGATAGCATCTCACAAGGAAGAGAAGAATACAAATTAGTCTTGAAAGACTAAAATTGCTCTTATGTCTCTTGACTTCCTATGCAAAAGAAATGATACAATTTAGATAAAGATGGTTGATGGAACTCATGATGATTTTTTCACAAGGAAAGGAGATCTAGTGGACATGTTATTCAATAATATTGAAAACTCTATAAATTTAAGGATAAAGCTAAGAATTTTTGGTAGGGGAAGTTTATTCAAGTAAAACTAAATGGGAACCATTGATAAAACTAATCTAGAGTTGAGATGAAGTGACAGATGATAAAAAAAATTTAAAAAATGAAGATGCACTCTAGTTCATGACACATCCATCATGAGACCTTGTAGAATAAATCTCAAGTGACTCTATGTGATATGTAGGAGACTTTTCCTACTGCTGTGATAAACTTATGAATGTTTCATACACCGAAAATAGGAAATATAAATGTAGAATGGAAACACAAGTTCATGAAATAAGCATTCATACTCTTCCTACTCATGCTAGTAATCTCATAAATATTCTCTTGAATAAATTCTTACAAATATTATCTTCAATAACGTCCTACAAATATCATCTTCAATAATGTCAATGCATTATCATAATAAATAAAAATAAAGTTGTTATTGTTTACTTCTAAGGAATATCACCATGTGAAAGATTAAAAAATCATTTTAGTTAAAAAAAATTAAAAAAAATGATCTTGTTTTGTAGTAAGTGATAGCAAATAGGGTGCAAGCACAAACAATTAAACTTATTTGGTGTTAATTTTTTTTGAAAAAATTGCTGCCCAAGAAGGCGTCTAATAATATCAATACCCCCATATCTTTTTTAGATGGTAGAACTCATTCAAATGTAAGACTTTCAAAATGCTTCATTTGTCCACATGATGCATTTTTTGTCATTCATGAGCTAGTAGACACAACTTAAAGCACCTTTAACACTTTAATGTAGTTCTTAATATTAAAAGAAACAAAATGGTTTTGATTGTATGAAAAACATATAGAAAGCTCACTAAACTACAACAAACCAATAAACTCAATTAAATAATCAAACTTTTGATATGCATAAATGATGAAAGGGGCGATGAAAAATATATTGAGGCAAACTTGATCCATGTATTTCAAACATCAAGTATGTCATGTTGCACATACATTAAAAATCCATTATGCAATCAAATGGTGCCAAGTTTCTCTTAAAATTCAACTCAATTTTTTCTTTCTCTATCAAATAAATGATGATTGAAAACTATGAATGTCATTAAATATCAAATCTCCAGGTTCATCTTCTCCAAATCTCAAGATTTATTTCCATACTACATAAGCATATATATGTTCTAAGAACATGCTTAAAATAATTATGAACAATGAAACAAACAGATTTTCAACATTGTGAATACAAAGTTTGAAAATTTAGTTGTCATAAAAAATAATAATTTTATTGCTTCTTCAAAATAATGAATAAAAATTTAAATTAAAATCAAATCAAATGATAACATAAAATTATTTTTCATTAGATATTACCTAACAAAATATGAGAAAAATACCTAATATTGTTAGGTATCAAAATATTAATATTTAAAAATAATGTTTTTAAATTTAGACATAAAAAATACTTTCACCTCACCGACTACTTGAACTTTAATTTTGAATTCTACAATTACTCCTATAGAATCTGTGCAACAAAGAATTTCAGCATCAAAAAGCACTACGGTAAAGTGAATGTCTTATCAATTGGACTGTCGAGCGACTTTGATTATTGGTGTACAACACGATTGTGATTCTGCTGCTGTCAACATCTATCTTATCCATATCCAGTCTCAAATTATTGACGTTTTATGTGCAAACTACATTGCGCACTTTCCTCACAAAGTGGGTCACTTTGCTTTTCTTCCGCGTGCTTTCCTCCACTTTTATCCGTATATTAGTGCCTCTGGGCTACCGCACTAGGATTTAAATTTAAATATTCTAGAACACTCTATGTCATTTGATTTGCAATATTTTGATGCTCCATATCTTTAAATTTTGATTTTTATATTTTGAAATAAAATGAAAAAAGAGGGAGAGAGAAAGATAAGTTATAAATTCTAAATTTCTTAGAGATCTTGTAAAAGTATACTCTAAAATTGTAAAAGATACCATTAATATTTTATGCTTTATCAAACCTTATCACAATTACACATAAATAAATTGATCAAATACACCCAAAATGATGGTACAACAATTTGATATTTTAGAGAAAATGATAAGTGTGCAATCACATATGATTTACAATTAGAGAATGACCTATAATTAACATCAAATTTGCAATCCTGCAAGCATAGAAAAACATTTTCACTGATCTAAGTGAAAGGAAACCATGAAGTGAAAAAAATTGATAATTACTCAATAATTTCTTACAATTATCAACAACTTCTAGTCTCTCAAAGTGAATAACTATGGATCTTTTATTGACACAAGGTGTCAATAATTAGTTACAAATTAGTTATAGAATCAGTGGTTCAAATCATATCTCAAAAAAGGATAGGTCACAATTCAAAAGGTAGTGGTGTATTCCTTTGGAATTGTCATCTCTACAGTTGGTACTTGGGAGTATTCTCAAACAATCAACATCTTTGCATTTGAGGTTAAGGATATTTCTTTACATAGTCACTCCTTTACAAAATCATACCTCTCCATAATTCAAAACTTTATGAGGGTGCGATCTTTCATTGGAATTCTTCTTTCATTTTATTTTCTCATTGGCTCTTTTATCCTACAAGGATAAGGAAAATCTATAATTAGTAGATGAAAGTGCCAAGGTTTTATTATCATTCTTGGAATAAGGTTTTATTTGTTTTTTCTTTAGGTTAGGGTTTACATTTGATTCCTATGAATGTCATGAAGTGAAAATTAAAACTCAATTAATATTAACATTTGAACAATGAGAATTCAATCTTTAATTCCATAAGAATGTGTGAACAATTTCAAAGTCATGAAGGGCTACACAAATGCATTCCTAAATATTGAGATTGGTAAGTGGGAAACTAATGTAGTGGAAGGAGGTTCATCATGTGGTAATTTGAAATGGTATTAAATATTGATCTTTCAACATTTAGTTAAGTTGGTTTATATTTGTGATGATTTTCTACAAGGCCTTGAAACTTTCTATTTGCCATACACATGGAGGAAATTTTAAAGTTCAATAGTCATTTATTTTATGTCTAAGGTTGGGTTAAAATGGATGGTTATTTTTTGTAAATTCTAGGGTTTTACCTACTACTAGCATATAAGAAACCATTAGTGAACCGATTGTATTAATGCTCTTCAAGTCAAGTTTAGACGGGTCACCCTAATAGTGACAAAAAAGAAGGAATGATGTCATCATCACGACATGAGAGGGTGATTGATTAGGTATGTACTAAAAAGGATATCTTTTTTATGTATTTTGATGGACCATTGTTGTACAAAAGTGAACCTTTCACTATGAACTGAAATTTCTTGTTTTAGTTAAGCCTACTTTATTTGGGTACATATAGCCCACAAAGATAAGGTAACACCACAGTGATGTTATCATTTCAAGATGTGTAGACAATTTAATGTGAAATAAACATTTTCAAGTGCAATAAAAATAATTTCACTAGGAATCCATATTTTTGTAATAACTAAATCAGGTTTATAGATGGGGGGTCCTTTTGTAAAAAGGGTAAGTGAACCAAAAACTACTTGATATGTGTAGTTTAGTAACATATTGGATTTCTTCAAAGGTTTAAAAAAATAACGGACTACTTAGGTGTAGACAGTTTTAAGTGAATCTCCATTTAACAATTCTATTTAGTGAAGTTCACCAACACATAAGATCTATGTAAAAGTGAAGGTTTGTGGGAATGTTTAAGTGAACTTGTTATGTGGGAATAAGCTACAAAATTGGTTTTTGGCCAGATGACCATGCAAAACCCACAAGCAAATAACTTGATCATTTTGAGGAATTTTGAAAAAGTTCAAAAGGAAAATTATGTTCTTTTCATTCGTTGTCCATCCATGATGGATATTTGGCCATATGAAGAACTAAATTTTGGAACCTTTCAAAGGATTTTGGAAATTGGTCTAACCTATAGGGAAAAGAAAAATAAAGAAAAAACAAAGGGGGGTATTATTTTTTTGAAAAAAAAATGGAGCATGTTGTGAAGAAACAGAATAAAAAGATTAATTAAGGTATGACATTCAATATTAAGGGTGTTCCACATGTATAGTGAATGGTAGACTACATACATGTAATAAGTAGGAATTAATATTTTTATCTTATAATAATATGTTAAACAGGCGTAAGACAACTAAGAGGGTGGGTGAATCAACTGTCACATAATTCAAACTTAAAACTTCAACACTTATCAATTCCACAACCACACTATTTTGTTATTAAGTAAGAGCATGAGGCACAAATAACATAAAGTAAATCAACACAATGAACACCAAATTTTTACGTGGAAAACCCAATAAGGGAAAAACTATGGTGAGGGTTAACTCACAATATAGAGTAGTTTCAAACTGAGAACAAAAGGCTCACTACCAACAAAAAGGAATCACTGTCCAACTAGGAGGCTTACTTCCTACACAAAGATTTATAGAAAAAAATAGGTCTTTATAGCCAAAATGAACTAAGAAGGTGCACCTATCAAGTGTTGATGCAGTTCCGATGATACTCAATATACAAAATTTACACATTTCATCCTTTTCGTACTTCTTCACTTACACATTCGCAACTCTATCTTCTTATGTCTCTCTATGTATTTATCTATATCTTCAAAATTGTCCAATATATATACCCATTCTTCACCGCAAGCATCAATTAGGTTGACCTAATTAGATGCATTTCTTATTCATGAAAGATATCAACTGTCAACTCCAATCATTCACAAAATATTTTCAAAAGCAATTCAAAGCCTTCAACCCATTACATCATGTTCACATAGACCAAAAAAATAGGTCACACATATGTCTACATATCACATCATAATTAACTTAAGAAGTCGGTCAGGAATAGATTTCAAAGAAAAAGAGGCAACCAATAGAATAATGCCACTACGTCGTATGAGCACCAGAACACATAATAATATGATCATGCATGCCTTCAACATTCATAAAAAATCTCCCAAAATTGCAATCAGTAATTGTCAACTGCGGAGAAATGCGGACAAGAATACCAGAGAGTGCACCAAAAATATCAGATCCACCATCAGAGAAGATAAACCAGTTATACACACCGATTTAGGGTACCGAACCAAGTTTCCAACATGGTGACATCAATGAAAACATATAGACAACCTTCTCCATTCTTCCAACAATCTCCCCTTTTGTCATTGATGGCAACATGTAAAAACAATTCTCCTTCAATCTCTCTCCTCATTGCAAATATCTCCCCCATAAATTTATATTCTAAGTTTCTCCATACTCTAACTCTCTCCCCATTTGACATCAATGGAAAAGCGTGACAAAAAAGGGTGTAAACATGGTGACATCAAAATTTCAAAAAGAATTCCAACTCTTCAAAAAATTCCAACCATCCAAAACTTTCAATCATACAGAATTTAAGTGAAGAAAACATTCTTCGCTTGAAATACCTTCTTGTACCTTTCTTTGAGAATTGGATGCAACTTCTTCTAGTTGAATACAACAAAATCCATTCTTGTGCATGTAATTTCTAATAAAGCCAATAGAGTGAAAGAAGATGACCAATTTTTAGTAGAGTATTACTTTTCAGCATCTTCTGCATCAATGAGAATTCTGGAAAGATGGTCTAACCAAACTTCAACAATCTCCTTTAGAAGCCAGAAGGTCTTCATCACATCATCTCTTTGTCTTTGTACAATGATCATTTCAACCTATAATTTTCCAACTCTTAGTCTTTTCTTCCCTTCTTTATCTTCAAAGATATCGAAATTCTTTCCAAAGTTGTTCACCTTAGATTCAAGCACTTCAATTTTGCTTCTGAAATTATCTACTACTGCAGGCCACCGAAGACAATATTTGTAAATATTTGATTTTTTTCAATGCACTTCTTTTTTTCCACAATCAATTTAGATATTCTCTACTTAGCTTTACCACGCATCCTTTCAACCAATATTTCCATCTTACGTCCTTTCTAGACCTCCAAGCAACATGCTTTCTTCAAGAATCTCAACTAGATTTTCTGGCAAGGAATTAGAAACAACTGGTACTTCAATACCTTCTGAAGTAGATATTCTACCAAGGCATCATCAATCTTCAGTCTGTCAATAGGAGAAGCTGCATTCCATAATTCACCAATTTTATTAATCTCTCCCTTAACCATCATAGACTAGATGTCATCAAGATCAGGGGATCTACGTCTAGTCAAGGATTTTTTTCTCCCTTTCTTTAAAATGTCAATGATATCTTCAGTTATGATTTTTCTCTTCTTCGATTCTAGAGGGGAATCACTAATGAAGACCTCCAATTCTCTTTTTCAAGGGCCCCTGAATAGTCATTCTTCACATTTCGACCTCATGCTAGCCTCTAACACACCGTTCTTCCAAGGGGTCTTTATATATTTTTTCTGATAATGCTCCCCCTAAGACCATGCTAGGTCTAGTTTATGAATAAGTCATATGTACTAGATGAGGGTACATACACATTAGTAGTTTCAAGTTTTTCTTCTTCTTTCTTCTTCTATATCTTATTCATCTCTTGCTTCATCTCTTCCTTGTCAGTCTTCTTTACCGGTTCACTCTTCTCTTCTGAAGTAGACTTCTTTCCTTTCTTACTTCTACAAATTTTTGAGACATGTCTAGGTTTGTTTCAGTTATAGAAGACCACACTTTTCTGATTAGTCTATTCTCCATTATTCCTCGATCTACACTAATTTGCTCTATGTCCAAATTTATTACAGGTATAGTAGTAGCCATTAAAGAGTTGATTCATTCTGCCTTCATTAAACCTAGATTCCTCATTACTCGACTGATCATTCTCACTTGAGATCTACATTCTATAGCCTTATGTCAAATCTTCCTACATTCAAAACATTGTCCACTGAAGGGACTAGAAAATTGGTTCTTCCTACTCCTGCATTCTGTTGCTCTATGACCATATTTGTTATAAGAAAAATAGACACCATTGAAAGAGGGATGCCTTTATGCATTAGGCTATCTCGCATGTCGTCTTCTTGTAAAATTCCTTGAATTTCTTCTCTGCTTTCTTTTGTCTTGACTCTTCTGATTGTTTATTGTACTCTTCACATCATTAGAACTTCCATCGGTATCAATTCCCAAACCATCTTTTTCTTTACTTGGTTTATGTCCTGCAAGTAATTCTTCAAGTTTTCCAGAGCTAGATCTAAAATTATTCTCATAGATTTTTTCCTTCTCTAGTTCCACTCTTAAGTTTACTAGTGTAGACATCCAAATTTGATCGCTCCCATACGATCAAATTCACCTCTTTATTCATCAATTTCATCAATATTAATTTACTCAATTAATATTGCACTTGATGTCTAAGGTCTTTAAAGTATTTAATTTAACAATTAAATGCTTTACCTTTCAACTTTTTCCTCTCTAAGTTAAATAAATACATCAACTTATTTAATTTAGTCATTTTAATCTTTTTAAAATTATTCATTTTTCTCTCTCCTTGTCACATCCTCCATAATCCTTCTCTAATCTGAATTAATTTAATTAATTCATGATTAGGATGTGCATCCTCTTAATCAAGGATTAATGTCACATCCTCCTACATTTTCCACTTGCTTCTAATCTCTCATTAATTAAATTCTAATCAGGTGTTTGCACAACCTTAATCAAGGTCATTAGCCACATTTAACATCACTTTTTAGTCAACCTTTTCATTTGCCTTTCTTGGCATTGACCCTCTTTTCCATGTGAATTTTTAATTCACATTTATTCATCCTAGGTCCTCCTCTTCCACATGTGAATTTTTAATTCACATTTTATCCTTCCAAGACTTCTAGAACATTGGACTTGTCACCTCATCCACATGTGACCAATTCCCACCCTTTTGGAGACACTCTCTTATCCATTAGATTCTCCTAAGAATGTGAGTTTTTAATTCACATTTATTTCTCCAACCACTTTCTCATTTTCCATGGAAATTTTTGAGGAATTCCAAAATTCTTCAAATTTCATTTTCATTCTCACTTGGGGACAAGAAGCTCCTTTTTGAGGAAATCTTCTCACTCCCCAAGGTACTTGGAAGGTACTTGTCCTTCCTCCACATCATGTAATCTCCTTCCACATCACCTACACATCATCCCACCCTTAGACACTTCACATTCCACATGTCAAAATGTGAGGGCTTGTGAGTTCTCAACTCACCATAGCCCTTCATCTTGGCCTTGTTAGATAAATCTCAACCATTGAATTATCTAGAGAATTCAAATTCCTCTATAAATACCCCCTCTTCTAAGGCATTTTCAACACTTAGTCATTTGAGCAACCTTATGCTATCATTTTGTGCACTCATTTTACAAACATTTTCCCTCATCTAGCCATCCATTTTAGCCATTTGCATTTACATCTCACCATATAGTTAATCTTGCATTTAGCTACATCAATAGTCATCTAAGGAGCATAAAAAGCAATCAAAATCAAGGGCCAACCAAAGAATTGCAGCAACAAGGAAGGTATATTTTTTTTACAATCATCATTTCATCTATTTTCCTTGTTTTATCATTCTTTAGGCTAATTTTTGAGGTGTTCTTTGTGTTTTTCCATTGCATTTTAGTTGTTTTGCACCATTAAAATAGGTTAAAACTCAAGGATACACATTTTTGGCACGCCCAATGGGACTCACAAACAAGTTCCTTCACTTAATATTTGTTGTTGTTGAGTTTGTTTTTAGGAACAAGTCACAAAGGGGCGGCTATGCCCTCTGGCTTACTGTAGAAAGTCAGTTGTGCCCTCTATTTTACTGCAGAAAGCCAGCTGCACCCTCTGTTTTATTGCAAAAAGCTAGTTGGGCCCTCTATTTTACTATAGAAAGCTAGCTACACCATTTGTTTTATTAGGTGGTGACCACACCGCTTTCATGAAAGCTTTAACATTTTCTTCGCGATTAGGCCGACCATGCTTTTCATAAAAGTTTTGCTATACTTACTTTTGCGACCAAGTACGACCACCGCCAGCCTCATCAAGTGTTACACTTTCTTTCTTTTTTGTGGTCAGGCGATACCTTTCACTCACAAAGTTTTTTCTAACAGCACCGGTCAGGTGTGCATGCCCTTTCACTCAAAGTTTTTTTCCTATTACTTTTCTCACTGTTGAGACAATATGCCCTTTAAACCAAAATGTTTTCAATAGTTTTTAAGTGATTAAGGTCCACCCTTTCATAAAAACACTCTGTTTTCTGCTTTATTGAGATCACCCAGCGCTTCACTAAAGGCTTTTTCGGATACTTTGAGATTAAGGTGACCACGCAACTTTCCGCCTAAAAGGGCTTTTCGTTGTTTTTGCAGTGTTATTACATGCCCTTTCACTTCAAAAGCTTTCTCTAACATTTTTCATGGTAGTTAGTGCATCCCTTTCATAAAGTTTTCTCTTTGTTTTACTCTGAGAGTCCATTCATCCTCTGGTTTTTACTATAGAAGGATTAGTTATTGCCCTCGTTTTTCACCTGAAGATGGGTTGTCGCTGATGAGTCAGTTATTGCCCTCCTATTCTTTGCAATGAACCCAGCTACGCCCCAAAATAACCACCGGGTTTGAAGATTAAAACAATCGATTTTAGCTTCATTTTGTCCTTTTTTTGCTCTTTTCAAAGTACTAACTTTAACATTTTTGGCAAGGGATGTTGTATTTTTTGCTAACATTTGCTGGCCTCATTCTTGTGTAATTGATGAAGAATGAAGGACAAAAAGCTAACACGGTATTGCTTCTTGAGGGCCATGTTTGCTCAGATTTTTAAAGGCTATCCTTGCTATTTTTGTAGATGTTACCAATTTTTTGCTACAACTCAATTGGTGGAGCTGGCTGAATATTGTTATATCTTAAAGTGAAATTACAGTTATTTTTGCATTGTGCTTAGGTGTTCTTTGCACCTTGTTTGAACATTGTTTGTCAAGTGACAGTTGTGCATTAAAATGAGGAAACTGAGTTTCATAAGTGCTATTCAATGTTTTACAATTAAATGAAGTACAAAATTGAGCATATAAACAACAAAGGATTTTAAATGCTTTCATTTATTTCATAAATAGTTTCATATTTACATAGCTTCATTTGATTGCAAGAATCCAAATGATAATACAACATTGCATTGAGATGCATTTTCTTTTCAAAGTGAAAAGCATGAGATTGAAATCAAATATCCACACAAGTCATGGATGGGACTGTCACAGTGCATCATTAATAGCACACTACACTATGGAAGATGCAAAAGAAGAAATCACATAAGTAACAACATAATCATCATTGCCTAATTGGTTGATGGTCGATGCTGAAATGGTGCACCTTTTGTCCTCTCGAGCTCCGCTGAACAATGAGAAAAGAGAGGGATGTCAGAGGCTCTGATTATGAAGATACTTATATGAATCACCAACAATAGTGCAGCCTGCTACCAATCATACACTAAAACAATCAAGTAAAGTGCAAAGAAATAAGCTGAGGAAGAAACATCAGTATGATCATCATATCTTATTTTTATGCTAACATTATTTGTTTCCTTATGCAGGTATAGGGAAAATCACGATGTTGATTATTATTCGGAGACCAAGCATGAAACAAGTCGCGGCCTTAACGGTTTTCTTGCTCTTTGAATGAAGTGAGAAAGCTATAGTAGTATACAAATCAAGCTTACCTAGTCAAAGATTCGACTGTCTGAAGGCAAGAGTGAAGATTCCTCAGCATGTGAGCTGCATACTAAGCTCAATCATGCATGTGTGGTAGCATGCTCTCTTAGGTAGAGCAAGTTTTTTCCATGTGATGATTGAGAAAATGAAATCATTTTTTAGGGTTTGACTCCTTTTGTCTCATGCCCTAATTTGAGCTAAGTCAAACATTATAATTACTTTGAATATTCATGTTTGAGAATAGCATGTGGTGCAATTCAAAATTAGGATGGTTGTGCATTATGAATTTAAAATATGAAGCTTAATACTTAGGTCAATGTGTCTAAATCCTTAGGGCTGGTGTTTCTATATTGATATTTAGACCTTTGCCTCGGTAGGAATATGGGATGTTAACACCTTAGGGTTTGTCTTTTAATGGATTTTGAGGAAGTCAATCAAAATATGATGGTAAATATTTTTATGACCTAAGTGCAAGCATTTAACACTTAGGGATTTTTATTTTCAATTGATTTTTGAGAAATCAATTATATTATTGAGAGAACAATATTGCCATTAATATTTTTATGATTTTTTAAAGAAAAATAAAGCATTGTATTGGTGAAATAAGCATGTAATTCTTTTTGCAAAAAAATTTGCAATCTTTAATTTCAAAAATAGAAAAATTGTAAAATCTGCAATCATGTAAAGCAGAATCATAAAGCAATCCTTATAAATTATTTTATGATTTCTTGCTATTTTTAGTAGATTGATATTGAATTTTTCCTCAGTTTCATCTTGGAGAGATAGGGTGTTTTTGTAGCTTTTAAAGTAGATTTAGCCTATTTTTAGAGGCTTTACAGTTTGATCATAAAAGCAGTGTGCTTTTTTCCTGCTTTTATGCAGTCTTTTGAGATAGTTTGAAGCTTTTTTCCTTAAGCTTCTTTGTGAGCTCAGATTAGGGTTTCTAGAGAGATATGTTTTGAAAAGACTTAGTCTCTTTCTCTTCCCAGTTCAGAAGATAGTTTCTGGCTCTTAGCATTTTGGAGCTTGTAAACTCAGTTGTACTCAGTTCAGACAAATACTCTTTCAGTTTTAATAGAGCAACAAATTTTCCCTTCTTATTTTTTTTCTCAATTTTTGTAATGGCAATCTGATGTATTTGTGTTTTCAAAATTGAATCTTTATATGTCTTGCTATTGTAACCTTTGTTCAGAATGTTTCAAGTTGCATGTTGTGTTTAGTTTTGCAGATCTTCATGCAAATCATTGATGAAGTATGTGCTAATGAGATTGTGAGGATTATTGTGATAGAGAAACTGTTATGAGTGGTTAGGTCTGAATTTTCATAAGTTTGGTGAATCATTTATTAGTCATAGGCTTTATTTTCAAGTTATCCTTTTATCCCTTTTCCCATAAAATACTTAGAATAATATTCATCATTTAGAGAACCATCTCACTCTAGAGATTCCTTCTTCATTCAGATCACTCACATTTGAAGAGGGTTTCCATGTTTTAGTAGATTGCTAAATCTTGTTTTTAGCAGGGTGAAAATCTAATTGACAAAAAAATTTGGCACACCCGGTGGGACACTAAAAGCGATTTTTAGACAAATTTCAATATTTTTAGTTTTTTTTTTGTGTATGTAGTAGATTTTCCAACCTTTTGGAGGCTCGTTACAATATACCTAGTGACTCTGATTTTTATTTTTACATGCTAGTGCAACCTGCACATGAGAAAGATACTGACAAGATCAAGTTCTATACCCTTGAAATATTGAGAGTTGTCCCCATCATGAAGAAGAGGAAGAACAACAAGGAGGCTTTTTGAAGCACCCGTGAGATCGAAGTCAACACCTCTTATTTCTAGTTCCTTGGTTTTATCACCAGGAGTACCAGAACTCCAATTTCACAAGTACTACCAATGGCAGCACCAAGGTAGCACCCGTTTGCGCGTTTCAATGGAGGTACCCCATTAAACATCATTCAACATGACAACATCCCAGTTGCAGCCCTTAGAATTCTGCCATACTTCACTGGGGAGGACTTCACTACATTGGTTAAGCACATTCGTGGCATAGCCACATTATGCTCAGTGCATAATATCACATAGGAAAACATCCCACTAAGGTTGTTGGTTGCATCAATCAAAGGAAAAGCATGATAGTGGTTCAGAGGCCTCACAACCAACTCAAACGTGACATGGGATGCATTAGGTAATGGTTTATATCAACATTTTGCTAATAAATCTAATAACCTGTCTTTATTAGAGCAGTTGAGCACCATTCATAGGGCACCACACAAGCACTTGGCCAACTTCAACTACCAATTTCAAAGAACCTAGGACATGATTCTTGCAACGGTAAAACCTTTACCAGCACATGCTTTTTTTTTTACTTAAAATCTTTGAATAGTAAAATTGTAGTCATGATTCAATCTATGGGTGGGCTTACACTTCCTAACGCCTAAAACATAGCTATTAATGCTGAAAACTTTCTCATCCAAGCTAGAGAAATAGCTCCTAGACCTCCTATGCCTTTGTTTCTAGAAATATAGCCACCTATCTCTACTGTTGTACCTCCCTTAGTTGTTGTCCCACCTGTTCCAGCGATAGAATATCATAACACAACCCAAGAAGTTGTTGTCCCAGCCCAAAATCAGGAGATGCAAGAGATTAAAAGCATATTAAAGACCTTTGGAAATGATCTCGTGACTATTAAAAGGCATGTTGGCCAAGAACATAAGCCTTATCAAACCCCTTATCAGCAAAACTAGCCAAATAGGCCTGCTTTTCAAAATGATTATCAAGCCCAAAAAATGAATTTTAACCCTAGGCCATTCCAGCTATACAATCTGAACACAGCCAGTTCATCAAAGGAACTTGTGCCATAAAATAATGTTGCCCAGGATTGCGACTGGTGTTATCTGTGCAATCAGCCCCATAACCAATCAACGTGCACCAATGGAATGAGAAATTAGGCTTTAATGGTTCAAAATAACTATGTTGGTTCATAAAATGTTGCAGATCAGAATCAAGAATAGCAAAATAACGTGGAAGTTGCCTTGCCAAACTGGCAGAGCTCCAAATTTTGTGGTGTGAATGGTCAAGATTAGCAAATTTTTCCTATTTGGCTAATACTAGGTCAAAAAAGAGAGCCATGTATCTAGGACAGCAGGTTGGAAGTTCACAGTAGTAGCCTGCAAACAATAAGTAGCCCATTTCATCGAATGCTAATGTTGCCATGTAGCCTAAAATGCAGATTCTGCAAAGAGGCCAAGAGATACCTAGCAAGGAACAGTAAAAAACACATTCTCAACCTTTGTAGAGGCAGAACGATATTGCTGTCACAAAAAACTAGCAGAAGGTAAATTCTTCATCATTCAATATTAATGAGCATCTCAAGAAAACCACTGTCAGTATGTCGGTATTAGATGCTTTACACTTTCTAAAGCAGAAAAGTTTACTGTAGGAAGCTTTAGCTAAGTTGTCTATTTCTGACAACACTAATCAAGGGGTTGCAAAGGTTGTGCTTGCTAATGATCCGAAGGATAGAAATGGGCAGAAAACTAAAGAGGTAAATCCTCCTCCGTTCTATTTAAGTTTGATCATTGGTGATAAAATCATTCATAATTGTATGGTTGATTCTGGTGCCAGTAGTTCAGTCATGCCTAAGAGATTACCTAATAAGTTAGGTCTTGTTTACGAGCCTAATCCTCATAAAGGTGTAGTGCAATTAGATGGGTTTGCCGTTAAAACTACTAGTATTATCAAAAATTTATCTCTTACTTTGCACGCATCCTCGAGTTTTGCTATTCACCAAGACATACATGTCATTGACTTACTGCCGCACTTTGCCATTTGTCTCTCAAGGGATTTTAAAACCAAGTTGGGTGGGTTTCTATCTTCTAATTGGTCTCATTTGTTTTTAGAATAAGGTATGGTAGAAAAGTGACTATAAAGTCTAAGCCTCTTGCCAAAGACCATGTCGAACCATATTCACCAAGTCCTATAAACACTAACCTCTACGCCAGCTCTACACTAGAGGAGCAAACCATGACCTCGGACTGTAGCACCCATTTAGACAATATCAATCTAGATGAATGGGCAGCGAAAGATCATGAGCTTGATCCTTTTCGACACACATATGAGATAGGATTAGGAGTCTATATGATTCGAGAACCTGATTGCGATATGCCTAATCTTTGTAAAGAGGAAGAACTGTCTACAGAATTGGGAAATGAGCTTTGGAAGCTTTACTTCAATGGTTCAGGGAGAAGTATTGGTGTTGGAGGTAGGGCTATGTTGATATCACCCGAAGGAGATAAATACTTTTCAGCTTGCAGATTTGCTTTAAGCTATTCAAATAATATAGCTGAGTATGAAGCATTGGTGCATGGCCTTGAATGGGCCCACAAATGATGTATTAAATGCTTGCAATTTTATGGTGATTCAAAACTAATTGTAAATCAGGTCAGAAATTTAAATGCTGCCAAGAATGATTTGCTTAAAAAATACAAGCATCGTGTATGGGATTTAATGGAGGATTTTGATCCTTTTAATATCATGTCAATTCCTCGTAATCAAAATAAGTATGTTGATAGGCTCACTGCCATGGGATCCCAATTTGATATTCCCAAGGAGATTCATAAAGTAGAGGCACGACAATATGTGAAAATAGTGGTCATACCTTTTGTACCTGATAATAATGTGAGCCAAAAAGTTTTTGATAGTGATGAGAAAATCATAAATTTCGATTGTCGGCCGAAGTTTGCATATGGAAACCAACAAAATGATGTAGGGCTATGACGCACTCATATTGCATGCAACAGCTAATAACAAGCTGCCAAAGATTGGTGACCTCGAATCTATGTTCAATTCAGATGACTGGAAAAGTATAAAGAATAAAATGCAATCCGACTGCTAAAGAGAACACCATTAATTAATCCAATAGAAATCTCACAGAAAGCCGCCAAGTTGGGAAAGGTATGTAGTCAAGATTAACAATAAGCATTTTATTCTGTTATACTGTTTATGGAGGAGCTTGCTTGGAGTAATATGATTTGAGAGGGTTTAACTTAACCAGCCCTAAATATACCATTGAACTCTTGACCCGATGCAAAACTAGTAAGGCGTAAAATAGAGACCGCTTAACCCCAAATTAGAGCACCTTATGAAGGCTGAACTGAATAAGCTAGTTGAGTGGCATTATTTTTCCTATCAAACACATCTTCGGTGTCAATTTAGCGCCGCCATAGAAGAAAGAGATCAAAATTACATGCGTCAATTTTTAGGATTTAAATAAAGTTACTCATTGAAAGACTAGCTACCCACTCTCCTCTCTCCATGAGTAAATTCTCGTCACAGGTAGTTTCTCGGTTCGATAGATTTTTTTTGCTAGATGGTTACTCAGGTTACAACTAGATTCTAGTGAAACATGGAGATTAGTTCAAGACAACGTTTACAACTAAGTGGGGCACAATGGCCTACAAGAAAATTCCTTTCAGCTTATCCAATGCCGGAACAACATTTCAGCGAGCGATGTATATGGCTTTTCATGGCCTTATGAACAAGTTTGTTCTGGTATACTTAGATGATATTACTATTTTTTCTAGAAATGCTAACAAACACCTTGATCATTTAGAGCAGATTTTTTGGAGATGCAGAGAGTCCATAGTGTCTCTCAATCCAAAGAAGTGTATATTTTCAGTGCACGAAGGTAAATTGCTTGGACACATTATTTCAAAGCAAGGTATTTCTATAGACCCTAAAAGAGTCTCTAATGTTGGAACAACATTTCAGTGAGCGATGGATATGTATTTTCATGGCCTTATGAACAAGTTCGTTCTAGTATACTTAGATGATATTAATATTTTTTCCAGAAATGCTAACAAACACCTTGATCATTTAGAGCATATTTTTCAAAGATGCAGAGAGTTTGAAGTGTCTCTCAATTTGAAGAAGTGTATATTTTCAGTGCACGAAGGAAAATTGCTTGGACACATTCTTTCAAAGCAAGGTATTTCTATAGACCCTAAAAGAGTCTTTGCAATTCTTGAATTGCCATTACCAGCTCACAAGAAAGGCTTGCAAAGCTTTCTTGGAAGGATAAATTTTGTGAAGAGGTTGATACCAAATATTGCAGCTTTGTTGTAGCCTCTCACGTCTATGCTTAAAATGAATATGCCATTTAGTTGGACCAAGGAAGGTAAGAGGAGCTTTGAGCATATTAAGGAAGCCCTCACAGCTGCTCCTACTCTCATTAATCCAAATTTTGACAAAGACTTTATTTTGTATGCCTGTGGAGGAGTGGATATAGTTTCAGCTATGTTATGCTAGCAAAACAAGGAAGGCTTGGAGCAACCCGTGGCATTTTTCAGCCAAGTATTGCATGATTACGAGGTAAAATATTCTTTTGTCGAGAAGATTTTTTTTGTTGTTGTAAGAATTTTAAAGAAATTCAAGCATATGTTGTCCAACAACAAGATTCATTTGTTGGTAGCTCATTCAACTATTAAGGATTTTTTGCTTAACAAAGATATTAATGCTAAGCATGTTGGTTGGATTATGAAAGTAATGGAATTTGACATTGATATAAAGGTAACCAAGCTCATTAGAGGCAAAGGTTTGTGTGAACAGATTGTTGGAAATGAGGACAAAAACTTAAAAGAAGCTACAAATACAAAAATGGTGCTAAATAATGATGTTGCAAGTGTTGTTCCAGCATCTCTTTCTAGTTGGTTACAATAGATGATACATTATTTGCAAACTGGTGAGTGCCCTGAAGGCTTAGACATAGAAAATTGAAGGTATTACAGATTACAAGCCATTCCTTATGCAATCATTGATGGCATTCTTTATAGGAGATATTTCTAAGGTATCTTATTGCGTTGTATTCATCCTGATCAAGTTGACAAGCTTTTAGCAAAGTTTCATGACAGACCTTCACGATGTCATTTTGCTGCAAGAACAACCCTAAAAATCATGTGGGCTAGTTATTACTAGCTAGATTTATTCAAAGATGCTATTGCTTGGGTTAGAAAATGCGAGAAATGTGTGTTGTTTTCTGGAAAATAGAGGCTTGCTTCACTGTCTTTGCATCCGATTCAGGTAGAACAACCCTTTGCCAAGTGGGGCTTAGATTTTATTGTTCCTATCAATCCGCCTTCAAGCGCAGGTCATAAGTGGATACTTACTGCCATAGATTATTTTACAAAATGGACCGAAGTTGTTGCTTTAAAGGAAGCAAATGAGACTTTACTGCTTAATTTTTATCAAGATCTCATATCAAGATTTGGTGTTCCAAACTCAATCATTTCTGACAATGGTTTGGATTTTATTGGTTTGAGGATTTCTGATTGGTCAGTTAGAAATAATATTTATTTGAACACGTCTTCCAATTATTATCCGTAGGGCAATGGTCATACAGAATCTACAAATAAGAATCTGATTCAAATAATCAAGAAGACTATTGAAGATAATCAAAGGACATGGCACAAATAGTTGAAGTTAGCTCTATGGGCTTACAAAATAACCCCTAAAAGAGCAACTGGTTGTTCACCCTTTGTTCTAAATTATGGTAAAGAAGCTAGGTTACCTATTTCAATTGAGTTGCCAACTTTAAGTTATGTTAAGGAGCTGGAATTGCTGAATGAATAGCCTCTTGAGGTGAGATTTGCACAGCTGGTAGAGTTGGAGGAAACTAGGAAAGAAGCTCTAAGGCAGCTGGAGATACATCAAGCTTAGATGAAGAATTCTTTTGATAAGTGGGAAAGACCATGTGATTTCATTATTAGGCATCTAGTTTTCAAGTGGAACGAATTTAAAAGCAGACCTAGATGACATTCCAAGTTTGATGCAATTTGGGACGGGCCTTATGTGATCACGAAGTGTAAGGAACACAATGTGTTCCAACTTTCCAAGTTGACTGGCAAGGTGTTGTCTATCCCAGTTAATGAGATCCACCTCAAGCGTTGCTTATGAGATAAGTTCTATCTCATAGTTAAGTAGAGTAGTATTGAAAATAAGTGTGTTCCGTACATTTACTTTTAGTAGTTTTGCTTTCCCTAAGCGCTGTTGCACATGATCTATTGGCCATCAGGGCCTGTTAGTTTGCTTTTAGTTCTATTTTTGTTTTCCTTTGCTATTGTTTGGAGTATTGCTATTCAAGTTTTATGAGTTTCAAGAAGGGGCAGATTTGACTCCATGCCCAATAGAATTTTTTAAGGCAACTGGTCTATGATTAGCAGTCAAGCATTTAGCGGAAATCGCCAAAATGTTACCAATTTTTCAATACAACTCAATTGGTGGAGCTAGCTGAATATTGTTATATCTTAAAGTGAAATTATAGTTATTTTTGCATTGTGCTTAAGTGTTTTTTTCACCGTCTTCATTGTTCGTCAAGTGACAGTTGTGCATTAAAATGAGGAAACTGAGTTTCAGAAGTGCTATTATATGTTTTACAATTAAATGAAGTACAAAATTGAGCATATAAACAACAGAGCATTTTAAATGCTTTCATTTATTTCATAAAGTGTTTCATATTTACATAGCTTCATTTGATTGCAAGAATCCAAATGATAATACAACATTGCATTGAGATGCATTTTCTTTTCAAAGTGAAAAGCATGAGATTGAAATCAAATATCCACACAAGCTGTGGATGGGACTGTCACAGTGCATCATTAATAGAACACTACACTATGGAAGATGCAAAAGAAGAAATCACATAAGTAACAACATAATTATCATTTCCTGATTGGTTGATGGTCAATTCTGAAATGGTGCACCTTTTTTCCTCTCGAGCTTTGTTGACCTATAAGAGAAAAGAGAGGGATGTCAGAGGCTTTGATTATGAAGATACCTATATGAATTACCAACAATAGTGTAGCCTGCTACCAATCATACTCTAAAACAATCAAGTAAAGTGCAAAGAAATAAGCTGAGGGAAAAAACATCAGTATGATCATCATATCTTGTTTTTATGATAAAATTGTTTGTTTCCTTGTGCAGGTATAGAGAAAATTATGATGTTGATTATTATTCAGAGATCAAGCATGAAACAGGCCACGACCTTAATGGTTTTCTTGCTCTTTGAATGAAGTGAGAAAGCTACAGTAGCATACAAATCAAGCTTACCCAGTCAAAGATTCAACTATCTAAAGGAAAGAGTGAAGATTCCTGAGCATGTGAGCTACATACTAAGCTCAACCATGGTGGCGACGTGCTCTCTCAGGCAGAGCAAGTTTTTTCCAAGTGATGATTGAGAAAATGAAATCATTTTTAGGGTTTGACTCCTTTTGTCTCATGCCCTAATTCAAGCTAAGTCAAACATTATAATTACTTTGAATATTCATGTTTGACAATAGCATGTGGTGCAATTCAAAATTAGGGTGGTTGTGCATTATAAATTTAAAATATGAAGCTTAATACTTAGGTCGATGTGTCTAAATCCTTAGGGCTGGTGTTTCTATATTGATATTTAGACCTTTTCCTTGGTAAGAATATGGGATGTTAACACCTTAGGGTTTTTCTTTTAATGGATTTTGAGGAAGTCAATCAAAATATGATGGTAAATATTTTTATGACCTAAGTGCAAGCATTTGACACTTAGGGATTTTTATTTTCAATTGAGTTTTGAGAAATCAATTATAGTATTGAGAGAACAATATTTCCATTGATATTTTTATGATTTTTTAAAGAAAAATCAAGCATTGTATTGGTGAAATAAGGATGCAATTCTTTTTGCAAAAGATTTTGCAATCTTTAATTTCAAAAATAGAAAAATTGTAAAATCTACAATCATGTAAAGCAGAATCATAAAGCAATCCTTATAAATTGTTTTATGATTTCTTGCTATTTTTAGCAGATTGATATTGATTTTTTCCTCAGTTTCATCTTGGAGAGATAGGGTGTTTTTCTGGCTTTTAAAGTAGATTTGGCCTATTTTTAGAGGCTTTACAGTTCGATCATAAAAGCAGTGTGCTTTTTTCTGCTTTTATGCAGTCTTTTGAGATAGTTTGAAGCTTTTTTCCTTAAGCTTCTTTGTGAGCTCAGATAAGGGTTTCTAGAGAGATATGTTTTGAAAAGACTTAGTCTCTTTCTCTTCCCAGTTCAGAAGATAGTTCTGGCTCTTAGCATTTTGAAGCTTGTAAACTCAGTTGTACTCAGTTAAGACAAATACTCTTTCAGTTTTAATAGAGCAACAAATTTCCCCTTCTTATTTTTTGTCTCAATTTTTGTAATGGCAATCTGATGTATTTGTGTTTTCAAACTTGAATCTTTATATGTCTTGCTATTGTAACCTTCATTCAGAATTACATGTTTTAGTTTGCATGTTGTGTTTAGTTATGTAGATCTTCATGTAAATCATTGATGAAGTATGTGTTAATGAGATTGTGAGGATTACTGTGATAGAGAAACTGTTATGAGTGGTTAGGTCTGAATTTTCATAAGTTTGGTGAATCATCTGTTAGTCATAGGCTTTATTTTCAATTTATCCTTTTATCCCTTTTCCCAGAAAATACTTAGAATAATATTCATCATTCGAAGAACCAGCTCACTCTGGAGATTCCTTCTTCGTTCAGATCACCCACATCTGAAGAAGGTTTCCATGTTTCAATGGATTGTTGAATCTTGTATTCAGTAGGGTGCAAATCTAATTGACAATAGTAGAACATAGTTTAAGCGTAGGGCTAAGTAATATTCATTGCTTGTTGTGTCTCTTTGTTTTTGTGTCACCCAAGGGGGCATTTGTTTGTTTTCACTTTCCCCTTTCACTTCGTGTGAGCCTGGGGAGTAGTTGGAAATGATTAGTGCCTTCTTTTTAGTGGGACTTGCTTGGGGATTTCATCACCCCAAGGGATGATTCCAACCACGCATAGCAACGAGGTATATAAAGTAGGGAGAGTGAAAGTTGTACCTCAATCCAGTCACGTCGTAATTGGTGGAGCGTCGAAGCTAGGGTGATACCCAGAGAGACGTGAAGAGTTGGTCTGAGCCCTTCAGTATCTCGCTAGGGTTCCTAACTCATACTTGTGACAGGTTGGTGTTCATAGTTGTGCCTCACGTACCAAGAGTATATCAAGGACTCCTTAGAAGCCTTGTGCATCCTAGATTAAGACCTTTGTTGGCCATACCCTTGACACTAATCATAGGATTGTGCTTGTTTGAAGTGTCTTCTTGGGAGAATCCTATGAAATTTTTGACACATTGGCCTTATTATTATCATTTTGAGTCCTTGCGATAGCCATTTCCATCTAAATCAAGTTCTGTTTACCACATAAAGTTGACTTGTTCCCCTAATTTTACTACAAAAAGCTGACTGCGCCCCTAATTTTACTGTAGAAAGCTGACTACACCCCTGATTTTACTACAGAAAGCTGACTACACCCCTAATTTTACCGTAAAAAGCTGATTGTGCCCCTTATTTTACTGCAAAAAGCTGACTGCGCCCCTAATTTTACTACAGAAAGATGACTACACCCTTGACTTTACTCCAAAAAGTTGACTACGCCCTTGATTTTTACAGCAGAAGGGTGGATTCACCCCTAAAAATTTAATTTCATTCCGTTTAGCCATTCCAAACCTCCATTTAATCATTCCCAAACCTTTGTTCATCCATTCCAATAAATTATCCACCCATTTGAAACATCCATTTCTATTACCCACTAACCCATCCTACCAAAACCTTATCATTTGCATCATCAAACCCGACACTTTAGTCTATTTTACAACCTCTTTCATCACATCAAACCCCCCTAAACCTTGTCTTGAAGCTTGTTATCCTAATTGACTTGGGTGTTTGAATTCGATCATTATCCTTCACTTCAAATCATCAACTTTGGCCCACATCCATTCACTTTCATCTCAAAGTGAATTCAGTGCCATAAGTTACCACCCTTGGCCCAAATCAATCCACTTCCATCTTGAGGTGGATTTGGTGTCGTGATCATCTATTTGTCCTTCGATCCAGTCAATCAATGCCTTTAGTCACCTAGGGTGATTTCCTAATTAGGTTTAGAATCCTACACTTCTCCAATCATCCAATCAATCCAATTCAATCAAATTTATCCAATAATCATCACACCTATCCAATCAAATCCAATCATCTAATCAAACCAATCACCATTATCCAATCAAACTCGTCCAATCATCATCACACCTATCCAATCAAAGGGTAAAAAGCACAAAGTCAGGTTTCACGCTTTTATAAAGGAAACTACCAACGATGATCCAATTTTTAAACTTGAATCATTAAAAGTGGCATATATGTTTTGAATTTTAAATGATGTAAACTAGTAAAATATGTATTTTTTAGTATATTTTATGTTTGTATTTTAAAAGAAATAAAATTTTAAACTAGTTTTTAATAAATTAAAACAAAAATTTAGTTGTTGATAAAATGTTGAAAAATGAAGTTGCATGGGACGCCAAACTTTTTATAGTAAATTTTATTTTTTTTCTTTCAAATTTTTTGTGTATATTTATAACTTGAAATTTTAGTGCATGGATATATTTTTTTCCAATTTTGATAAATATATATTTTTAAATAAATATTAAAATGTGCGTGAATAAAAAAACAACTGTTTTCATCGGACGTCAACTTTCATATTTAATATTTATCTAAAATGGAAACAAAATTATACCATCTTAAAATATATTCCTTTATCTAGTGCATCATTTTTAATAAGTTTCAGTATTTTTCCTCAAGTATAGTAATCAACCTAATATTTTAGGCCGAAAACCTTACTTTAGTGTGTAAAAAAATAAAATATAAAATATAAAAATAATTAAACAATTAAAATAAATATATTTTTGAAAACTAGACTTATGGATCTACAAAAGGGTATTTTTTTATTTTTAAAAAAATGTTGTTTACATTAGTGGGAGTTATTGAAACTTCAAGTTCTTCAAATAATTTAATTTTTTTAGTAAATTCGACTCAAAATGGTGCTCCATACATTTTTAGCCAACAATTTTAGTTGAAAAAGTTGTGGAAGCATCTAACTTAGCTAGAATGAATCTTACTAGATCATATGTTTGACCAAAATTTATTTTTAGTTAGAAATACTTAAATTCAGTCGTGCTTCATAAGTTGGCAAAGTGTGACACAACTTTGTGCTTCTACCCCAAATTTATCTAGAATCATCATCACACTTATCCAATCAAATTTATCCAATCATCTAATCAAGCCAAGCACACCAATCCTATCAGGTTCCTCTAATCACAATTATTCGATCAACATCATCCAATCATCTAATCTATTTAATCATTTGAACCAATCCATTCCTCTAATCAAATTCATCCAACCAACCTTTGTCCAATCACACAATCATCTGACTATCATCCCCACATCTACACTAAGCCTTTCCCTTTTATGCCCGTGCAAACTCGATCCCAAAGAAAAAAGAAAATGGCACAACAAGGTCAAGATTCCTAACTAAACGCTTCTCAAGATCCTAACAACGGGGCCAACATTTCTCAAGATCCTAACAATGTTGCAAATATCTCACAAGATCCTCATAACGATACTTCATCACAATCCAACACCCAAGATTAGAACAACCCACCACATGATGAAGAGAATATGATCAATTAGCCTAAACTCACACTTGAGGAGCATTTTAGCAACCCCACCAATGCGCAAATGACAGATCGTCTACTTGAACAACATGGAGAAGTAATCTTAGCCCATCTAATTGAGAAAGGTGTCAAACCCCCATCAGGCATTGACTTGTCCAAATATGGCAATCCCACATCTCACACCCCACCGATCTCACAAATTGACCCAAGTGATTCATACATCCCCAATATGCCTCTAGTAGAGGGTGGGTATCAACCTGAATTTGGAAATGTCATCCTTTACCATGTCAACAATCCTCCACACACCCCAATTTCAGTCAAAAGCGCTTCCCAAATGCCTGATCCTAATGATCCTTTTTCTTATGGTATGCTGCAAAACACTCCACAACGTCCTCCATTAATGTTGACCGCACCACCCCTTTCAAATCCACCTAAAGAAAGCGATGGGGGAAACCCTTTCACCCCCTTGCCTATGCCTCCTAGGAACACAATTCTTCCACCTTCATTCACATCCCAACAACCTCCTCAATCCAACATGCCTCCACAAGATACATCACAACCCAATATCCCCACTATCACTCAACAAGATCCTTTGTAGAACATCTCCATCACATCTCAACCACCTCACCAACAACAACGATTTCCTAATCCTTTAGGTTCATCACAACCATCACCCCACCAATTGCAAGGCAATCCATCTCAGCCTCTAGTCCCAACTATATCCCTATTTTGTTCATCCATTTTATGCCCACAAACTCAACCGCAATGCAACATCTCGTCTTGGCCTGTGCAACAATCGACAACACAAAAACAACCTCCCCAACACTATTTCTATCATAACCCATAATAGTTTCAACGACAACCATCTTATGTGGCCTCACAATAGTCACATCAATACCCTTAGTATCAACAAACCAATCCACAACACTTCATTCATGCTCCTCATCATTATACCACCCATAATTACTAGATCAATTTGTACTCCACCTCACAACAACAACCTCCATACCAACAAACACCCCCGACACATCAACATGGGACACCATCCTCTCATTATCATATAATCCATACCTCCATCTTCAAACACTATCTCAACAAGATCCATAATCATCCTACCATCCATATCCATCCAACCCACCTACCTCGATAGCGTCACCAATCAATGCAGATCTATTGGAAATCAAAGCTTCTTTGAAAGATCTCCAAGCAAGGACTAGTAAGCAATCTTTTAAATTCAAAGATATATGTCCCTATCCATTTGATCCCTCCATCTCATTGATTCCCTTCCTGAAACATTTCGAGATACCAAAATTCGACAGATACAAGGGAAACAAAGATCCTAAAGCCCACTTGCAAGAGTTTTACTCCTAGTGTCAAGAGGTCATGCACAATGATAACTACCTCTTACGTTTGTTCCCCCAGAGCCTAACGGGAAATGCCTTAGAGTGGTTCATGGGTCTAGAATGACGGTCCATCAAATCCTTTGCAGATCTTTTAAAAAAGTTTGCTTCCTACTTCTCCTTCAATTTGGAGAAAAACACTGATACCTTGGACCTCCTCAAAGAGAAACAACATGAAGGTGAAACCTTTGCTACCTACCTTCAAAGGTGGTGTGCACTAGCAAGCTGAATGAAAACCCCTCTCAAAGAGAAGGACATGGTCACTCTCTTTATTGAGAACTCACATCATGAAATGGCCCATAATTTCAGACTCCATTGTGTCACCACCTTCGTTGAGGTAGTGGAGAAAGGACCCATCCTTGAACGAGCCCTTATTGCTAAGGGGCATATCAAGATACACCACCATGACAAAGAGTGACCATCTGGAGATAAGTCACACTATTGGAACAAGAACAAGAATGTTGTGAATGATGGTGTCACTGATACTAAAAATTTCCAAGTAGCTAATACCTCTTAGAGGAAACAACCTGCCTCTAACCAACCACCTGCCCATAACATCATATCAATACCACAAGGGGCACCTTGCCCCCCTCAGTAGTCAAACCAAAATAGTCAAGGGAACAACAAATGCCAATTTTGCTGACCAATGCCTACTGACCCCTAATCTGTCATCCACTCTGGCTCCCCCCTAGCCTATAATACAATGACCTCTGCCAGTAGCCTGTTGCAATCCCACCTCACACTAGCCAACTCACCCTGCACCCCCTGCAGATCTTCCTATACGTTGTCCCTCTCCTGCTCCACTACCCTCACCTATGCATCTAGGCAGATAACAATGGCCTCCTAATCCCTCTGACTCTTTGCCTGAATTCTCACTAGCTCGGCCTCGAGGGCTCTCACTCTCTGCTCTGTAATCTACAGCCTTGCCTGGGTACCTCTTAGCTATACAGTGGGATCCTTTGGTGCCACATAAGGAACCACTGCCAATGGCTCTACATCCATAACATCCATATCTGGAACATCTCCATCTACCTCCATCGCATCATCCTCACCTTTGCACTCCTGCCCCTGTCGAGTCTCATGGTCCTCCACAATGGGATGAACTCAAAATCGTCGTGGCTGACCATGCCTCTCCACCACAAACCATCGACCTGAAGGTCTCCTCTCCTCCTTTAGTGCCTCCATCGCATCATCCCCCCCTCTACCCTCCTGATCCTAACGAGTCTTGTGGTCCTCCACAGTAGGACATACCCGAAATTGCCACGGCTGACCATGCCTCCCCACCACAAATTTTCATCCTGAGGGTCTCCTCTCCTCCTCCAATGTCTTCTCTCCTCCACATCCTCCACATCCACCACCTCCTCAACCCTCCTGTCCCCCTAGGATCTCTGTAGCTAGCTCCTCCCCTGTGAACTCCCTTATTTGCCTGTCATCGCCCTCCTCTCTGGCTCAACTCTCTCCTCCCTCACCTCCATCGTGGCCCCCCTGTGTTGCTGATCATCTCTCTCCCTCTGGCCTCTCCTATGATGTCTCCTCCTCCTCCCTGCTCTGACCGGCTAATTTGCAATGGCTTGTCCTATCTCATCCTAGTCTATCTCCTCCTGTCCTCTTTGCTCTACCTCTCTCATAGTCTCCCTCCTCAGCTAAACCCTCCCCCTCCTCTCTCTCTATATTCCTTGCTCGTCATCTGATTCAAAGCCTAGCACCCCAATAATGGGCTCCGTAGGAGTAATCCTCTCCCATCGCATATTCCAGAACCACCCTAGAAATTGACCTGTCACCGCTGGCACTTGCTCTCCTCCAACCCGCCCTGGGTAGGGTACATGTTTTGCTGACATCCATGACTCCCTGGCCATCTCTGGTGAAACAGGGCCTCCCCATGGCACCTCCCTACTGTACTGACGAAACATGATCTAGGCACTGCCAGAATATCTTGTCTCAGCCTAAACTGCCTTAGCACTCTGTCTGGTCGATGTGACTCTACTATGCGCAATAGAATCCCAATCAAGAAGCATCTACTCAGAAAATAGCCCTAATGTCTCCCCTCGTCCTCCCATCCCCTAAACCAATGAGACATATATGGTTGCCACTCTATGTGCATCGCCTGCAAGTCATCAAAGGCTCTCCTCCACCCATCCATATCCCCCTGCATCTCATATCGCAATACCCAACCTCTAGCCTCCCCATACTCCCATGCAACAAGCTCTCTATCATCCACTATCCCTGCCCTCACCACTATTGACCTTGTCACCAAAATGTGCTCCTAGGCCCAAACCTGTAATAGCGTCATGTGTGTCAAACTCGCTGATCTCTAGTAGTAGATACCATGCATATCCCTGTATAAATGAGCCAATACACTTGACCCCCATGAAAACTATCCCTCTCGCCACTCAACAATGTGTCAAATCACCTCCATAAACTGTAGGCTACAAGAGCACCTACTCTGATCTAGCAATAATATCCCGCTAATCAACCCACACAGGAACAACAATAGCACTGGCATCCTCAGTGACAAACATCTATCCAAATCCAACTGCCCCTTCTGAATGGGTAGATCCACTCTTCCAAACAATACCCTCACAGTCTCATCTAGCTCTGCCCATGTCAACTCTACCACGCTCACTAACCGCCCAGCTATAGGAAACCTTAGGATGCACCAAACATCCTCCAGGGTCACTGTCATCTCCCCTGTAGGGAGATGAAAAGTTGATGTCACCGAGCTCCATCTCTCTATCAGTGCTATCAGCATTGCTCGATGCACTCTCACTGTCAGAAACTACACAAAATGTAATAACCCTACGTGATCTAGTGCCGCATGATCTACACCAGTCATCGTTGCAGTCGTCACCGCCATCACATATGAACACCGCTCATGCGTCTGTACTCAATCAAAACTCTACACATGAATTCATCCTCTAATTAGTTCATTTTCTTCCCGGCCTCGGGATAATCCTTTTTGCCCCCCCTTTTTTCTTCTCTTTTTTCTTTTCCTTTTTCACCCCTTCTTTCTTTGTCAGGACAACCTCCCTCCTACACCGAGACGGTCATGCCCCGCCCTCTATCAAGGCGGCCCTGCCCTTGACCAAAGGCATATACCCGTATGTCAGGCAGATCATGTCGGAGTGTCGAGGTAGCCCACCCCAGCCGGGGTGGCCAGAGTCTGGAGGGGTACCCGGGAAGGCTGGCGGTGTGCCCTAGAGTCTAGGGTGGCCTTGCCTCCCCCGAGGCTTTCACCTATCCCAGTCTGGGGGCATCTAGCCACAGGTCGGCAACCACAAAGTGGCACACTTTCTGTACCATGCCCATGCCCCCCCCCTTAAAAAAAAATTAACCATGTTTTTTTTTCAAAAACTAATCCAAACCCATTTCCTTATTCCCTCCCGTGAACAAAACCAATGTGCTTAAATTTTAAGAACATATTAAAAATGTGTAAAATCAAAAGTGAGGGGTTTCATTACTCACATGGTGGGGCACTGCGTACTCGTTGTAAAAGCTCTACACCTCATCTGCCTGATGGATAATCTCGGTCTCATTATCCGTTAACATCGTCCCTCCTCAGTCTCTTCATCTCCTCTCTTCTCCTCTCATCTCAACTGCTACAGTAACAATGAGATGAGGTAATTTTTAAAATTACCTTTTAACCCCTCTTTTTTATCCTTTTAAATAAAAGGTATTTTTTACCTTTTATTTAACTTTTTTTCTTCCCACTAATTCCCCACCTTCCCATGGCCGCCATTTCCAAACCGTGCGTCCAATCAACTCCATTCAAAAATAAAAGTTGATTAGTTTTTTAAGCTCTATCCAATGGTACCTTATATTTCTTCCTATCAATAAGTCATCTGGGGACCCCTTTTCCTTCCCCAACTTCTCTCTCGAGGGGGCATACCCTACCATCGTTCCTCCCTTATTTCAACACAGTCATTGGGGCATCTTTAACTTCTTCCACACTGGGACATTAAGTCCTATCACTTCCTTCCTCATTTTCATTCTATTTTTCTTTGAAACACTATTATTCTAACATTATTTCAAAGAGGGGAAAAAATGTAGACATCCAAATTTGATCACTCCCATACGATCAAATTTACCTTGTTATTCATCAATTACATCAATATTAGTTTATTCAATTAATATTGCACTTTCTATCTAAGGTTTTTAAAGTATTTAATTTAACAAATAAATGCTTTACCTTTCACCTTTTTCCTCTCTAAAATAAATAAGTACATCAACTTATTTAATTTAGTCATTTTAATCTTTTTAATTAAAATCAATTTAAAATTCTTCATTTTTCTCTCTCCTTGTCACATCCTTCATAATCCTTCTCTAATCTGAATTAATTTAATTAATTCATGATTAGGATGTACATCCCCTTAATCAAGGATTAATGTCACATCCTCCTACATTTTCCACTTGCTTCTAATCTCTCATTAATTATTCTAATCAGGTGTTTGCACAACCTTAATCAAGGTCATTAGCCACATTTAGCATCACTTTTTAGTCAAACTTTTCATTTTCCCTTCTTGGCATTGACCCTCTTTCCCATATTAATTTTTAATTCACATTTATTCATCCTAGGTCCTCCTCTTCCCCATGTGAATTTTTAATTCACATTTTATCCTTCCAAGACTTCTACAACATTGGACTTGTCACCTCATTCACATGTGACCAATTCCTGCCTTTTTGGAGACCCTCTCTTATCCATTAGATTCTCCTAAAAATGTGAATTTTTAATTCACATTTATTTCTCCAACCACTTTCTCATTTTCCATGGAGATTTTTGAGGAATTCCAAAATTCCTCAAATGTCATTTTCATTCTCACTTGGGGACAAGAAGCTCCTTTTTGAGGAAATATTCTCACTCCCCAAGGTACTTGGAAGGTACTTTTCCTTCCTCCACATCATTTACTCTCCTTCCAAATCACCTGCACATCATCCCACCCTTAGCCACTTCACATTCCACATGTCAAAATGTGAGGGCTTGTGAGCTCTCAACTCACCATAGCCCTTCATCTTGGCCTTGTTGGATAAATCTCAACCATTGAATTCTCTAGAGAATTCAAATTCTTCTATAAATACCCCCCCTCTAAGGCATTTTCAACACTTAGTCATTTGAGCAACCTTATGCTATCATTTTGTGCACTCATTTTACAAACATTTTCTCTCATCTAGCCATCCATTTTATCCATTTGCATTTACATCTCACCATATAGTTAATATTGCATTTAGCTACATCAATAGTCATCTAAGGAGCATACAAAGCAATCAAAATCAAGGGCCAACCAAGGAATTGCAGCAACAAGGAAGGTATATTTGTTTTACAATCATCATTTCATCTATTTTCCTTATTTTATCATCCCTTAGGCTAATCTTTGAGGTGTTCTTCGTGCTTTTCCATTGCATTTTAGTTGTTTTGCAACATTAAAATAGGTTAAAACTCAAGGATGCACAGCTAGATTTCCTGTTCAAGTCTAGAACATTCATTAGACTTTTTTTGCACCATTGTATTCATACATTCTTCTATCCTCTTCTTCTCTTCTGTTGTCACTTTCTTTACAATTATCTATTGTTTCAACTATTCACTTACTTCTCTGTTTCTTTCCTTGAATTTCTTCAATTGTTCTTTCAGTTTCTGGATACATTTATTTGCATCACCCAGATTCTCTTTCAAATCTTTTTTTTCTCTTTTCACTTTATCAAGATCTTCAAGAGTAGTCTGAAGCTCTCCTTTATCATCCATTTAACCAACCTTCAGGATCCTCCTCAAGTGGTTAAGCTCTTCACCAAGGAACCAAAGCTCTAATACCAATTGTTAAATAGGTGCAGGACAACTGAGAGGGGGGTGAATCAGTTGTCGTAGAATTCAAACTTAAAATTTCAACACTTATCAATTCCACAAACACACTATTTTGTTATTAAGTAAGAGAATGAAACACAAATAACAGAAAGTAAATCAACACAATGAACACTAGATTTTTATGGGGAAAACCCAATAAGGGAGAAACCACGGTGAGGGTTAACTCACAATATAGAGAATTTTCAAAATGAGAACAAAATGCTCACTACCAAGGACTCACTACCCAGAAGAAGGACTCACTGTACAAGTACAAAGGCTCACTGCCAACAGAAAGAACTCACTATCCAACGGGGAGGCTCACTACCTACACAAAGAATTACAGAACAAAATAGGGCTTTACAACCAAAATGAACTAAGAAGATGCACCTATAAAGTGTTGATGTAGTTCTAGTGATGCTCAATATATAGACTTTACACATTTCATCCTTTTCACACTTCTTCACTTACACATTCACGACTCTATCTTCTTTTGTCTCTCTATGTCTCTATCTATATCTTCAAAATTGTCCAATATATATACATGTTCTTTACCACAAGCATCAATTAAGTCAGCCTAATTACATTCATTTTTTATTAATGAAAGATATCAACTGTCGGCTCCAATCATTCATAAAATATTTTCAAAAGCAATTCAAAGCCTTCAGCCTGTTACATCATGTTAGCATAGACCAAGAAAATAGGCCGCGGATATGTCTACATATCACATCATAATTAACTCAAGAAGTCAGTCAAGAATAGATTTCAAAGCAAAAGAGGAAACCAAAAGAAAAATGTCACTACACCATACGAGCACCAGAGCACATAATAATTTGATCATGCATGCCTTCAACAATCATAAACAATCTCCCAAAATTGTAATTAGTAACTATACAATGCAGAGAAATGTGGACAAGAATACCGTAGAGTGCACCAAAAATATCAGATCCACCATCGGAGAAGATAAACTAGTTATACACACCAGCTTAGGGTACCAGACCAAGCTGCCAACATGGTGACGTCAATGACAACATATAGACAACCTTCTCCATTCTTCCAACATAATGTACATGCAAGAATCTCAACCTAGAAATGGGTTTAGTATTTCATAAATATAAATAACCTTTTAAAATGATATTAGGAAATTAACTTCAAAATATGTATGGAAAAATTCATAGACCCCTCAAAAGAAAAAAGTTGAAGAGAAAATGAATATGAGATTTTTGGAGATAGCTAGGATTTTAATCAATGGAGCTAATATGAATTAGAAATTATAGGAAAATATATTTGATGCTATAAATTATTATTTGATTAATAGATCTCCTACTTCATATCTTTTATAAAAAATCCTAAGGAGGTTAAATTGATGGATGTGAATCCTTTATTGCATAACATATCAATTGTTAATTTGCATATGCCTAAAGGAAAATAGATCCAAGTTTATTTCAAAGTAGAGAAGTCTATCTTCATTAGGAATAGTGATAGAGTTAAGTAATTCAAGATGTTTAATCCTAAGATAACAAAGACATGGTATTGTCAAAATGTGATCTCAAGTGAGATCAATCTTCTCTAAAGACATTACAAACTATATATATGAGGAACAAACATTGATGCAACTTGAGATAAAAACTATTATTTCTCCATGTGATATTGAATTATAAGTTTATGATAGCTTTGGTGAGGAGATTGAATCACTTGGGTAATTTTTAAAGGAACTAGTGGAAGAACAAGAACATCATATCATGTCACACATGAGGTCCATTTGAGAAAAGAAGAAACCCAAAGGATATGTCCCACCTTTTTTGTTTTTCATTTATTTTTTGTCTACTAATAATGATGATCCAAAACTATGGATATAATAGAACACAAATACATGAATTCTTGGAAGAAGGCTATGAAAGAGGAAATGGTTTGTCTTGAGAATTAAAAAATATGGAGCTTGGCATTATTTCTTATGAATAGGAAATATGTTGGCTTCAAGTGGGTTTTCAAGAAGAGGTACAATTCTAAGGGTAAGATTGAGAAGTAAAAGGAAATATTAGTGGTAAAGGCTATTCCTAGGTAGATGAAATTAATTTCAATGAGAATTTATCTTTTGTTGCAAATATTGCATCCATTGCATTTATTTTATGTATTGCTACTAGATTTGACCTTGAGGTTGAGAAAATAAATATTAAGGAAACATTCTTGCATAGGGATACAAATGAGGAAATCTACATGACATAAATAGAGAACTTAATGGTAAGATACAAAAAGGATATGGTTTTTAGGTTGAAGAATTGCCTTTATGGTTTGAACAAATCCCCCAAGATGTGGTATTAAAAAAATGATTCATATGTTTTAAAGTTAGGATTATTAGAGATAAATTAAATTAATGTGTTTATCATAATAAAATAGGTCATTGATTCATTGTTATTATTTTGATGTTGATAATATTGATTAGTAATAATAAGGAAATTGTAAGACAAGTCGTCTTTTGTGATCATGTTGATTCAATGAGTCATTGATGGTTTATGTCCAATATCTTATATTATTTTATCTTAGATATTATACATAAGTGATGGTTGTTCGTATACATCAAAGGTGTTCATATTTTGATGGTAAACAAATATGGTAAACTAATTAATCTTATCTAATGGTTGTTATGTTTTCTTGTACTGGCTAGATGAGTTCCTTCCTTGTTTATGTAAGTACACATTGATTGAGACATTTAGTTATTGGTAGTATTCTAATGTATATTTGATGGATTATATTATGTTAGGTGATTTCATACTATGGGGGTGAGTAGGAGTTAATGTGGAAATGATGATTGATATTTAATGGTTAATGATAGTGGCATTGATTTTTAAGGTAGGTTTCAATAGACTACTGCTACAAGTGATGATTTCCTGATAACATATATTATGGTCAATCATTTCTAGTTTCTAATAAGTAAAATAAAGGAAAGAAGTGTTAAATTATAAGTTACTTGTGTATATTAGTGGACTTTATTTTCTAGTTGATTATTATTCTTGAAATACTATTTTTCATATGCCATTTGTTTTAATTATTATCGATCATGAGTAATACTGACACTTTCTTGGTTGAGTAAACAAGTGAAATTGGCCAATGTTGATCAAGGGGTCACATAGCTACTTCCTTCATCTTATCCTTGTGAATTTTTGGTCTTGTAAAGGATGTGTGATTTAACCTTGTTTTGTGTGGTAAGGGTTGTGTGTATGTGAGAGTTTTTTTTATTAGTCCCTTGACTTACCTTATTAATATGATCAGTTATATTATGTTTTATGAAGTCCTTATGTGGTCTTAATTGTTTAAAAAATTCCGTAGGTGGTAGGTTAATGGGTTAGGGGTCTTTTATCCATAAAATCCATTTAATAAAGTCTAGATCCCACTCTAATTAATATATCCACTTATGAATAGTAGTGGAAATTGGAGTTGGTTGGGTGGTTGGAAAGTTATGGGAAGGTGGTTGTCTTTTCCCTTCTATTTATTCTTTCTCATTGAGGGGAGAAGGGGCTTCTCTCTTTTTGGCTTTTTCTTTACTCTTGTCTTTTGGATGCTTTCTTATTTTTGGGAGGAGAACTCTTAGTGGAGAATGGAAGGAAGGGGGCATAAGAATGAGAGGCTTCCACATGATGGATATTAAATCTTTAGTAAGATCTTCCATTTTTAGATCTTTTTTGATGAGTAAATGTATGTTGTGGTGTTTTTTATTCATTTGTGAAAATCTATGTTGAATTCATTGTGTTTATAGTTGTGAGTTGTTTTTTGGAGGGTTTCTTGGAATTGTGAGTATAAACCCTAATCTAACCCTAATCCTAATCTTAACCTTGTTTCTCATAAACCTAACCCTAACACTAACCCTAACATAAACAATAAAATCTAAACCATCATTTTAACCCTAAATCAAATCGTAATATAAAATAAAAATATTTAAACATCTAATCTAGAAATATTAAAATTTTCTAAAAAATATTTCTATTATTTTAATTTAAATATTGAAATGTTCATATATTTAATATAAAATAAAGTTATGCATTTTGATAAAAATAAAATTTAGTTTCTAAATTTTTAATTTGAATAATAACAAATCAAAAAAATTGATGACAAAAATATAATAATATAATTTAATATAACCAATTTATATCTATACACACACACACACACACACATACATACATACAAATATGGGTGATCCCAGAATATTGGTTTACAAGTTTTGGCCAAACTAGACATTAAACTGATTTTTTCTAACTAAATCTTCATTTTCGGGCACCTATAACGTCTAAACCATGAGGAATTTGAAGATAATGCAAACTAGTGATTTGTGAAATTTTGTCTCTAGATTCTAAATATATTTTTTTCAAAATTTTTTAAATCAAATTGAACTTATTTTTCCATCTACTTCGAAAACTAGTTTTTTTTTAGTAAACACTATTTTTAAGGAGTGATGCTCACCGTATACAAAATAACTTTTTTTCCCTGAAGGATAAAATTCTAATTTTTGAATTTAGATTTGTAACTATGATATCTATCACTTAACTTTTTTTGTACATGTATCAAAATTCTTTTTTTTTTGTTGGATCAAGGACTTCAATATCTAGTGCACTAATATTTTTCAATTTTTTTTTTGATAATCTTCTATTTTTCCACGTGTAGAATAGAGAGTTTGATTTTCGGTGAAAAACCTACATTCACAAAAAACAAAAATAAATATAATAATAAAATTAAATTTATTTAAAATTATAATTTTTGGGAAGCTTATAATAAGGACTGCATACTTAAAAAAAAACTTAAATGAATTCATTTGATCCCCCAAAAGGTAAATCAAAAGTGATTTTTCATCAACATTTTGATAGGTGTAAAGGAGACTCCATTATAGGTATGGTTTAAAACTAGCGGCGTTCTATCCAAGGGGTTTAATCTAAGGTGGTTCGATCAAACCCTCTTCAATTAGAATCCTTTAAATGGAAATTTTCAAGGCTTAAATCATTACATTTTCTAAAAATGTGTGATTTCAACAAAAATCAGGATCTCCCGGAAATTGTAAACCAATATTGTGGGATCACCCATATATATATAAAGTCTAATATATTAAATGTTATTTAATATTATATTAAATTATAATAGTATAATAATATTATATTATTATTAATACTATTAGTATCATTCTATATATGAAAAATTTCTTAATATATTTTAATTAATATATTTATATTATATTAATATTATTATTTTAATATTATATTGTTTTTTATTAGAGGTAAAAAAGGTTTTGAAGGGGCCCCGAAACCCTTTACAAAAAAGAAAGTTGCTTCAAAAGATAAACACAAAGATCAACAAATAGCTAATAATGAAAAAACTGTAAGCAAAATAGCTACCAAAAAAGAGGGGCATAAACAACAACTACATATTCTTTAAAATATTTGCAGCCTCCATATCACTGTCGATTTTTTTTTATGCATTTTCATCACCTCAGTGATCTCTTTGGTAGGTATCCCAGCTTTCATCTTAATTTTATTGTAGGTACGAGTGCAGAGACCCTTTTCACTTACTTCTTTAATCAAAACACTTGGCAGACCAACATCATTCCCAACAATGTCCATACCACCTAAAGCTTCCTTCATCTACTACCTCATCTTCTCGTTGAGGATGGTCAAACCCTTAGCTTCATTCCTCATAATAGTCTTGCTAACATCCACAACCTTGTCCAATTTCAGATTAACCCCTTCCATTTTCTCTTCAAGAGCCACAATTCTCTTTTCAAAAATTTGCTTTAGTTTTAACATTTCATTAGTAACCATTTTTAAAGCATCAAAAAGTTGATTAATTTGAGCCTATAGAGAGGTAATTAAAGGGTTAGAAGATTCCCTTGCTTTACTAACCACCCCACAAACCTTCAGATTATTCATATTTAATTCATGGAATTCCCATTTAAATAGCCTGAATAGAGATGGAACCCTCTTTCGCCAAGCCCAACACATTAGGAAGATCCTCCTGGTTGAAGTTGAAAACATCCATTGCATCCATCCCATCCTCTTGGGAGTCCTTTCTTAGATTATCTCTTTCAATAACCTCCTTCCCTTTTTGACTAGCAACCGACTTCTTTATTTTGTGAATAGAGCTTTCAATTTTTTCAATAATAGTTTTATTCTTTGCCTTCAAACCTCAATCTTTCATTCCCATATCACCTTACCCACCAACAACATGAAGAGGTGACTCAACACCAATAGACTCCTCATGGACTCGACTATCATTCAGCTTAGCCATCTTTTGGATACTCCTGCCCTTTGAGCCCTTGTTTCTCTTAGACCCAAAAATAGGAGGCTTCCCAATCTTCTCCCCAATATCAAATTTCTTCCCTTTCTTCAGGGAAGAAGACTCACCCTTTCCAATTTTACCGCCAGTGACCTTATCACCCATTTAAATAACCCATATAAATAGCCTGAATAGAGATGGAACCCTCTTTCACCAAGCCCAACACATTAGGAAGATCCTCCCGGTTGAAGTTGAAAACATCCATTACATCCACCCAATCCTCTTGGGAGTCCTTGCTCAGATTATCACTTTCAATAACTGTTAGAGTAATAAGTTATTATGCTTAATTAATTACATCACATTTGATTAATTAATTAAGTCACTTATTCCTCTTTATTACTTAAGCTAAACTTAGGCACATTAATAATTAATTATTAATTATTAAGTGTGCACACTAGGGTTTCATTTAGGGTTTCCCTTTTTAGGGTTTCGTGATCTCCTTCATAAGGATTGATCACATTGTAATAATGGATTCTCTTAATGCATTTTTACAGAGAGGTTTTACAGAACATTGTTTTCGGTTCTTCATATCTTTTGCATGTGACAGGTATCCATCTTGCATGCAGGTGATCTTGGATTCTAACATGGTATCATAGCTCCAGACCTGCAGCTGCTTGTTCGTGATTTGAAGATATGGCCTCTTTGTGAGTTTCGGGTGCAAGGGTTTCCACAGGCATCTTTTGTGCAAGATCTGGGTAGCTATTTTTTCGGGACACAATGGGCTCAAACGACGCCGCCATCGCTTCGCCAAGTCAGTCCAAAACCCTAGAAACGCTGTCAAATCGCTCAATTTGGTGCAGTTGATCCCGAGGCAAAACATTTTATCCGAGGGCCGTGACGGCCTCCCAAAGTGGATCGAGGAAAAAATCTCGAAAATCGCGGCAAAACGGTCAAAACTCCTCCGGTTTCTCAAGGCCCAGCCGCCGCCACGGGCGCCACCCATCCGCCCGCCACCGGAACCACTCCGGCACCCCGACTTGCATGTGCCTCATCTTCGCCAAACCCCGGTCATATGGAGGACGGGGGCCTCCGCTCAAGACCGCCGAGAATATTCTCTTCGGAATTCGGGGCAACCGAATATTCGAAGATTCGGTATATACCAGCGACCGGAAATTTTGTGCAGTGGGAGATTTTTTCGCCAACGCCCCCAGGCCATCAAATTTAAGCTCGTGAACGGCTGACGTCAGCATGACGTCATCGGCCGTACGGCCTCTTTGCCCCCTCCTAACCCTAGTTTTTGTAAAAGAGCAGTTTTTTTTTTTTGGCTATAACTTGGGCATACGGTATCGAAATCGGGAAAACGAGATATCACCGGAAAGCTAGTTCTGAGCACTTTCCAGTAGTACTGTTTATTTTTTAGTATTTTACTGGTTTCCTGCATTTATTGCTGTTTGAAGTCAGATGTACTTTTTATGCTTCCAAGCTCATAACTTTTTGCCACGATCTCTATTTTTCGCCTCGTTTGAAGCGTCAGAAAGGTATTGAGGAGCTCTAGGTTGCTGTCCATGCACTTTTTCTGTATCTGTCCTAGGTTTATCAATTAGTCCAGATTTGGCCCGATGGGTTGTTTGGCAATTACTTGGATGTTTTGGCAGTTGGGAGAGTGCATCTTGCATCTTTGCACTTAATTTTCAGTAATACATCATTTAATAATCACTTGCTGCTTCATAGATTCTAGAGTTGTTCCAGTTTGGAGTTTTCCAGTGTTCCGTGGCATCGGGGTTTCTGTTGCTTTAATCATGATTCCTTGAGTCAATCGGTGACTCTCATCCGGTTTCAGTAGTATACAGAAGAATATTTCCTTGCTTTCCTATATCAAGTTCCAGTGTTACTCTACAGAGTTCTTCCAGTGCTTCTTTGCAGCATGTAATCTCATTGTAGGGGGGTTTTGTCCCACTGGGTTTTTCCTTCTCCACTCCTTTTTTGTGTTGTATTGGGTTTCTTGCACATCACTTTGTGCCATATTTTGTACTCGCACTGTATTATAAAGTGCCATGGGGGGTTGTGTAGTGCCTTTGTTTTTCCATCACACCTTTGTCCGGTGAGTGTCCCTCCACGACAACAGTGAATCCAGATGATTCCAGTCTCATGTATGTGTGCTTTATTTTGCACACCACTTTTTCAGTTGTAGGTGCTTTCTTGTGCACTTTCTGATGTTCTTGGTTCCTTTTCATGCACTTCATTCTTGCATTTGTAAATGGGTACCTGATCAGGCCTCGTTGCCGGGACCCATATTTGCTTTCATGCATCTTATTCTAGTGTTTTAGCTTCTTCCTAAGTTCATCTTAGGGGGGGTGTTAGAGTAATAAGTTATTATGCTTAATTAATTACATCACATTTGATTAATTAATTAAGTCACTTATTCCTCTTTATTACTTAAGCTAAACTTAGGCACATTAATAATTAATTATTAATTATTAAGTGTGCACACTAGGGTTTCATTTAGGGTTTCCCTTTTAGGGTTTCGTGATCTCCTTCATAAGGATTGATCACATTGTAATAATGGATTCTCTTAATGCATTTTACAGAGAGGTTTTACAGAACATTGTTTCGGTTCTTCATATCTTTTGCATGTGACAGGTATCCATCTTGCATGCAGGTGATCTTGGATTCTAACAATAACCTCCTTCCCTTTTTGACCAACAACTGACTTCTTTATTTTGCAAAGAGAGCTTTCAATTTCTTTAGTAACAGTTTTATTCTTCACCTTCAAACCTTGATCTTGCATTCCCATATCACCTTTCCCACCAACAACATTAAGAGGTGAATCAACACCAATAGACTCCTCATGGAAGTCTGGACTATCATTTCACTTAGCCATCTTTTGGATACTCCCGCCCTTCGATCCCTTCTTTCTCTTAGACCCAAGCATAGGAGGGTTCCCAATCTTCTCCCCAATATTATCATATTTCTTCCATTTCTTCAGGGTAGAAGACTCACCCTTCCCAATTTTACCACCAATGACCTTATCACCTACCACCTCTTCACTACCATTATCATACTCTACATAGAAAGGGGTTCTTTTTCCTTTCTTACCACTGTTTAAAGGAGTAGGAGGCTCTGAGTACACTTCCATTGAGGCTTCTAAGTCAAGTTCATAATCTTCATTAGCATTGAATACCCGATCTCATACTCCAATCCAACTTCTTTTGCTTACCCTTAGGAACCTTCTGAGGGTGACTAGGAATAACATAGGACTTAGCATAATCCAAAATAAGAAGGATAAAGCCAACATGAAGAATAAGGTTTTTAAGATTGTGCCTAAGATCCTTAATTCCACATTCCCAACAAATAGAAAGGAAAAGAGACCTTATTTTTGTGCCTAAAATGATTAAGGAGAAAAAAATGATAACCAAAGAGGACAAAGAATTGACCATCAAGCATTATGTACCTCATGAATTCTTTGACGACATCTCCCCAAATAGCCTTAATTGGGCTACAATAGTAGCCTTCGCATTTAGCCCTTTCCAATTTCTTCCTTTCATTTTCCTTAAAGAAAATATCTAACACAACTTTTGACTCCTTATCTCTACAGACTTTCCTACCCTCAGTAGAAAGGCTCGTGATACTAGCAATAAGGTCCTCAATAATGTCAAGTTTAGTCCCACCCATCTTTAAAACCCTATTATGCCAACCCTTAACAAAATTCTCCATCACCTTTGGATCATGCCTATGAAGTCTCTCAGTATAAGGTGTAATCCCTCCCAACTGCAACCATTCCAAAATTTTGACATTGGACTTCAAAATATCACAAGAGAAAGGCTCAGATCTATTTTGTTTTCCACCCATGATCACAGACACTACAAACCCTAGAAGCTTGAGAAACTTGTAGAAAATGAGAAGAAACCTCAAGAATAAGGCAATAGAACAACCCACAATCCATGTGGAAATGATAAGGTGACATAAGGTAATAATGATTTTTGAAGGCTACCCCTTATGGATGATTTTCAAATCAACAAAAAGCAAGGCCAAATCGAAATTGGAGTCACACCACAAAGTAACCCACCACATGAACAAACTCATGTGGAAAAATGTAATGATGAAATTAACTCCCTCCATATCATTTTTTTAAATCATTATTAAGAAAAACAAGGGCATCAATGGGAAGAGGATCATCCCCTTCCCATATCCTATGTTTGCTTACCCCAATGTTAGAAAAAACGTAAGCTAAATCATTACCCTCTCTAAATATATGTGAGATATAACATTCATCAAAGGATTTCAAAATGCCCACCACATCTAAGATGGGAGATTCAACAGTCCATCACGAGGGTGTGGTTTACTTCACATAATTAATAACATTTAGTGAATCCCCCTCTAACCAAACCTTCACGAATCCTTTAGATTAAGCAATCTTCAACCCATGATAGATTTTAATATTATATTATTGTTATTATTTTTATTCTACAATAATATTTATATTATTTTATTGTTATTATTTTATTATTAATATTAATATTATAATATTATAATTACTAACATATTATTAGTCTTTTATTATTATAATTAATTTGATTTTTTGTTTTATATTAAATTATTATTAATGGCTATTTTTAAAATAAATTATATATTTAATAAATACTATATTACTAATTTTTGTATATTAAGTAAATTTTATTAATTAAATAAATATAATATATAAAAATATAGAGACGTTGAATCTATTATATATATTATTATTTTTTTATATTTGTGTTGTGGTAATTGTTCCCATATATTAACATATATTCTTATGTTATATAATTTGTTAGTTATATTATATAATATACTTTGTAATAAATTTTAATTGTTTATATTGTATAATTTATATTATATTTAAATTTATTTATGTGTTTATTTTATGATTGGGTATTATTATATCAAATTTATATTTTTTATAGTATTATTATGATTCTTATTATATTGTAATATATTATTATGTTTTTATAATATTATTATTTGTATAATTTTATTATATTAGATTTATGTTTCTATATACATGTTTAAAAAAATAAAAATCTAAATAAAATTGCCTCTTTCCTACAATCCTAAATCAGTGTGTAATGTTGTCCTTAGAATTTGTATTAATTTTTATAGTATTATTATCATTATTAAATTATATTATAATATTATGTTTCTATAATATTATTATTTGTATTGTTTTATTATAATATTTTTAATAAAACTAAAATGGAGCAAAATTCATTCCAAAAAATGTTAAAATAATATTCACCTTCATTTTTCCTAAAAATTCACTAATAACACCTCAAAGTTTTTAGTCAAGAAATAAGTTTTAAATTTCGTAAAGTTAAATAATTTACATGTTCACTTTAGAAAAAAAATAAAATTTGAAGAAAATATTTTTTTAATTATTTAATTGTTTCAAAACTAATTAACTAATTTTCAGAACTCATTATAATAGTTTTTCTTCAAAACAACTACTAGTAAAATATATCTATTACAATAAATAAAAATAATTATTTAATATTTTTTTTATAATTAGGGGAGAGGACCCAGTAGTTGTGCACCTAACTTCGCGTTCCTCAAAATCCTACTTGGAAATTTCAAATCACTCCAATTTTTTTACAGCAGCTTACTTGGCAAGTCCCCTGCTTATAACTTTCGTTTCGGGGCCACATCATCAAATATGATGCCACATCAGCATGCTTTTTGTCAAGGTGTCCAAAAAGGCCCTGCACAAACCTGTTACCAATACTTGTGCATTGACATCATGGATAGTTGAGCGCTGATGTGGCATCACATGATTGGTTGCTTTTTAGATCAAAGGAATACATTTTGTTTAATTTATGGTAGTCATGTCACAACTATTGGGCATTATATAAACAACTATTGGGCATTATATTAACAAAAACTATCTCAACTATTGAAACATGCTCAACTACTGGGTCCTCTCCCCTATATTTAAGATCTCTTGCCGGTATTGGCATGGTGTGATGGTTTATAGGTGACATTGTTGTTCTTGCCATCATGGTTCAAACCCCATTGGGGTGGTATTGTTGAATGGTTGTATCCGGTTCATAGCTCCAGTCAAAAGCGTTTACCCCTTGAATAAATATATTTAAGATCTCTCACTAATTTAATTGACAAATTAATTGATATAATAATATATTATATCAGTTAAAACATTAAAAAACAAAATCTATTACTTAGCAATATTTGTAAACATGTACTAAACTTGCATTACTAATAAAGATGCATTACTGCGAAAATTCGATTTTTAATTTTGTACAAGTCAAGAGTAAATTTAAATGTCCAACTGCTTGTAGCAAAAGATTACAACTTTATTGAGCTTATCCAACAGTAAAAGTACCATTTTTAAAATACAATCTTGTCCTTCTAGACTTGATCAGTCAAAGATCATGTTGCTGGATCGTATCTCACCAGGACGTTTGATCAGTCAAAATCATGTTTCTGTCTACTGTATCTCACCAGAATGTTTGATGTAGAGGAGCTTTGTCAGTGCTGTACGTTTTGGACTGGTCAATACATTGTACCTACAATCAGTGACAGTTTTAGGCTTTTACACCATGGTTTGAACAGTTTCTTCAAGCACCCTTAGAAGCATGCCTTTTACTGTATCAGTTACACAAATATGTTAAAATAACAGGACAAAAACCCAAATTAGTGGTCACAGTGGAGGACTTGGAACCTATATATGGGATCGCAGGTTAAGCTTGTAAATATGAATGCCTTTCTTTGGAGATTGCTAAAATATGAAAATGGTCTCTGTTTTGTTTGTAACACTATTGGGTATGTGTTTGTTCTTTCAAGCCAACGCAACCTACAATGGACTCGGCCGGAAGCCTCCAATGGGGTATCTTTCTTCGCTGTCTGTACTTGGGAAAATAAATCATGTGAATGCAGAAACTGTTGTTTTCTTTATTAACTAATTGAGAGGGAAAACTAACATAAGGTATGAAATCATTGATCTGAAATGTGCTCTGTCTCTTATAAGCATCCAATGGGCTGATCTTGTCTGTATAGATGATGGCAAGTCCTTGGAAGTGCCATCCACCCTGCATATCATCATTAAGTGGATGAGCAGGAGCTCAGAGGATGGTGGTGTGTCTGCAAATAGTTAAAAGACTAGTTAGCTTTTAGGGAGAGTGGAAAAAATAAAACAATTTGCCCATGAATATGCGCTAATGCAATTGTTGTGACTATTTTTGTATGCAGATGGAATGGCCGTGGTTATTTCTATTGCAGTGGCATTAGTGAAAACGGTATTCGCGGAGCAGGTGATTCTTCAATTTTTGTTTGTCGTGACCTCATTTTTGTATGGTGTAATGCTTTTAGGATGGTTAATAACAATAACAATAGGGCTCCAGATTGCATAGTTTGCCATAAACTTGATCGTCTGTGACAGCTTAATGTAGCCCTTTGTTGATAGAAACAGTTCTAGATTCATCATTTTTTTTTCCCTTTAACGAGTCAATACAATTGTTCTTAAATTTAAGGTTACTAGAAAATAGCAGGCTTGTTAGTTGGAAGCGTAGTTTCATCTTTGTTGAAGTCCATTAATTTTATGTAGCGAAACTTTGATCTAAATCATTGACATTGGTCCAATGTAAATGTGCATATTACAGCTGATGCACTGATTTCCACTGGATTGTCCAAGTTAGGATATGAATATGTAAATATAGGTGAGTTAATTTCCCTTTTTCCTCTTGATGTGTTTGGAAACCATTAATTGCATGTAATAAGTCATGTTTTATTCTAACGTTAAAAATGTTTTTGTCAAAAACTACCAGATGACTGTTGGGGTGAGAAACAACGAGATGCTCAGGTATTGCCATAAATAAGTAAATCAATAAAATAAGTTCAGTATCAAGTCATTACGTTTGCTTTAGATTATATGAATCTTGAGGCTTGATGAAGAGAACTCAGAATTGTCTCCATTGCTAGCTTTAACCGATGAGAGCTCTTCTTGTTGCTTATGTAAATTTTCCTGACTATTCTTATTATAGTACAGTAATATTAGACTTTATAATTACCTAATGAAAGCTAAATAACTGAGAACATTCTTGTTTATTGGCAGGGTAATCTTATTGCTAGAGCAAAAAGATTTCCCTCTGGCATTAAGGCTTTGGCAGACTATGTTCATTCTAAGGGACTCAAACTCGGAATATATGCTGATGCAGGGTGAGCAAATTATGCTAGAGTCAACCAAAACCCTTATATTTTTAGACAGGGTACAGCATATATACCAAAATCCTGATAACTAGTATTGACTTTAATGTTTGGTTTATTTTGTTAGATCACAAACATGTTCCAAAAGGACGAGAGGTTCCATGGGACATGAAGAACAGGATGCCAACACATTTGCTTCATGGGTAACTAGCTCTTAATAACATTTTTTCATCTGTTGACCCAATTGAGCTCCACTACAGATTGGTTTCTCATGTCATTGAAATAAAATGCAGAGATCTTAGAATAACAACTTTAGATATTGTTATACTTCTTAAAATAATATTTAGACGTTGTAAAAGATTTCTTATTAGTAAATTAATTTTCATTGTACATCCTTAGAGAGAGATTCAATGCAACATAATGAGGAAACAGATTGGTCTTTTATCATATTATTTTTTGAATAATAAAGAATAACTGGTGTCTGATAAATGAACAGGGAGTAGACTACTTGACATATATGAGCTGCTATATTCCTGAGTTCAGTCCTCGTGCGAGGTACATAACATTTATACCATATTATTTCTATCAACGGGCTTTTGAAATGTAGATTTAAAATTTGATTTAACTTAAAGTATTAAATTTGTATTGAAATAAATAGGTACCAGAAAATGAGTGAAGCTCTCCTAAAGACAGGACGTCCTATATTCTTTGCCACTGGTCTTTGGTAATAAGAGTTTTCAAGCACTAATCTCTGTATTCAACAAAAAATCAAAGACACTCACTAGTTTTTTAACTGAAAATGATAGCTAACTCTTTCTGTGCTGATGTACAGGTACAACCTAACAGATTATATTGATTCAGGACCTAAGATTGCCAACAGCTGGTTGAGTGGTGAAATTCCAGTTCAATATATCGAGTAATACACTAACACACTCATGCAGCACATTATTTGCAGAAGGATGGAATTCAGAAAAACATAAAATATTTTTTTCATTTCTTGCAGCATGTTTGATGTTGCTGACCAGAACAATGAGCTTGCTGCTTATGCAGGTCCTGACCGTGGATGGAATGGTAACATTAGTTGCTCCATTAGTCCATTGAGATGATATTACTGTTGATTTCCATTGTGATATCCATCCTCCATAACAAATAATTTTGTTCTTGTATTATCCAAACCAGATGCTGATGTATTGCAGATTGGAAAGATGGGCCCCAGTTGGACAATTGAGGAGTACAGATCACAATTCAGCATATGGGCCTTAATGAAGGTAACAAATATAGGCCTCTGCTTAAGGTATAAATAGCTGGAGAGGGTTCCTTAGTAAATATAGAAATTGGTAGTTTGGTTAAGGATCGGTACCCATAACCCACATGCAATGGTGCAAAACTTGGTGTCTCCAGGCCACACGAACATTTTTACATCCGTATAAGTACCAGACTATTGAAAGGAGACACCTTAACAAAGACCTTTATATTATCTTGTGCTTAAGGGTTCATATCCATATCTCTTGCAGGCACCCTTGGTGATTACCACTGACTTAAGGAATGCAAGTAAGGAAACTCTTGAGATCCTGGGAAACAAAGAGGTTATTGATGTCAATCAAGGTGAGTTGTACATATCAATTCAATTTAAATATTTTGGTATACAAATTTGTAGATGGGCTTCAATCTTAATCCTCATCTCCAATCCTTTTTGTATGGGCACAGATTCATTAGGAGTTCAGGGGAAGAAAGTGAGCAAGCAAGGAGACCTTGAGGTATAAGATTTCTTTGTGGGTTAGTGGATTTACAGAGAGAAGACTTTTATTCATCTTTTGAAACTAAATTGCATCTTTTTTCCTTAAAAACAACTCAGATTTTGTATGTATAATCTGTGTAAATTTGATCATTTGCAGGTGTGGGCAGGGCCTTTGTCCAACAAAAGAGTGACTGTAGCGTTGTGGAACAGAAGCAATTCTTCAGCTTCTATCACTGCCAAATGGAAAGACATTGGCCTTTCATCAAAAACTGTTGTTCAAGCTAGAGATTTGTGGGCTGTAGGACTACGATAACTCTCCTTGTTCTGTTTTTTTTTTAAATATTATCTACCTGATCTAGATAGCACTAGCAGCATATTTTAGGCTTCTCTTGACTAATTATAATGGGTTTTCCTAATTTGATTGCAATTTTGTGTCTATTTTGATATTGAGTTTTATGAATTTGACTGCAATTATTTGTCCATTGTGATATTGCAGCATTCATACCTTCCAACAAGTTTGAAAGGAAGTCTCACCGCAACCGTTGGTTCACACGTTGTGAAAATGTACATTTTGACACCAATCTCTGCTTAAATTTGAGACACAAGTTTGAAGCTGAATAGGCAAATGTTGTTTTGCTTTGGTATTTCATGTTTTCCAGCTCTGCTATACATCCAGATATAGAAGTTGAATAAAATATGAAGTTTGAAATAATTCGATTACCGTTATTTACAATCAATTAGAAGCAAGCGGGTTTTCATTTCTGACCATTCATTCAATGAAGTGTGTAATTAGGCAGCATCATCTTTTCAGCATACAGGATGTTAGTTTCACCTTAATTTTAATTAATTCAAATTTGAACTTTAGTAAGTTTTCAAATTATATTTAATTAAAATTTATGGTTAAATTTGCATCATTATCCTCCACAGAGGATATCATATAATTATATGATTTTTTAAAGTTAAAAATGTGTTAAATGAATAAATAAGTTGATTAAGTATATTTAATATTTTAGATATACAAGTTTTGTGAGACAAACATAGATATATATGTTAAAATGTAAATAAAGATAGATAAAGTTTGTATATATATCTAACAAGAAAGATAAAGATAAGAGGATTGTCTGTTTTTTGATGATATATTATGATAGAAGATTGTAAACACAAAATTGGAACTAGATTATTCACCAAAGAATAGAAATGTCAAATTAATTGTGACAAATATCTTACCTAGAAGCATGATCTCATCCTAATTTCTACAATCCTTTTTTGAGAAAAATTAAATCTTTAGTACTTGTTGTATATCCTAGATTTGGACCGACAATAGAAAATCAGAACAAATCTAAGATCCTTATTGCAAACTTAATAATACTCTACATAGAACAAACAAATAATGCAAATATAATAAAAAATTGAAGCAAAGTGTTACCAAATGCAAACATTGGATGTGTTGGATATGCTCTTAGACACTTAGACACTTGATGTAGAGATGCTGGTTGCTCCTCAAATCAGCAACATGTACCTACCAACTGATCATTTATTTATGATTTGATAACTGTGGATGATTTACAGAATTTTGATTAAGCATTTATTTATGATTTGATAACAGAAGATGATTTATAGAATTTTGATTAAGCATATAAACGATGAGGATATAATCTTGACTGGATGGTTGAGATTGATTGAGATGAGTAGAGAATTTCAATTGACTAAAAATATTTTGTGCATTTGATTAAAAATAGAAAAAAATATGAAGTTATGATAAAATATGAGTAAGCAATTATATATTTTTATTATTCAGAGTGAAGACTGAGGAGACAACTTTCAGTGAAGGAGCATGTTGTAAGGAAAGTAAGGGAGATGTCTGTGCCATTAAGAGGGCATGGATACCCTCCTGTCAATAAAAAAAACTACAGATTGTGGATAGGCGTATACTACAGTCATTAATACCCCCCAAAATGACTTCAGTAAAACTTGGTTAGGTGATTTAAATTGGAAATAACAGGAGGAATGGTGAGGGGCAAGGAAAGGGATGGCCCTGCCAAATAAGGTGTGGCATTCTACCCATTACGGCCAGATATGCATGAAATGGATTTGTTAAAAGGCTCTAGAACATTCAAGAAAATGAAAATTCGCAGGTGTAAAAGCCACATTTTACATAGCCAGCATTATCCTTGCTTGCGCCACGAGGAAAGTCTTGATTAGGCTATGAACATCCATCAAATGGGCAGGTGTAAAAGCCATATTTCACAACCATAGCCAACATTATTCTTGCTTGCGCCATGAGGAAAGTCTTGATTAGGCTATGAACATCCATCAAATTCAAGGAATAAGGAAATGTGTAGGAGAAAACACAGAGGGAAGGTGTGAACAATTGAGATGACTTGTAGAGGCGTTTTGGCAAAGAAAGAGAAAACATCGTGCAAGAAGGAAGGGCGTCTGAAGCTAACACATGGATTTTAACAAAGGATATAAGTGGAATCAACTTGAATAACCAAGTATGTGAAGTGTGGTGTGAAGTGTGGAGGCAACAGAGATCACAGAAAAGACAGATCACATTGTTAGTCTACCAATTCTTATAAACAAAAAAGATAAACTCAACAGTCTCAGAACTAGTCCGCCCAACACCTCCAAGACCAGCATGACTTGGATTTTCGCGAGAGGAGCCATCCATGTTGATTTTCAACGCCCCCTGAAGAGGACACCAGCACCCCTCCCTACTTATCTTACGAAGGGGATGACGACATCTATACAACAAATTTTGCCTATTGAATTCTAATAGATAGTAAGCGACATGTTTAATAAACACAAATTCAATTTTAAAATTTGGGTTGTGGAAAAGTTAAAATGGATTTTGCTACTATGTTTATCAGGGAGTCATCGATTCAATTTATCCTTTTGTATGTTTTGTGATGTTATCTTTCAAACTAAATGCGGAGTCTTCACTAAATTATTTTATCAATGGAAAAATGCTATCTTGAAGGTTGGCTTAAATTGCATATTAGATCATATTAAAATAAATATCAAAAGAGTGGGTGTAAACATCATGGGTAATTGCTTGTTAATAGATTATTAAAAAGATATATTCTAATATTTATTTGTGATATGTTTGTTATTAATAATCAAAGATTTAAGTTGATATAGGACGAGTTATCATTTTGTTTTCAAAGAATGATTATGATTCTTTATTATTGTTTAATCTTCAAATTAGATGGTATCCTTTGATGGTCCACCAAGTATGAGAGATTGGGAACATTTATTGTAGTTGTTAAGAATTCTTAATTCAAGGTGATTCATGCTTATGTGGAAAAGTTGAATAATCAATATATTAAGTAGTATATCTTCTAATTCTTAGTTATGATTCACCTTTATTATCAAGTGCAAGAACGATGCAAATTTCAGTAACGTTGTTTATATACATCTATATATTATATATATTAAAATAGAAAAATTGTGAACCCTAGGTCTAATGTGTAAACCTATGATCTTCAAGATTTTTGGTTGTGTGTTTTTCTATTGTTTCATTAAGATGGAGATCAACAAGGTGAGTAGATTGACTTTCAACCATGAAGGTGAGCCAATTAGACTTGAATCTCCATCCTATTGAGTCTTGGAATGATTTAGAATTATTTTTCTATGATTAACTTAATTAGACTATGTAGTCTAATATGTAAAATATAATAATCCAATAATTAATAGACTGCGATAGTAACTTGCAAGAAAATCTAGGAAGTGCAGAGGACTGTGTACTTATTCTGAAAAGCTGGTTTTGATGACTGTAGGGGGACATGGTCTCCCTAAGGCATATGGGTCATTGTACACCTTTTCAACTCTATTTTTGAGGTCCTCAAATGACATATATGAGCTTCTAATTCCAGGTTGCAGAGTTGTCATAACACCGTCATATGATTCTATGAGTTTCCATGAGTTGAAAAGATGTAGGGCTTCAATTGCAACAATGAAATTTTTTTCTTCAAGTTTCTTTAAATCCTCTCCAATCCCAAGATCTGCACATTACCAAAGAGAAGAGATGTTGGGCCATTTAAGGGCTTTCCATAATCCTGTGTTAGAGTTTCCACTTGCATAATGACAATGTCAATAATAAAATGATAATGGATAGGAAGGAATGATGAAATCATAAAGTGTTGCTACTCACCACCCTTCAATGGTTTCCTTGAATGATTGAAGTCATACACATCATTTGAAAGTCTTATATCTTTCTTGCTTGATTTTCTTGAATGCTTTGGAGACCTACAAAAGTGTTAGCCTTCAAAAAACATTGATAACATGAACACACATAAACCCACATAGGATTTGACATGATGTTGGATCTTGAATTACTGCAGTAGATCTTTGAAAATGTTGCTCTTGAATTGCTCAATAAGGCTCTTAACAATATTAATTACTCATAAATTCTCCTCAATGCTTGTTTTTCTATTTCAAATGATGCAATAACTAGGTATCTATTGACATTTATTCAATTTCCTACAAATTAAATCCTAATAGTTCACATTTGCAATTCAAATTTTGAATGTTAAAATGTTGACACTGACATATCTAAAATTGGTCCTCAGCAAAACAGCCCGAGACCCGTATGCGCTAAGGTGAATGGGTCCTAACCCTATTTTCTAGGACATTAAGTGTTGAGGGAAAAATATTAATTAAATGCATTTGTTCAATGCTTGCAATTTATTGGAAAGTGGTACAAATTGGCTATAGAATGCATAATTTAGGAAATTAGACACCCAATTAGACTCAATAATTTAGTTGGTGCAAAACCTAGTTTGAAATTGTTAATGGTGAAATTTTTTGACACTACATATAGCCTCCACTTTAGTGAGAGTATGAACTTACACTCAGACTGACACTGAAGTAGAAAATCAATGTTAAAAAGGGTTTGATTGTCCAAATGTTGAAGAGATGGGATGAAAATGAATCTAGAGGGGTGATCAACCCCCCAAGATCTAAGATACCATGACACCACAGGTATTCATGACTCACACAATAGAAAATTCTGATATTTTCTAGGTGAATCACAAATAGGAAGGCAACATGTGCAAGTGAAGTTCGATATTCACTAGGTGAGCCACCAAGACAAGGTAGTAAAATGAGAAAAATAGTAGGTCTAGTGAAGTCCACTATTCACTAGGTGTACACCCATGTCAACCATGTAACAAGAGTAATACTCCTTGATAACTCTGATAAGGTGCTATAAAATGATTAAAATGATATGCTAATGAATCACCCAGTTTAATGTGTGTGAACAAAGTGAAGCAAAAATGCTAATGTCAATGTCAACACATCACTAAGTCTAACACATGTGAACAAAGTGAAGCAAATAATGCCAATGTTGCCCTGACCTTAAAGAAATTGTAAAACATGTTGTGAGCAATTAGTTTAAGGTAGAAAAATGAAAAATGTCATGAGATAAAAGATCACAAGAGCTTATTTGGAAAGCCCTATGCCAATGATATGTTTTCAAATGAAGCTACATCATGATAAGGTGTTTCCCCTAAATGCAATGCAAAAATAAACATAGAATATGAACACATAAGGGATCCATAGATTCAAGATCAGTATAAATCTTTACTACAATGATGTAATAGAGCTCAGAACTGACACCATTCCCAAAATACTTGTGGAACAATGAACACAATGGAGGAATGACACATGTAGAGAGAAGGAAAACAAAATTTTGGTTCAATATGGAAGAGATCTAAGTGTCTAAATGCCTCGCATCATCCCCAAGAAAGGGAAATAAAAGACAAAAAACAAAAGAAAAAGTTTATGACATATCTAGAAGAATGAAGATACAAATAGAAGAATTTCATGATAGGTTTTTTTCCTTTGTATCCTTGCAGCAATAGAGAAATAAGGTTCATCCAAATAAAACTCACAAACACAAAAGAATGCCAAGCAACACAACATGAGAAATCACATCACATGCAATAAAACATATAAATAACACATTAAACAAACATAAAGGAGCACCGCTTATTACTGGAAGTTTTGTTTTTTGTATTGTTGTTTCCATTACTAGTGTTTCTTTGCTCTGAATCTTGTGGGTTTCGCTATGGGAGGGGATTTGGTCTAGGATGAGCCTACTAACTATGATGGTTGGAAGCAATATAAGGAGGTCTAGGCTATTCTTGAAAGAGGCAATCTAGCCTCGTATGTGGAGGGAATGCAAGGTGTTAACCCCAAAATTTCTTTGAAATTCACCAATTCCTAGGTGGACAGGACTATTATTGTTGGGGGGGTTTCTTTTATGGTGACCCTTGAGCTTATTGTGGAGGTCACAAGGCTTTCTTTAGAAGGGATTTGCATTCCATGCAAGTCAAAAAGCCACTACTAGGAGGATATGAAACTGTGATAGGTAAAATCTACATTGAACAAAGATTGACAGATATGAGTTAAATCAGTCAACATTGAACAAATGAGATAATAACTCTCCCCATGAAATTATTGAGAAAATGTAAAGGAAACAATAACATCATCAACCTAACATGAAATCTATTCCTAAACTACTCAAACATTATCTCGTAGGGGGATTGGTGCTACTTTGATGTGGAAAGTAGCGCTTTCCCAACCCCTTTAGATAAGCTAATGATGAAACTGCTTTGAAGATGATATGGATTCAAATTAAAATGATGTATTTGTGCATAAGATTGTGGATTTGTGGAGATGATGATCAAGATGAAATGCTAACTTGGATGAATTATGGAGAAAGATACAAAGATTTGTGGAGATAGATACTAAGATTGTGGAGGAGTAATTCAATAGAGAAGCTCTCTATTTATAGAATAGGATGATAAAAGAATGCCAAACATGGAGGATGTGGGACTAAAAACCAACCAATAGGAAGGAACCACTTGTCACCATGTGAGTGGATGGAGGATGTGCAAGTTTTGGTCAATGTGCCAATAAATGACATTAGTTGGCCTTTTCAAATTCAAACTTGGCTTGTTGGAGGGAGAAAAAGGGACTTAAATGCCAAGTGGGGGACATGTAAGAGGGGAGTTAATGCTATGTTGGAAGGGACAAGCCATCTTTGACTTTGAATTCAAACTTGAGGGAATATTCCCCTTTTATGCCATGTTGATGATAAATGATGAATTTATAAATCAATTAAATTGATTTATGTGCACAAGTTGCAAAATCTAGAGAAAAGAGGATTAGGATTAGCATTAATCATAGTTTGATTAATTTAAGATGGTGATTAGGTGATTTTGACTTTTGACTTAAATACTTGGATTTATTTAAAAGAAAAGGGAGGAAATTGATGCACTATTTAATTAAATACATTTGATTTAATTAAATGAAGAAACTTTAGGAGATAATTAAATAAAGTGATTTATTTAATTAAAAGATAACCTTAGGAAATCAATCAAATAAACATGATTTATTTAATTGATGGGTGAATATGATTTAATTAAATATGCATGATGTTAATTTCACGTGTCTACATTTTCCCCCTCTTTGAAGCAATGTACTTGTTGTGTTGGTTCAAAGAATAAACTTGCCGTGATCACAATTCAAAAAAAAAATTGATCCTTTCGGATGCCCCAGTGGAAAGAAGTGTACTAGTACATTGCCCCCTTGAGAGATCGAGCGAAAAGATTCAATTTGAGGCCTGATCTCATGATAAAGATGTTCAAGATGGACTTACAGATGGTTATGATGATGATGCAAATGAAATGGTTTTAAGATGTTGAGAATAACAAATATATATTATCCTAAACATCTTAAATGATGATGCAATGCATGTGAGAAGGATGACATGGATGATGTGATGATGCCTATATGATTATGCAATGGATGTGGTTATGGTTTATGAGATGCTTAGACTAATAGATCTATATTATGATGATGATGTAAATGAAGTGAACTAAGATGCTGAGAATAACAAATATATATTATCCTAAACATCTTAAATGATGATGCAATGCATGTGAGATGGATGATGTGATATGCTATGATTATGAGATGTATGTATGCTAATGGTTCGAGATGTTACTGGCAACGACGCCATTTTGTGGATGCAAGATGGATGCATTGGTGATGTTATGTTAGCATAGAGAGAAGAAAGAAGAAATGAGATGATGACAAGAGGATCCAAAAAGTCCATGATCTGACGAGACTTTATTAGAGATGATGATGATGATATATGATGCTTTGCTTATCAAGGATTGGGATTTAAAAAGGGCCTACTTACCTTATGTTTGATAACATATGTAGGTATGATGCATCAAGGTATAAAGAACCAGGATGGCATTGTACATAGTGTGATGGACTTTGACTCGAGAAATAGATAGGAGTATCCTTGTTCACACCTGACATACAAAAATCTTGCTAGGATGCACTTCAAAGGTTCAAACATCTCAGACCAAAACACAAAAAGGTATAACCTATCAATGCAATAGTCAACAACTTGCCCAAAACACCTTCCATACACACCTAAGAAAACAAGTATTCGCCAAGGTTATTTTACAAGAACATCCAACAAGCACAACAGAAAAAAGATAATGATCAATGCCCCATTCCTTTCTCTCTAAATCATTTTGATTAGACATCATCGAGAGGTCACTGGAATGAGCAAAAAAGATAAATCAAAAGAAAAGATCAAGTAAACAAACAAGTCATTGTTCTTCATACCTCCAGCCAAAGGGATGTGTTTTGATAGGATAAGAATCCAAAGTGATATCCAAAATGATGCCCATTATTAGAATGATATATCCTAGGACATGCATTGTATAGGATGTTGATGTTTTGATAAGTTGTTTGATAAGCTGTTGATATGAAGTTGGTTGACATGTTTGAAAATGATCAAGAGTATGATTTTGCATTTAAAGGTTTGTTGTTTCGATTTTGATTTTACTATTGAAGCTTGCTTTTGTTGATTGTTGTGGTTGTTTTTGTTTGTGTTGCCAAAGGATGAAGGTGATGATGATTTATTATGGATGATTGATTATTGTGGGTGATATCGAGATGAGGATGGATGGATTTTTTTCAAATATTTGGATGTTTTTGATGTTTTGAAATGTTTTGAGGCTATTTTTTGGTATTTTTGAGCCTTTTCAAATGTTTTTGGGTTTTATAGGATTTTACAAATGTTTTTGGATTTTGTGTCTCGGGGGCTCATCAAAGATTAGCCTTGCCTACGTTTAAGCTCAGAGATGACGTAGTTCATATTTCCATGTTTTTGATGTTTTGACTTTTTGATCTGTTTTGGTATTTTGATATGTTTTTGAATGTTTTTGGATTTTTCAAGCATGATTTTGACATTTTGGATGGATATGTGTGATGATATCAGTGCTTCTATTTTTGATTTTGTTGAAAACCAAGCTAAGGTTGATTGATCAGATTGATGGATTGATGATGATAACATTGTTGAGGATACACAACAATGCAAGGATTGATGATGATAACATTGTTGAGGATACACAACAATGCAAGGATTAATTGACAACATTGTTGAGGATAGAAAACAATGCAAGGATTTGATTGATAACATTGTTGAGGATACACAACAATGCAATGATTGATGATGATAACATTGTTGAGGATGCACAACAATGAAAGGATAGTGTTTAAGCAACACAAGGATTGGGAAGGATCTCCCGAGATGATGATGGATTGATTGGATTCGATTGATCAGGATTTTGAAGCTTGGTTATGAACAAAAGATGTTTTTGGATGATTTGATATGATGTTTGAAATACAACTTACATGCGACTGATAGTGATTGTTTGGATTGATGTTTGATGAAAGATAAAGCTTGATAAGGAATGTGTTCTCGTCAAAATATGCCATGGGCTATTGATTTGGATTCTTACTCACAAGTGGTTTGACCAGTTTGATTTCACGTTTTCCAATGTTCGGATCACCATATAAGTTGGAGGATATATATCAAGATTTATTCCAGAAGTAAGATGTAAATATCTACTCCCAGTGTCTAGCAATGTATGGAATGCCATGGGTGGATGCTCAGATAGGTGTATGGATGAATGGATATGGATAGCATGAAAAGTATGCCAAGGATTATCTTGTATTAAGATAAGGTGTTCAAACAAAGGATGCTCATTTGGATATGCCTTAAGGCTAGATAATGTTGGATAGGATAGGATCAATGAAAATGACCCATGTCAAGGTGTTTACCATAAGCAAGTGTAAAGTGTACACCAAAATTTCATCAAGATCAAGATAACTTGGACTATGGATGCAAATAGATGAAAATGGATTGGATTAATAGTTCATGGATCGACAGATTTATTATGGATGTGATAAGATGCTTTCTCCTGAAGTGGCGCATGCAAATGCTCGATTCTACGCATGATGCATGTTTGCCATGTTTTCATCATGGTACCTGCCCAAAGTGCCACCATATTGGTTTTCACTGGAGGACAATTTTTTTCTTTACTATTTTCATGATTTTTTGATTTTTTTTTTGAATTTTCACATTTTTTAATTTTGGTTTTCTGAAATATTTTAAGCTCATATTGAACCACCTTTTGGTGTTGATGTAGATGCTTCTGTCATAATGTGACATCGATATCCTTCCTGAAGAAGTTGTTTTGCTAAGATATGTACACTTCAATACAACTTTTGAGATTCCTGATCTGCTACATTGATACCGGAGTTTAGTTTACTTTGTCTTTGTGCGCACATC